>VWZK01017390.1:191678-230635 GCA_013396935.1 Baryphthengus martii
TGAAAATAATAATAATAGAAATATATACAAATATATATAAAACCAGCATGGAACCCAAACCCCCTAATGATAATTATGTCACCATCACCACTGATGCTGTGGAGCAGGCACTGGGGAAGTCCCAGACTGAACTCAGCGACAGATGTGAACTGGATTCAGGAGCTGGATTCTGGAACTGGATTCAGGAAAACACGGATTGAGATCAAGGGCGGAATGGACAGTTCTCCTTGGATGCTGAACATTAAAGAAGAGGGATTGATCCTTGTGAGCTTCATACTGAATATGACATATATGGGATGGAATCCCTCGTTGATCATTTCAGGGTCACCTGTCCTGGCCACTTGTCCCTTCAGGTTCAGCCTTTTACTTTCTGCACCCCCAATGTGGTGCACAAGATGCAGCAGTGACCTTGGTCTTCATAGGTGCAAGTATAAGCAAGAGCCTTTCTGCAGTAGTAACTATAAACATCAAGCATTATCACTACTAGAGGCAGACACTGCAAAAATATGTCACTAACTTCAGAAAGTGCAGCTATTTAGATGAGATTTAGCTGAAAAGTAAGATCACTGAACAAAATTAGTTCTGTTCTAACTGAAACCAGGACAGATCGTCTGGCTCTCTGAAGGGCTGCTTGGGCCACAGGGGAGACATTCCTCACAGCACACTGCTCTTTCTGCACAGATTATCTGAAGTCTTTATATTGACTATGGTTTAGAGATATTTTAGATATCCAGCAGACTCAAAAGATGGGAATGAACTAATTTTGGTTTTTCTTTTGTACTGTATATTACCCATTTCTGTATCCTGAAACTAGAAGTCAGTAGCTAAGCTGAGGAAAGCTGAAGAAAGCAGTATAGAGTTTGGTATTAATGAGGGAATGCAGTGACTCTTCTAAGATGATTTTATTCATGCTTTTGTTCTCATATTTCTTCAAAAAATAATAGACAGGATTTTCTATCCACAAAAGATTAATTTCCAACAAAAATATACCTTTAAAATACATTTAATCACTCCTACCCCATCGCTTTCCATTTTTTTCCACCTTCTGTTGCAGTCATCACTCTTACACTACTTGTAGAGAGAGCCAAAGTGAAGATAAACAAGAAGAGGTGGAGATCTGTTGATGCTGCATGATGACACATTCACACTTATATAAGTGTCACAGAACTTCTTTCTTACTGTGACATTTTTCTTAATAAAGGCAGTGGTTTTGTTGTGCATGCTTATACCAGAGATAAATTTGTTTCTAATTATCTGGCACAACTGTCATAGCAGAGCATGCTGTGGATGCCAGTACTACACAGATAGGGAGTTTGTGAGAAGTGACACATGCTGCATTTCGAATGTGAAAAGCAGCTGAGGAGTTCACCACAAGGCAGGGGTGTGAAAACTTTACTTACAAGTTGTTTTTTCCTACTGTGTCCTCCCCGTGGCTGATGGAGTAATAGAGTTGTAATGGTTTGCTTACAGGCAATCAATTAGGCACCTACAGTTACTCCACAGGGTGTAGATTTTATATGAGTGGCTTATTCATAAATAAAAAGAATTGCTGCAAATTTTGCTCTAATGTTATCCATTTGTAAACATCACCACATTATTTATTCCACATCTCATCACACTCACACACAAGCTTTTCGTTTCCTTTTCTGGACGCTTCATTACCAGGGTAGATTGACATGGACTGTGATATCCCATTGTCTAGCACACAACTCTTTTGGTTTTCTCCCTGCCTTCACATGTTAAAGGATCAGTTTTGACTGGAGGAACTTAAAGGAAGACTCTGAATCTGAAAGTATTAGTTATGCTGAATTGATATTAGTAATGTTGCATTGGTATTATGAATCCTGAAGCTGGTATTGCATTGTATGGTTTTGAAGGGATCATGTCACTGGAAATACTTTTAAAGAAAGATCAATTTAAGCTTCTGACAGTTCATGAAAACTGAAAGCCAAACATTATGTTACATCTTTTGCAAATGTACAAGGAATGAAATGGACAACAGATATGTGCAAACTATTCCAAAGCAAGGAATGACAGTCAGTATCCCTACTTTCCCCAGGTGGTTGAAAGGAATTTATTTAGCTAGATGCAGTGAGAAAGAAGATACACAACTTACGATGGAAACACAATTTTAACTGTTTGCTGGTCTACGTACGTGTAGATATCTATATGCATGTATATGCAAAGAGATAGTGGTATAAAGAATACATAAAATATTCACAATACTTTAATTATTAAAATGTGAAAAAACTAAGAATCCTAAGCAAAATTAGGAGTGCTCCATAAATCATCTTAACTCCACTTAAGCAGATCCTTCTCTCTTTGTTTGACTTGTATTTTCTCCTACTCCTCTAAGAAGCCTCTTCACAGAACAAACATTAATACCAACCCCTACCCTCCATGCACCGCAGTCATTGTACTCTCTTATCAACACTTTTCTCTCTTCTCCCCACTCCCCTGTCCTTCCCCTCCTTTCTCTTGTCCTTCTCCCACTGTGGACTTTAAGTGGAATGTGGGTGGGATTGATTTTAAGCGGCAAGCAGACAGCAGGAAAAGGCTGTATATACAAATGTGTCCCCAGTGTCCTGACATGTCCTTGCCCTGCAAATGGTCACACTTGCTGTTGACAGGATGACGAACTTCAGCCTAGAATCAGTGCCCATAATAAGACAATGATGTCACTGGCTCAGTGACAGACTATTGTGGAAGAGCTATGATGTGAATACAAACAAAAGATATTTTACTTTGTAGGAAGATCTTTTCATGTAAAAGAGAGTTTCTCTGTTTTTTTTTTTCTTTTTCAATATTTAATACAGCTTCTTTGCACTGTCGATTCATTTACAAAGCGTCATTCATTTCTGTAGCACTAGGTAAATAAATATGTATAAATATAATGCAGCTGTTAATAATCATTGAGGGATCTTTTTAAAGAGTACTAAATATCTCCAGGTCATAAAAGATTAAAAGTCTGTCCAGAAAACTTTGGAAGTTGACATTTGGATACTCACACATCTATCATTATTACACCTACTTTTGCCAGGTTTCATAAAACACTGCCAGTCTCTGCACATTCGCCCTCCAGTCAGCTCTCCTTCCAAGAAGTGGGATTTTATAGCATCCAGAATACAGCAAGGAATATATATGAGAACTTCAGTAGACAGATATATAAAAATACACATATTTATATACACAGATGTAAAATACATACACTTCGCTCATTTATTCATGCAAAAAGAAAAATTACTACACAAAAGGAACAATATAGAAAATATGCTTCCTAGACTAGTTTTCATTTTGGGATACATTATTTAATGAATCTTCCTCTTTAAGAGTGGAGTGTATCTACAGAGCTGTAGCCGTTGTTTAGCTTGAGCATTATTTCATATAGTATTTTTTTTTAGAGTAATAGCCACTCATTAACTGATTTCCTATGAATGCTGCAACAGGGGGAGTTCAGAAAGAGACACAAAGGGGAGAAGGCTAACGATGCCACACTCCAGTCCAGAAAGACTGTGTTGGATGTAGGAGTTAACATGTGCTGCACATTATTATCGGCCTCCAGGGTGCTTTTGTCTGGGTAAGCTCAAAGCAGGAGCTGCATTTCATAGCTACTGTACAGGGTATACAGCGCATACCTCTAAAGCACACCTACAATACAGTGGCTTGGACTGAATCCCCACACCATGGCTGGCTGGAATAGCGGGATTGCATTTCTCCAGACTTAGCTGTCAAGAATATTCTTATTTTCTTGCAAACATACTTTAAGGCTTTGATTCCTCAGATAGGTCAGCACTCCTCTGGTCCCTGTAGAGCTTTGTCACGTGGCTACCCGATTCAGGCCAGCCTAGAGGAAGATGGAATTGCTGTGGCACATTAAGCCTTTTCCAGGGAAAGGTTTGCTGCGTGTACTGGTAGTTTAGGAGTGGCATTTAAGTAAGTGCAGACGTAGCTGGAGCCTGGCAGAGTAAACAGTACTAGCAGAATGAGGGAGCTGTATGAAAAAATAAAGTGATTGGCTCATCTACAGAAGAGCAGCATGTAGGGAGATTGCCTGAGCACAGCTCTAAATGCAGTCACTTAAAGCTCAGAGTCTCTCGGCTGTCAGAGTGATGGGTTGAGAGCTGCTATATGAAGATTTGTGTCTTGAAGGTCACCCCCATCTTAAAGGTGAAGGAGATGGTGATTGGGGCATGCTGGAAGAGGTATTTTTGTCTCAGAAGATATAAAAAGAACTCCATCTTTTTGTGCTTCCTGACAGTGTATGCTCTTTACATCCATAACACATGTAGCTTTAATATGTAACATTTTTCTTCTACAATAGCTTCATTACTCTGTTCTTGAAGATGACTCCCCATTTTGGCAGCCTTTAGGGCAACCAAGTCTATGTTGTGCAATCCACCAGAATAGATTAAAGGGCTAAAGTCCTTCTGGTATATTTGAAATTATCTGCCTGAGCCATCTTAGTGTATAAAACTGAGGTTACGATCAACTTTGTTAACTATTTTGAAAAAGGTTTCCATCTTCTACAGAAAATAATTTAGTCATTTTTAATAAGAATCTTTAGCATAAAATATTCAAAATCCCCAAAGTTCTTAGCTGAAAACAACAATGCCAGCTAAAGTTTCTTGAGAAGAGCGTACAAGGTTTCCCTCTAAACACCAAAGAGTTTAGATTTTAAGTTTTTAACCAAACTGGAAAACCTATGTGGAAAGCACCACCTAGACCATCTCTGTCTTCCCAAGACATTCTCTATTGCCACCCACTAAAGAAATGACAAGATAACACACTCCCAGTCTCGATGCACAACTGAATCAAAACTTGTTCCACACTTTTAGGGTCTTCTGTTCAGTGTGTAAGAGAAGTAGCTGGACAGCTGTGAATTTTAGATACAGACACTCACTTACTCCATCTTCCCGTAAATTATTTTCCAGTCTATTGTGTTCTGATACAGGGAATCAAAACAGATATCCTTTCTGGACAAAAGCCCAACCAGAGCCAGGTTGGCTGATATAATTCACATGTTTCCAATGTACACTAAGTCTGTTACACACCAGTTTCACTAACAACTTGGCATGCATTCAGTAGTGGCATCATTTCAAGGGATGGGGAGTCATAGGAAGGTTTTTGTGCTAGATTCTCTCTCTTAAAACTGCTTTGCTGAAGGGATCAGTGCACAGGCTTCCTGGAGTTTCCTTTAATTGTCTGTGGCGAGCTCTGTTGCAGCTACTGAACAGATCAGGCCTCACCACGACACAGATGATAACTTTAGCGGGCTTTAACATTTTACTTTATAATTGATGTATTTACCCCACTCATTGTATTTAACTCTGCTGTGACTAGGCTGCGGCTGGTGACTGTTCCTAGACTGTCACTGTGGATTACTACCAATCAAAGCTCTTTGGCAGTTCAGCTCCTGACAGTGGAAACTTAGGAAACTGTGATTCCAGAAACAATCACCACACTACAGTCATGGGTAACAGTTTTGTGTGTTGTTGGGAGATAAATTTATTAAGCCGTCTATGGTGTAACCTAAATATGCACATCGGCTAGATTGGATGGGACTCATTTCTAAAGAGAGGTATCATCTTTGGAGAAGCCTAACTTATATAGATAATTTGCTATCAGAAAGTCTAGAAGACAGCATAACAGGAGATGCTACTGCTGCATCTTTTTTCAAGGGGTTTAGAAAATGGCTTGCAACAGCTAAGTCATACTAAGCGATACAGTGAAGAGAGTCAGGAAATGTTCTCTTCTTTCTTATTGCCTAAGCCCACACTAGGAACAAGGGTCCTTCAGGCCTTGTGCACAGGGGTCAAAATCAATCCTAAATAACAGTGTAGAAGTAAAAAAAAAAAAAAAAGAACCATTCTATGTTAGCCTGACATAGGGAGAGATACAACACAAAGATTTACATAACTATTACCCACGCATGTCCTCACATGATCATTGCATTATTCTTCTGCCAAGGCTTTAAACTGCTAACATTCAGCTGGTTATTTTATTTATTTATCTGAGTGTTTAAATGCTTGAGATTATGTTTCAAACTGGAGCTTTGCAATCTTTCTGAAACATTTGTCAGCTGGCTTCTCTCAGTGCAGTATCATTGGAGTAATAATTATGTCATCCAGCTTTAAAACTGCTTAAAAAAAAAAAAAGATAAAAAAGACAACACAAAAAGGGGTAAACCTTTCACTTCTTCAAGGAGCAGGTATTCGTAGGATCATTTCCAGCTCATAACTTCATATCTCTCTACTAACACCTCAGTTGTTTGGAGAGGGCTTGGCCAACACTCTAAACAATGATAACCTCCATTTACCAGCATTTAGTAGGTCAGATGTGAGTTGAAGTGCCCACTAGAGACGTAAGGCCCTAATCTTTCCTTTTTTTTCCCCCTGGATGATCCACCATTAAAGCACTTCAGAATGGTTCTTGTCATTGTAGCTCACTGTCTTAAGAGTCTGTCATCAGCCCTGTGTTTCCAACAGTCTTTTGTTTTGAAAAAGAAAAATGGAAGGAGATAGATACCTACTTGAAGTTTAAATTCAGTCTAAAAGAGATGACAACAATAATTTTCATTTTAAGCATCATCATTTTAAAGAAAAATACAGTGTCTTACTTCATAACATGATTGCTAAATTACACCGACAATAGATCTCTTTAAAGCTATGAGAAGGCAGAATGTGAAATGGTATTATTTTGATGCTGCTAAATTTTTGTTTGTTCACGTGATTATTCATTGTTCAGCCTCATAAGCAGAGCGAGCTAAAGTAATGGTGTGTGGCTGCTCAACTGCACTAACAAGGTGGTCATCACCTAACTGCACAGGGCTATTTAGACTGTGGAGCAGGAGGCACCTTAGTCCCCAGGACCGATCCATTTCTAAAGGATGGCACAAGATTAATCCTTAGAAAAGAAGAATGTCTAAGGTGCTGTGGCATATCAGTGACACAAAGGCATTGTACTGCTTGTTCCTATTTTAGTATAGCACAGGTGGCAATAGCATTTATCCTAAGTCATAGGGACACTATTGTGATGAAGTTTATGCTCCTATTTGGTTTACATCTTGGTGCTCCCTTAGTCTTATTTGCTACTTCTGTTTTGCTTGGTTGTTTTTTTTCAAAGTTTGTCTGAATTTTCCAGTCCAAGAAAAGAACTATTAAGCCTTCCAAAGCAGTAAATCTTTTTCAGTGATGTGTCCATGTATTTTTTAAAATAAGGAAAGCCTCCAGAGTTCTATACGTATGTAGGAAATTCAATACACAGAAATCGGCGTCAAGAATATTTCTTCAAGTGTGTTAGCAACATTCCTTACATACCCTGCTTACATGTCTATGTCCTTTTCAAGTGATCTTCGTATGTCACTGTTGTATTTGAACTCTTTAGCCTGACTGTTGTTTGGCAAAGCACTTTATTTGCCACTTGAGACTTCTGCTCATTAGGATGATATAGTGATGGTTGGGGTCAGCAGGAGGAGCTCTTACATTGAGCTGACAGCTGAAACACCCAGGAGTTGGCCAGTCCTTCCCGTGATAGATGAAGCGGGTGAAAGTCTCCAATCTAACGTGCCACCTTTTACAATACCGCTTTGTTAGTTTTAGTGACCCAGGGTGCTCTGGGTAGCAGGGTAGTTTTATTTCTGCTATGGCCTTTGCTAGGAGTTCCTTTTTAAGACAGATTCACTCTAAGGATCAGGCATGGACATTAACCAGAATACAATAGGAAAGGTGACAGCTTGCAACCTCTTTCTGCTCTGGGAATATGTGTACATGAGCGTAAATGAAATATATGGGAAGAACAATTGACATGGAGCATATCTGCTTTATTGATGACTGTCAATATTTTCTGTTTCATTGGTAAGATAAAAATGTTTAGTTCTGTGAAGAAAATGAAATATTTATCTTGAGATAATTTCCACCTTTTGATAACTTTCTTGTCAAGTTTCATCTCTTTTTTTTTTTCTCGATTTGATTAATACTGGATACAGTAGCTGTATGAAATAAAACATTGAGCATCTCAACTATGCTTTGACACAAAGAATAACAAGTGACAAATCTGTGCAAAATGTCATTATGTTGTATGTAAATTTGTCTATCATTTGTCCAGAGAGGACTATGTATAAATATGTGTGTAGATCACAGACCTTTACAACTTGGACTTACTGCCTTTATTTGGGAACAAGCAACACCAATCACAAAGTCAGAGTTTGTGATGCAAGTCCATAGACATAAAAATCTGCATGTAAATTGTCAACTCATTTCACTTTAATCTAGATATCGTTTGATGTAAGAGTTCATTAGCAGCCTGGTTTACATTCCAACTCAGATAAGGATTGAAAGGATTCTCTGTTCTACATTCAGTCTCCTGTCTAATCTCTGTTTGACACGTTCCTTTGCATTCATGTTTTCTGTGGACATTATAATTTTGTATCATCATTCACCTGATTCATAACAGATAATAAAATAGCCATTTTTACTTCAAGTCCTACCTCTCGTTGCTTCTTAAGCAGATTCCTTTTTCTTCTTCCTAAGTTTCTTGTTATGTACCTGTAATATAATGTCTAGTGTTTTGAAGTAGGGCTGCATACTTAATAGAATAAAAGGACCTCATGGCAAGTTTTCCTACACAGTGAAATGTATAACAGCATGTACATGTATAACTACATATATATGCATCAAATATAAAAAATAAATATTCGGTAAGTTTTCTCTTGGGATGTTATTTTCTATTTTGTCTTTTCTATTTGCATTTACTTGCTTTTACATACTTCAGCAAACTGCTTGTTTCAAGTCTGTCTTACATCATAAACACAAAACAGTTTCATGACAAATGGCATGGAATTAAAAGATACCTTGATTGACCAGTAAGATATAGGACATGTGAGTTTATACGTGCTTCTAAGCAACCAAGATGCACTATGATTTTATAACATGTCAGTCATTGGCCACATTTTTGTGTGTGTAACATAGTTATGTTTAGAACACTAATAGACAAAAACTAAGCCTGAGCAGCGATGTGAATTCCACGTGTGTACAGGATCTCACAACACTCTTCACCGTTTGCTTCCCTGCCTCTAAGCCCATATAATGCCCGTCTCTCTCTTGATACACTTTTGTCAGCTTTGTTTCTACCAACATGTGCCCCTCCCTTTGATCTATTCTATTTTTATGTGCCTTACCAGTAGCTGTGGGTTATCTATGGACTTATTTTTAAGGTACAGTTCTTTTAAAAGAACGCAGATTATCTGAAGGTTGATTATTCATGTGAAAACCTCGTAACTGTTTCTCTCCTTGTCTCTTGTCTTTCAATACCTCAGTTAAAAGTCTCTGCATTATTGTCACCCAACACCTCCCAAGAACATTACAACTGCCTTCCACTTTCCAACATCACTCTGAAATGAAGCAATAAAAATTGCTGCCTGTCAGTACTGGACTGTTTTGCATTATTTACATGACCTGCTTCAAGATTTGATCATATTTCCTATTGTTATTTATATCCAAGATGAGTTCCCTAGCATAATGTTCTTAGGAAAGGAACTGAAGATGACTTCGTTTCTGCAGTTTTATTTTCTCCCATCTCCTAGAAAAAAGTTTAAACACAGGGCCGATTTCTCCCTTTCTTTTCTCTTCCGTTGAGATGGTTCTCCTGGTTTATGCCTATAAACAGCCTTGTCATCCTCTTTAAAACTGACTTGATGAAGATCAGTCTCTTCTGGCCAAATATCAATGCCTACGTTGCTAAGGAATAATGTCTCTTTCATTGCAGCCTCCTGAAAATATTCATACCTTGTCTTTTCACTTTCATAGGTTGGAATGTCTCTGGTGACAGAACTTTTGCTTATTTATTTATGTATTTTTCTTTGCCTACTGTTGTCATTGTTACAATTTTTAGGAACCTCAGTCTGGGAAATTAATTTCAAATTATTTTCAATTCAAATTGGTGAATTTATGTTTGGAAGAAGATCCATCTTTCTCGTTACCCCACAGCTACAGCTAAAGATATTAGTTCCCTTCAGTTCTCCCACATCCTCACAACTTTTACATTTGCTCTTGAGATGGATTTGCAATTTCACATCTATAGGAAGAAGCCATTGCGAAGAATTAGGGCAGTTTCAATACAAGTAAGGAAAGGAATAGAAAGATGACCTTCTTTAGAGTTTTTTCCTCTTTCCAAACAAGTTCCTTGTTCAGAAGTAGGTGAAAGTGAATCTCCAGTACTTCTCCCTCACCTCGGGTCAGCATGAAACAGACTGCAGACATAAGGTGAAAAAGATTCTCTCAGACAAGTATAAATCAGTGCTGTCAGGTACAAGTAAAGGCTCTGCCTCTTTGATAAACAGGCAGGGGAAAAACAGGAAAGCTTTTATAAACTTCTTGAAGATTTTACTATCAATACTAAACGTGCGTTTTCTAAATTATTTAGCCTTGTGCTATGCTAGTGTACAAACCTAAATAATACTTATTATGAAGAAGGTTCAGAAGGTCAAAAAAAAAGGCATTTTATTCTTGAAAGGATATGTGGGAAGAAAGATTTGTATAGAAAACGATCAGTTCATGAACAGAAAAACCATCTGATTTCTAAAGTGAAGTTTGAACTGAAAGGACAAGTCAGAAGGTGAAGATTCACACATATTCCAGAATGAATCAGCTGTAGAAACGGACTCTAAATACGACAGCTATCAGCCCCCATGGATTCTTGGACAAGTTTCCATGACTGAGAGTTATTTCTATCTGCCTCATCCTCAGCATTATGGCTACTGTGAACTTACCAAAGGGCAAATGTATTCAGTGCACAGTATGAAGCTGCCTGCCTCTGCTGAAACAAGCTACAGTGCTGGTTTGATAAAGAGGGAAATACATAAGGGACATTGATGACAGGATATCATAATGATACACATGAGAGTCAGAGCAGTTGAATCCCTACAAAATACATCCCAGATTATTCTCTCCTTTAATGTCTGAAGTGAGAAGTATTAATAAAGCCAGCCTGAGACAAACCCAGATTTTTGTGTTTTGGTTATTGTTTTTTTGTTTGTTTTTCTATGAACGGAGATCAGCTGGAGAATTATGTCTAAAATTTTAAAACACTAAATATCTATCTATGCTCAGGGAACCTCTGCAAAAGCTAGATCCTTAGGATTCCCCAGCTGTATTTTGGTAAAAATTCCCTGCTCATTTTGGTAAAAACTTGCTGACAAAAGTAGAGATAAAGGGGGACAGAAAACTATCTTGACCACTCTAAAAGGGCAGTGACTAGAGCCTCTTGAATGGGAAGATGAAAAGCTGTTACTGCCCGCTCAGGATGTCAGAATGTCAGGTATCTTGTTTCCAAAATTCCTTGCATCCCTATTCCCATGCTAACTTCTCTTATCTTGGAAAATAACCTTTTTCTATTTTCAGTTCCAATTCCTTTCTTTTTGATACTCTTAGGAAATCTCTTTTTACATAATTACTCACTATTTAATTCATGATACAAATCCCCTACCCAGAAGAGGGTTTTTTTTGCTGGAGAGGACAGACATAAAATTAGTACTACACAGGACAAAGAATGGTGGGTAGATCATGTCTGATACTTGTAAACTGCTGCAAATGTGAAAAAAAATGTTGTTGAAAGTAAAGTATTTTGAATATGGTCCTGCGATTAGCACGTATAAAGACAAAATAACCACTTACTTCAATGACATAGGAGTAAATTCTATTTCTCATTGACCACCACTGATTTAAAAATAAATTCTGCCAACTTCAGTGACATGGGAAGCCTGCGAGGACGGACCTTAGTTACTACAGGTTAAGCAAAGCAAAATTCACACTCTACGCTTAAAATAAAGTCACTTTTACTATGATTATGTTCTTTTTAAAATTCATTTCCCATGCATATTCTAGTGAACAGGTTTCACTAGGAACAGCATAAATTCAGTACACATAGCATATTATTTGCAGAAAACAGATCTCTTACTCACCCTCTTACTTGTTCACATCTCGATTTACATGTTTGTGACAAATGTGATTACTTTGTTTTAGTCTGACTCAGCCTGCATTATGATGAACAGGTATATCCCCACACCGTTTTATAACTAAGAAGAAAGGAGGTGTCTAAAAAGAAAAATGCTTATCTAACAAAAAGTCAGAAAAAGAAAAATAACACAAGCCACTGACAGATGAACTAGTAGGTTGATATAAGGAAATTTTCGTAGGCTTTTACAAACAACTCTTCTTCAGGGTTGTGCTTGATGTTAACTACCTAGCTAATGTGGTAAATTCTCAACTTTTTCTGCTATTGAAGAAAGGGGGATCATCTGTAATGTTCTAGCATGGAAGAGATTGTTTTATAGTTTTCACTGAAAAGTTGCTTAGAGCACTGTTTATATTGCTTAGTTTTCCGCATCTAACTTTTGGTACCAATTAGGGGGCTGATTCTTGTGTAGTTAATTGAGACAAAATGAGGTACCTCTTTATAACACAGTTGAGAAGTTGAGAATTAAGATCTTTGAGAGGGGGGAATAGTCTATCTCTTTGAATTTCCTATACCTAGACATATGACATAGGTACTGCAATTAAGAACCTGTGTACAGGTGGCAAAGGCATTTTTGCAAAGAACAAGTCCGAGCACTTCACTCTGAGGCTGTTACTTACCCACTTATCCACCTAGACCACACAACTGCATTGACCAGGGGTCAGTTACCCCTAAGAAAAGTCAAGCAAGTCGTAGCTAGGCTGCTGAGAGGGAGCAGGGAGGTAGCTATACACTCGCTAGTGCTGTCCATTAGAGGATACAGCAAAGCTGTCCACATTCCTATCCCAGGACACTACTTACTTAGATAATTATGCCCATGGTGCATAACAGAGCAGATCACAAAGATCTCTGAAGTGATGCCAAGCTGATGATATGTACATAATTACAGACACACTTTTGCTAATAATTTGTTTCCATCTCTAGACAACCGTACCATCTTCCACCCAGAATATACTTTCTCAGATTCTTTCATATCTAAAGAAAGAAATCCCAGGTTATTAAATCTGCAAGTTTGAGTTAGTTCTGCAGCATAACAAATGGCTGATATATACAGAAGTCCTGTGTTTGATTAAACAGTGGGAGAAATGCTGAATATCATCTTGGCAAAAGCCATACATAGAGAATTAAAGACAGCAAAATTATATATACTTGGGAAGTTGAGAAATGGATAAATGTCCAGATAGTAGATATAAAACTGAGAATACTTAAACAAAATGGCATGTGTTCAAAAGTGATTCCATAAACTGTTTGCAGACAGGCTACAGTCAAACTGTTACTTTCATAATCTTCAAAATTGTTTAAATGGTAAAAATGTTTTTTAAATCATTGTATGTTATTAAATAATTAAAAAAACAGAAAAAGAGTAATTTAAAAGTATTCAGTAAAAGTGGCTTAGTAAGCTGTCATGATTATTACCTAATGCTGCTGCAAGCCAATTTCCAGTTCTGTTTTATGACAGGGAAAAATCCTGTTCTGACCTTCTCAAATATGAAATGACCTGGACTGTCCTTCATTATTATCAATGGGAATGAGTATTTTAAATATAATTTTACCTGCTAAGGAGGACTTACAACCATATGTTCATATTTTAGGCTTCGTGGTGTTATTACAGTTCTGATGGTTCAAGAGAAAGAGAGTTAAGAATTGCAGGAAAAGGTATTTTTTTGGTGGACAAAGAGATACAGCTAGAAAAAGCGGACAAGCTTTAATGATCAGCATCTTGCTGAAAGGGCATTTTATCAGAAAGACTGTCCTTTTTCCAGCTATATCAGCATTTTTAAAGGTATTTTCTCTCCCTGTAAGCCTTTCTTCTACAATGGTTTTAGATTCTGTAGCCAAATTACCATTAATGTGGACGAGCAGCCTTTCACCTTTGCAAACGGTTTTGGTCAGAGTTCGGCATTGGACGTCTTCAGCTCAGCAGTTCAGTGACAGTTTTTTGATGTTTCGCCTTTGATATTTCATGAGAAGTGGATCGTAAGGACTCAAATGATTCCATTACCATAGAATTCCACACACCAGCGTCCTGTGAACAAGGACTGAAGAACAATAGGAGCCATTTCCTCTGTGCTGAACACTTCTCATCCAGTAGAACCGGATGTATCTTCTTAGTGCTCAACATCAAGAACATGTAAAAAAGTCCACATTTATTTTGATAGAAAGCAGCATGAAGCTGAATTTAAGTAGGAGCAGTCACCTTTGAAGTGCCTTTTGAGTGTCATTAAATAAATAATAAATAAATGATAGAACAATTGTATACAATAGTGAGTTGCGAACAAAAGAAAGCAAGACCAAAAGCTAATTTTTAACTTGTGACATGTAGTTAAATAATCTACACTTTTATTTGTTCCATATTTGGAGTTGGCTTCCTTGGACAAAACACATCTCAGTTGCTGTTTAGCCACATTGCTTGCTAAAGAAATCCTCATCTTTTTGTCTAATTTTTTCAATTATTCGAGGATTAACATTGCTCTTCTTAACACTCATCATGAGTATTAAAGATAATTAAATTATTTCCAAAGAAGTCTTGAGAAACAAATGCCAGACCTGGGGGCAAGAGGAGTTTTTTGCAAATTGTAAGCATGTAGCATCAAGCTAACGAACAAGGGCTTTACCATTTTGACGCACAGTGTCCCAGAGAGGGTGAAAAGTTGTTGTGGTTTAAGCTCACCCAGTCAGCAATAAACCACCAGGCAGCTGCTTGCTTACTCCTGCCCACCTTTGGTGGGATGGGGAGGAGAAGATACAACAAAAGGCTCAAGGCTTGAGATAAAGAACAGGGAGGGCTCACTCCCCAGTTATGGTCACGGGCAAAAGACAGAGTTGACTTGGGGAAAGAAAACCAATCTCATTTACACAAAACCAAACCTCCACTAATTCATCAATCGAATCAGAGTAGGATAATCAGAGATACAACCAAATCTTAAATATAACACTTCCCCCTACCCCTCCCTGCTTTCTGGGCCCAGCTCTGCCACCTCCTCCGCCCCAGTGGCACAGGAGGGACAGGGAACGGGGGTTGCGGTCAATCCCAGTCTCTAAGGGCTGCAAGGGCTCAGCCTGCCATCACACCACGGCTCTGTCCAGAGTGTTCCCCTGCTTCTTCCTCACTGACCTCAGTGTCCACATAGTTGTCTCTATCACATCCCACTCCTCTTCAACACAACTCCCTCAACAGTTTTTTTCCCTCTTAAATATGTTATCGCAGAGGTGCTTCCATCATTGCCTTGGCCAGAGGCAAGTCCAACTCGGAGCTGGGGGGATCTTGAAGCTTCTCACAGAAGCCACACCAGTAGGTCCTACCGCCAGTATCAAAACCCCACCAGACACAAACACAGAAGTGCAAGAGAAAGCAAAGCCATTGTATGTTAAGTACTGAACTAATAAAAGTTGTCATATCATAATTTTTGACAGGGATGGGTTTGGCTGCTGTTTTGCATACGGCGTACAGTGAAATCTGCATGTTATGGTGCCTTACTCATGCCAATCTGAGTGAAAATAAACAAATAAAAATAAGTCAATTCCAAATTCTTTGGAAGACTCATTTCACCGAGTTCTGGTTTTTCCTGAGCTGAAGAAGTCATATTTTACCTTTATCTCCTGTCATTACTGATTACTCCAACCCTTTGGATAACACTTAAAACCAGGGAGTTTATAAAATAGAAGCAGTATTACCTTTTACACTGTAATGAAAGAAAAGATCTATAATTAAAAAAACAAACATTGAAGGAAACAATATTGAGATGGTTATTTTATCCCAAGAAAATAAAACCAAGTAAAGAGAAGTAATTGCTTAGAAATTACTCATATTGAAATTGTTGTATGCTGGCTATTCTCTGCAATCCTGAATCACACTTTCCATTCATTTTTGTGTTGGTGCAGCACTCAAGAAAAATACTATTTCAATTTTCCATGCTATATTCAAGGTTCATATTGGAAACAAATGTGAACCCTCTTTAGAATAACAACCTTCTGTTACTTTTTCCACAAGCACTTTTTTCCCCTTTCCCTTTTAAGTCTGTAATTCTTTCTGTCTGGTTTTATTAAGTGTGTGAAAAGGTAGGCAGGCTGCCCAGGTCTTGGAAATTAAAGTTCCCTAAGTAGCTCAGGTGGTTGCATGAAATCCAGAAGCTCAACAGCTAAGAAAGGAAGAACATATGACAGGATGATCCCACTTTGTACAGGAAGAAAGGGAAGACATCTGCATCTACTGATCCCTCTGCAAACTCCATTCTGAGATCTGTTCACCACGGCGGTAAAATGAGGAGGAAAAATCATATTAAAAGTTATACATTCTGTTTGGAAGGCTGCAGAGAAAGGAAGAATCACATAACCCCACTTTTTCAAAAAAGCATAATAGAAATGGAAAGCATAACAGTGCTGAGTTTTTTAAAAATGCAGTGTGTTTGTATGACACTGAGTATATGAATTACACAGACATTTACAGCTATGTCTACACAGTTAACATTATGGTCACAGATACTGTTAAAAACAAAATAGCAGATTAGATGGATGTTGCACTAACATCTAAGCCATTGGTAGGAAGAATGAAGATACCAGACAGACCAAAACCCTATGAAACTTCCTCTGCCAGGCAAGAGGAACACAGCATTTTGTGGTAATCAGTCAAACACAGACCCATAGCCTTTTTAGTCCAGTGAAAACTGTTTGGAAGACAGGTGATTTGATTTGATTTTACTTTATTTTATCATACTATCATTCTTTGCCTTGTTATTTGTCTGAACTAATTCATACATTCTAATAACATTCACAGAAGTGAAAATTACAAAATGTTGAGTTTTGAAAACTACAAAAAAATTAATCAACTCAGTTTAAATAAACCAAAAAATGAATAAGCCTTAAGAAAAATGTTCTGCATATGTTTTTTTTTCCTGCCTTTTTGTCTTTTAAAAGCAACATTGCATATCTCTCCTTGATTTGTTTGACCGCTTCCAATCTGCCTATTTTTTCGTCTTCAGATTGAGTTGTTCTGGCCTGAGACTGCCTGATTTGGATTGCAACATGCTGTAGAGACATTTATTTATTTTTTTTCCCATTAGAGTTGATAAATGAAAGTGATTGAAATAATTCAGTTTCAAGTTCTGTAAAATTTTGTCTCATGTTTTACTTGACCTCACAGTGTCCCCTGAAGTACCAGATGCCATTTGTTTCCTATTATTGCACTTGAACTAGACACAAATATCTAAGACAGATCTAAAATCACCAAATGAAGTCCAACAAGGCCAAGCATAAGGTCCTGCACCTGGGTCAGGCAATCTTAAGCACAAATACAAGCTGGGCAAAGAGTGGATTTAGAGCAGTCCTGAGGAAAAAGACTTGGGGGTGTTGGTTGATGAAAAGCTCGACATGAACCAACAATGTGCAAATGCAGCCCGGAAAGCCAGTGGTATCCTGGGCTGCATCAAGAGAAGTGTGGCCAGCAGGCTGAGGGAGGTGATCCTCCCCATCTACTCTGCTCTTGTGAGACCCCACCTGGAGTACTATGTCCAGCTCTGGAGCCCTCAACATAAGAAGGACATGGACGTGTTTGAGCGGGTCCAGAGGAGGGCCACAAAGATGATAAGAGGGCTGGAGCATCTCTCCTACAAAGATAGGCTGAGACAGTTGGAGAAGAGGAGGCTCCTGGGAGACCTTATTGTGGCCTTCCAGTATCTGGAGAGGGTCTACAAGAAAGCTGGGGAGAGACTTTTTACAAGGGCTTGTAGTGATAGGATGAGGGGTAATGGCTTCAAACTGGAAGAGGGTAGGTTCCAGATTAAAAATTCCACCTATGGAAGGAAACCTACTGGATTGCTGCTGCCCTGCTGTGTCATCCTTCCAACAGATATCAGGTTGGTTGAAATTCCACATGAGGACCAGGGCTTGGGAATATGAACTCCTATCTGTCTGTAGAGAGCCTCATCCACTCGGTCTTCCTGGTCAGGTGGCCTGTAGCAGACCCTTACTATGATAACACCTTCCCCTGCCTTCCCTTTAAGCCTGACCCACAAGTTCTTGGTTCTGCTAGTACCCTCAGCTAACTTGCCT
This sequence comes from Baryphthengus martii, assembly GCA_013396935.1. Lineage (NCBI taxonomy): Eukaryota > Metazoa > Chordata > Aves > Coraciiformes > Momotidae > Baryphthengus > Baryphthengus martii. Next base: position 209,736 of record VWZK01017390.1, read on the forward strand.
TCTCTTCTTATTGAGGTACACGAGTTCCAAGGGGTAGAGCACTTTATCTTCATGTAATCCACAAAATAGGACAATCAGGATATGGTAGATTCTTGGACAGTACGTAACAACAAGCAATTAATCCTTCGGTAACCATTACGGCCTCTGAGAGGAACAGAATTAAGTTTTACACCTCATCAGAGCAGCAGCTGCAGAACTGCACAGGGGGTTCTGATTCCAGTGTGACAGAGACATCACCAAAACTTTAACAGTAGGGTTCGAAGACAAGTTTTCTATAGTAAGGGCTGAATAAGACTCGATGTGTTTGTTCTTACGCCATTATATATAGTTCCACAAGGCTTATGCTTAATAGATAATGACATATCTATTCGTATAGACACACATTGGTCTGATTCAAATGAAAGGCAATAAAACTGGAAACAGATGTATTTAAAAAAAACCTATCCAGATGCGCTTACAAAATTATTTTAGAAATAAAAAAAGTACACAGTATAAACTCTAGTGATGAATATGTCTCCACAAGACTTACATAGTCCACAGATTGTGAATTCTTTAGACATTTAACAAAGGGACAGCTTTATGTCTAGATGTATAAAATTAAAATAAAAACTTCATTAACTAATGATAAGACTAACAATAATAATAAAAGTTTCCATATAACTAGGGGTTTACTCCAGATTTCTGAAATAAATTTTACAAAAGCTGTTAAAAACGCGAGATTTGCAAGTGAAGCTGAGCAATCTACCTCTGGCAAATCAGCAGTTTCAGTAAGGCTACTCATAAGTTTGCATTGAATTCGCAATTACTCCTGGCTGAATCAAAGTATTTACATTATAGAAATGTCAAAACAGTTAATTTTGACATTTACTCAACGAAGTGTATTGGCATTTTTGAGGCATTATGTTTTTAAAGTCTTGTAAAGACAGACAGGGACATGTAACAGTAATATTCATGTACCGACAGGAGGAATGAGCTCTTCTCCTGTTTGAAAGTCCCTTCAAGATACGAGACACGTTCAAATCTCCCCTTTGCTTCAGAGGATCATCTTCCCCAGATTATCCTTGTCCCTAATTTGTTAATAAATATTCCAGAACTGAGAGTTGGCAACATCTTCTGGTATTAATATTTTATTTTCTAGGAATGCATTATATGTTTTGAAGGAGGGCAGAGAGAATAGTTTCATGGCACAACAGATGAAATTTTTGCCTTGATCTAAATTTACTTTCTGTTACAATTATTTTCTGTGAGATATCTCCCCGTCCTCCCGCCCCGCAATGGCAAGTGGAGATACCAAGAAGTTACATGAATTGTGCTGTCACAAAGCTAGTGACAAATTCAAAAATAGAAACAATCCATCTCGTTCCTATGCATTAAGTAGTAATCCATAGTTAAAGATGTATATTATCATTGAATAGGAAAGGTGAACTATCACCACACAAAGCTGATGGCTATGAAATCAAGCATTATTTACAGCAATTGATGAACCCTGAGATTTTTAAGAGTTTTGAGTTTACCAGGATTCTTCTTTATGGGATGGTGGATAACGGCAAAGATGTTTTCACTATTTTTTAAAATATCTCAGTTCATGTAAATGAAATTTACACCGGAATCCAGAATGTAATCAGGCTATAAAAATTCTTCACGTTACTTTTGAAGCTAAACTTGGAGTTGCATTCCTTGTCACGGTGTAGAAGCTTCAAACTGTAGTTATAAGCACTGCAAAATGACTTGAGAGAAATACTAAGTAAAAGTTTCATGCACATTCACCCAAGGGTACTCATTAGAGAAAGATACAAAACAAATGATAATTTTTTCCTTCACGAGATAGTTTCTAAAGATGCTACTGACATTACACAAGACAAAATATTTGAGTCATGCTTTCAAAACATTTGATGTTTGTCATCATACTGGCTCAGAATAAAAACTGGTGGCTGTTAGACCTTAGAGCTGAAATTTCCTAAGATAAACTACTGCCACTCAAGCGTCTTAGAAGTTGCGAATTAGGGGTCAGAGATTTAGCAGCTTTAAAATTGCCTGGATAATCACTGACTAATCGATTCTAAAGTGACTATTACCATTCATCTATCCGTATCACGGTAGCTCTTATATGGAATTAGAGGTTGCATCGAATTAGGTGTTGTACAAAGTACAACATTAAAAAAATCGAAACTCGATCCACGAAGTTTCCTTGTCAAAGTGTATTGCTAAGGTGAATACTGGGAGATGCCACAAATGAACAGGGCTAGTCATCCTGACAGATCCTTGCCTCAGCACATCAACTCCTGGTGCAGTTTTCTGGAGGTACTCAATGAGATGACTTAGTGCCATTTTACGAGATCCTCTCATCTATAAAGAAACTTCAGGGGTAAAAGTCTGAAAATATAAGATGTAAATCCATAATGATGCTGGAATCCTAATAGAAAAGCACAGAAGCAATCGATCTAATATTGAATGGAGGATGATACAGAGGTTGAGAACTGATCATTAAGGGTTTTGAAAAGTAAAGACAAAAAGTCTATCTTTGGTCTGGTAGCAAAACAGCATCCAAGATAGACAGAGAAAACAAAGTGCGACACAGTTAAAATGAGAAGCAAGGAGAATTGCCTTTGCAACAGCCTTTGGATGGAATAATCATCAATTCTTTCGGTAGACACATACAACCAAAGAGTCAACTGTGAAATCCCAGTGATAAGGGCAACAAGTAGAGGTTCATGTTTTCTTATTAAAAAGTAGTTTGATATGCACTGAGGCTCTAGATACCACGTGCAAGCAATGTAATTACATAATGCAGGTCACTCTGCTTTCCTCCACTTTCAGTAACAGAACACTTTCTCTTGCATCCTTCCCAGATTTTTCACTGCTGGAAAATTAATTTACTCTCTTCTTCAAATGCAAAATTTCAATTTTACTTCCAGTCAAACTGTGTGGAAGTGTTTGGTAAAGAAATGTCAAAACATACAATATAAACTCTGTTTTAGTATCCATTTCCATTGGCATCTGATGCACAATCTGGTTTTAAAATAGGTTAGAATTACAAAACGCTGGTCTGAAATTACATTCCTTCCAAGTTTGAGGTATTTAGATTTAATTGTGTGGTGTGAGGCATTATGTAAAGCATTAGTGAAATTCAGACAGGAGATTTTGCCTAAAGTTAATTTCCCACTCCGTATCTACTTCCCTTGCTTGAGATTGAATTAGGTAGAAATTTCCATTTCAGCATCAACAACGAAGTTAACATGACCAGTTTATGCCATAATAATATAAATAATCTCTCCCAAAGAAAAACAACAAGCTTAATATTTTTATCGAGGTAAAACTTTGTAGTTTGCACAGAATGTCACATGCTATTTTTGAGTATGTTTAAAGTTGAGAGCTTAAAGCCAAACTTCAAGATAGGAAATATCATATGAATCAAAATAAAAGGGAATGGAATTTTCATCCCTCCAGACTGAAAACATTGGCTTTTTGGTAAGCATTAAAAGTCTTCAATCTTTTTTCACTCATACTGTGAACTGAAAGTAGATAAAAAGAAACAGAACAGTCACAGCATAAGTGTCCTAAATACCGAATCAGCCCAGCATATGTGCAGGTAAAAGTAGTATCATTCAAATAATAATTTTGAAAGGATAGAATTCGCTGAAAGCATTTTTGATAACATTTCCCCATAACAGTACCATGTAATGAGGCAATTCTATAATTGTAACAAGTCTATCACTTCTATAAATCATTTTATTTTAACTTAAAGCAAGCAAAAATAGTAAATTAGCACAGAGATGGTCTACTTTAGTTAAGTCACGAGTACAACTCACACTGAACTCAACAGATGAACATAATAAAAAAATCTTCCTCTCCATAAGCAGAAACCTCCATTATGAGCAACTTTTGTTAAATCAGTATCACAATAAACACGATTATGAATAGATTATAAAAATACAGCTAAGCACAGAAAAGTAAGCAGAAGTGACTCTTGTATCCAGCAAAACTGATGAATATCTAGCTATTTACTAGGTGAAGACTCAGCTCTTCAGTAAAAAACTCTTATAGACACCATTAATAATACAACAGAGAAAATAGCTGATGGATTCCCTTGAAACCATATTAGAACAAGTCAACTCACTCTCTTGAACAAGGCAAGAAAATAGTCACCAGCTGAGTAAAGCCAAGGGCTGACATAATGATGGATGGCCAGATGGTTTTACCACAAAAGAAAAAATAACCTGTCCCCAAACAGTAGAACATAGTTCTCAAGAATAAATACATCGACTCAGCTTGCAACAGAAAATGGAGAATAAACCAGTTTGAACTGAAGGCGCTCACAATTATTATTTTTTTTTTTCATATACTCTCAGTGATTCTCTCCACTGAGGAAAGAGAACGCAAATAAAAGTGAGAGTTATGTAAGTGCTTTTGCAAACATTATTTCCTTTTTTTTCCCCATAGATGTACAAATATATACTTTATACACTTTTTCTTAAATGCAAAAGTTTCACGTCAAGGAATGTTCAAACATCTGTCTCCTCCTGAAACAGTTTTGTTCCAAATGTAGTTTTGAAGTACTTGTGTTTTCTTCTCTCAGGAATACAATCAGTTTGGAGAAAAAAATTTCCTATTAAAAATCTAAAAAACCACGACAGGTCTGGGGATGAGTGGCTGGAAAGCTTCCTGGAAGAAAAGGACCTGAGGGTGCTGCTTGCCAGCCGGCTGAACATGAGCCAGCGGTGTGCCCAGGTGCCCAGGAAGGCCAACAGCATCCTGGCCTGGCTCAGAAATAGTGTGTTCAGCAGGGCAGAGAAGCGATCGTGCCCCAGTACTCAGCACTGGTGAGACTGCAGGTTGAGTATTGTATTCTGTTTTGGGTGCCACAGGCATTGAGATGCTGGAGCAGATATACAGAAGGGCAACAAAGCTGGTGAGGGGTCTAGAGAACATATTGTATAAGGAGTGGCTGACAGAGCTGGGCTTCTTTAGTCTGGAGAAGAGGAAGTTGAGGGGAGACCTTATTGCTCTCTACAACTACCTGAAAGGAGGCTGGAGTGAGGTGGGTGTTGGTCTCTCCTCCCAAGTAACAAGCGATAGGACAAGAGGAAACAGGCTTAAGCTGCACCAGGGGAGGTTTAGATTGGACATTAGGAAAAATTATGTTACTGAAAGAATGGTGAAGCATTGGAAGAGGCTGCCCAGGGAAGTGGTGGAGTCACCGTTCCTGGAGGTGTTCAATAAACACGTAGATGTGGCACTTCAGGATGTGGCTTACTGGTCATGTTTGTGGTGGGTTGATGGTTGGACTTGATGATCTTAGAGGTCTTTTCCAAGTTTAATGATTCTATGATTCTATGAATCTATTTCTATATTTTAGCAAAATATTCCATTTATGGGGAAGAGCATTTGAAGCTGATTTCTTAAATAAATGCTTTTGTTCATTCCAGTGTCTATTTTTCCATCTATCGCTCAGACCTTAATAACTTCTGAAACTTTTATTCAGTGCTTGAGAAAAAGTATAGGAAGAGTTCCAGTCTTACAAATATTCTATTTCTTTTCAGTATATAAAAACATTTTTAAATGGGTAAATAAGGTGAACTCTCTTATTGGAGAAAAAAAATTACTCTGAGTTCAGGAGTTCTGCTTGGAATTCTGGATCATCAAAAGCAAGAACAGTATGTCCTACCTCTTTCCCAGATTACGATTTGATGATGCAGAATGTAACTCCAGGTGTTGTTGGAAGGTTCAATGGATCTGTGATGGAAAGAATAAGAGAAATTAATGCAGAATAGTTAAAGGCAAAGAAAATGTCAAGTAGATTGTTGACATTATTTTAACAGGGACTTATGCTAATAGACAGAAATTTATAGAAATAACATTTAATTTATTCATCTGCTTATAACACATTTTGCTCTTCATTTTATTTTTCAAAAATAAAAAACAAATAGAAAATAAAACAATTCTTTTTTTACAATTTATTTTGCAGTTTTTCATCTTTCTGAGAATTAGATTGATTCTGAAACAAAGTCAAAATTTTGAAACAAAAATTTGAAATAAGATTCCAGGTAAAAAAGCCAACATTATATTTTTCTATATACATTTTTTTTTTTTGGTCAAAATTCCTGTCTGAATTTAACTCTTCTAGTCATTTGGACAGAATCCAATCTGACCTTACACAATTAGAACACTAGAACATACACATAGAAGACATTGTAAAGCATCACCTTTAAAGACCTATTTCACTAAAAAGAGTAACAATAGGTCTCAAGTGTTAAATACATGCATATGTTCATATGGGAAAAGCATGCATACAACAGACAGATAAATGGTTTAAGAAAAATTCATTGAGTCACTTTTCATGGCTATATAACTATGTCTACATTATGTGGAAATTTGAACCTTTCTTATATTGTCTGGAATATATTTGTCACTGGAGGCTTTGCCAGGAGTCATGATAAAAGTCCAACAGAATTCTCCCACTTGCTTTACTGTATCAGACCACAATCTTTTTTTCCTTCCAAGTTTCTTGAGTTCCAGATCTCCTTCTCACCTCAGTCAACAGCCATTCCCTATTACTTAATGATTTTTTGTCACCAACATATTCCAGTCAGTTTCTTCCTGTTACTTCTTATCTGCTTGACTTCATCCCGTGAGTACGCTTTCTAACAAACTGAAAAGGGGTAGAAACTGTGACTGTACTTCATCTCAAAGGCTTGACTTAAAGCCATTGTCAATATATTCATGGAATGATGAAAAGAAAGTGAATCAGGGACTGCTGAACATGTCTGAGAAGAGGAATTGGCAGCCATAAGGAAGGATGAAGAGACTGCAATAAATTGTGGCGGTTTTTTTTCTCTAAACAAAATCCCTCTGGCAGCCCTGGATGAGAGGAATGTTCATTAATTAGCATAGAAGATGATTGCCTGCTTTAGTTAAGGGCAATTTTTTCTACACCATTCAGATAAGGTTTTGATTCCTCCCCCTAAAGCTACAGCAGGGAATTTGGTTTCATCAATCATAACTGGTGATGAAATGAAGCACAGCCTGTTTCAAATGTTACAGAAGTGTAAATTAGAACAAGCTTTGTGATATTCTCATAATCTGCTGAATGTATTTTTTTTTTTTTAAATTTATTTTCTGGGACACAAAAGAAAAGAGTAACTAGTTAAGATTCTAAGTACCAATTACATGGCAGTTTAGCACTCAAACATTTGCAACAGTATCTCAGTCACAGACCTGAAGGTGCTTCTCTCACCTTTCTGAGGTCCAGAATAGGTTTTTGCACTGTTAGAAATCTGAAGCACTGAAGTTAGTTCTCCAAAGTGAGGTAAAAACAGTTTATAAAATTTATTTATTCCTGATAAAATAGTACTTATTCTCTGTTCGAGTGCATGATGAAGATGGCAATCTGCAAGCAAATGGATCTAAAAAAAACCAACCTCTAAAACAACATTTAAATACACTAGCCTGAAGTATTTTGAGTTTTCTCTAACTAATTTCTAAAATATGCTTAACATACAGACATAGTTGATCTTAGCACACAGTATGGATTTTAATTCCATGAACCTGAAGCTACTATTTATACCACGTACAAAAGATTTTTTGTCTTCATTCTTAAATGCACTCTGGCCTGAAAAGCTTCCTTCTCAGTATTATCTTCACATGTCTTAAATTACTGTGGAGGAGTTGAATGAACACAGCAAGATGTAGAAATCATATCCATTGCCCATGTTTTTAGTATGGTACATGTATTAAATCACGTCAGTTTAGAAGCCAGAAGATACCTCTGATAGATTTCTGCTAATGCGAACTTGATTCCATGCCCATGTTTTTCTTCACTGAAGCTGTAAGTGACTGAACTTTGCTTGAACTCAGATTCTCAGAACAGTGCAGTACAGACTTGATGCAATCCATTCTGTTCATATTTAATTTATATTTCTTTTTATTTCAATTTTACAAAGTTTATTATCACTTACTACTCAGCTAAGCAAGAAAGACTGTGATTTGTTCTGTTGTTTGGTCAGCAATCTGAACTCTATTAAGACATGTTTCAGGAAAATCTCTCACAAAATACTGTTCTACCTTCTAACACTTTTTTTCCACAAACTCTGAAAACCAAGAAGATGAAGTCTCTGAAATGGCAATTCTATAGTATGATCAATAATTCATGTTTGAAATATCAGTATCATTTCAACATTAGCAAGAGCTTAAAAAGTGCATTATTTTCTCGAGTGTATTATATTTCAATGTGTTCTTCATTCTCACAAAAATGGGATATATTTCTTAAGATCTGCTTTTCCAGAAAACTTGTTTTTGATTCTGCAGAAATGAGAAAAAATAGAAGGGAAGTTATTCTGGTAAGCAGCAGCCTTATGCTGGAATTAGCTGGTAAACTCATGTTCTAGTAGGCTGTGATGAACACAAAAAACTTCTTATGCATGTTAAAATCCCATGACCTTCTTCCAAGAATTTTAAGTACTTCAGCTCACTGAAATCAGGCTAAATATGTTTTGCAGTTTTAATTGCATTTCTTTCTTCAGTTCCTCATCTGCTTGAGCTGTACAGTATTTTCAAATAACCAATTTGTTTAGTTTGAGTGTTAATTTCAGTGAAGTGGTCTCCAGAATAAGTTTTTACTTAAATAGACAAAATAATGTAGTCAAATGTCATTCAGATTACTTGCTTATTGGTCATCACTTCTGATCATTGCTCATGAAAGAAAATTGCTTCCCTTTTTCTGTACTGAGATCCAAAATTCAAAACCAAATATAGTTTAGATTCTCCAAAATGCTTATAAATTATGTTAGTGGGAAATGGAAAATGAACAACATGAAGAAGTAAATCCACAAGGGAAGGTATGTGTGAAAATGTCCTTGTGGAAGGGGAGGGAAAGGGAAAAAGGAGCTAATCTAAAACTGGCTGCAGAGTATTGGTCTTAGGTTTTAGTAGAAAAGCAGAAATTAGACAGGTGTTTTTCTGTTCTACAAATACTGAATTGGTCTTCATGAGCCAGTTGTAATGGTGCTGAGCTCTTCTGGTAAAGTTGAAAATGTAGCTGTTGTAAGACCTTTTATGGCTTTGCAAGCCAAGTGTGAACATAGCTTTAAATAATTCTCTTCCTTTCTACCTTATTTGCAGGTCTCCAAGTTATGCCGGAAAATAACAGGATATATTATATGTTCAGCTTTCATATATTTTTCACTGTAATTTCAATTTAATTTGGAGTTCTGTGGTTATTTTATTTTATTCTTTTATTTTATTTAAGATATCTGACATATTTTGACTAATAGAAACAGCTAAGCATACTGGTTGCCAAACTGATCAACAGTGGAGTTGCTTTGAGCATAAAAATAAGATATATCCTGACCACTGAGTGACACTATTTTTGCATTTGATACCTTGATTCTCTGGAAATATTTCTAGTAAACTGCACTCTTTTGGAAGACAGCAGACAGTTTGAGCTGGAAAACTAATCCATAAAAATAAACACAATCTGGACGTTGCCTCTGATTTTTCCTTTGCTATTCACAGCAATTGGGAGATGCTAAGTATTTTCACAGGAGTGAAAGAATACAACAGTCAGCTCTTCATCCGTTATGAAAAGCTCTTAAAGTACTGTCACAGAAATGAAAATCATTCCTTTCACCCAATTTTGTAGGCAAACCGCGTAATTCAGTGTTTATCATCCCAATCAGATATATACCTATGAAATAGTGCCTCGGATTCATTCCTTTTTGCCATACAGTACGTGCTGCAAAGATCAACGAATGATACATACTTGTACCCATCAGATGTGGCTTTTAAATCTACTGAAAAACAATTCAGTCCAAGATGGTAGAAGCCTTTTAAAGTCATGATTACTCTGAGGGGATGAAGAAAGTGTTGACAATGTGTCTGAAATGAAGGCAGAGATTTAAAAAAGGATGGGTAAAATCAGCATCTGCCTCTTACCATGTCTTTACTAGGGAGGAAAAGAAATACTTCTAATCTTTCCAAAGTGTTCAACTTTTAATCCATATAGAAAAGGTCTAGAAGGGCCTCCACAGCTTAACGCACAGATCCGTAGTTTTTAAGGGCAAAAAGAACTACCGTGATCGCCTTAACTGACCCACAAAATAACTTAAGCTATTAAATTTTACCTCTCATTCCTGCAATTGCATAAACATTCTTTCCTGCTATGTAAGCGAATGTTATTGAGCCAAATATGAATTGCTTTGTTTGTCCTTGGAAAGACTCTCTAGAAAAGGTGCTACTATCCTGCTATAAACCAGTTTCTTAAATTCATCTGAGTTGCCTCTTTCCTCACAGTAAGATTGCTTCAGTCCTTTAGGTTTTTGCTACAGAATAAGAGCAAAATCATTGCTTCTATCTCTGAGGAGAAAGAAAGCCCATGCAAAGCCACAAGTTATCTGATTGCATCTATCCTATTTCCTTCAGACCAGCAGCTTAGTTTAGCAGAACTCTGAATCAGGCCTGCAGCATTAGGATTTATCTAAATCCATGTTCAATGATGTGGCTCTAGGAAAAGTGCATTTTCTATTACCAGGTTGCTACTTCCAGCATCTTTAGAACTCTATAATCCCATCCATACATTAAGCATGTTTGCAGTCAAATATATATATAATTCAGCATACATCACCCAAATGTTCTATTGTTGTTTCTAAACTGCTTTAATGCCCTGAAACTGAAATATATAGAAGAGGGGACAGGAAGCCCTCGTTATTCTTGCATTTGATCATTCTGTTTTAAAAAGATGAGTATTCAAGCGATTTTCCACTAGCTTGGCATATTTCCTCCAGCAAAAACAAGAACCTCAGGTTGCTAGAACACAGTGTTTATGAAGGTTGCTGGATTTCCTCAAAGGTTGCTGAGCTGGCATGGTGGACTTTGCAATTAGGAAGGGTTTAACTTTCTTCCTAATTTTAAAGTAAACATTCCTTTGAATGCCATAATTTAATTATAATGCCATCTTTTAAGAAGTTACTTGTGCACATGTGTAATTTCAAGCATATGAAAGGTGGTTTTGAAGGCTGTGAAAACGTTTAAAAATTACTTCTAGGCCACACTGCTTTGCAGTACCAAAAACTAAACTCTAGATCTTTGGCACAGGATAAGCAGGCAGAGGATGATACAGACATTTGACGAGCAACAGGACATTCTTTGTATAGCGTGTGTGTAAAATCAAGCACATCCTCTGTTCAGTACACAGACACGGGGAATTTCCTATGCCTGCTGGTTGGTGTGGCACTGCTAAAATTTGCTAGCAGAGCCTTCTCAAACAGATCTCTTCAAAGCTGGACACTTGTGCCAGTACCTAACTTGCTCTTGAGCATAAGCAGCCAAATCTCAAGGATGCACACAGAGCACTGATCTTTGACTTTATATTTGTTTAAAAACCACGTCCCTAGCATGTTATTTTTCTTGATGATTGCTCAATTGTATGGCAGGCAGATGGATGAGTAAATATGGTGCTTACATCCTATTAAACAAGGGCAAAATGAATGACACCAAGAAAGCTGACTCATCCTGATTTATGAACCATCTGTCGTTATTATGCATTATCTGTAGTCCTCTATTTTGTCCTGGAATAGGACCAGCCAACATATCCACCTAGTGAATCCAAGGAAGATCTTCCTCAACGGTTGGCTCAAATACACGCTCCACAGCTTAAACTTTCTGATGCTGAGAGCGCTAAATAACCTTTACTCGATATCTTTGTTCAGTTCCTATCACCTGAGTACCACAGAATGAAAGAATGGTATCATACTGGGTTTTGTTCCATTTTTAGCTATCCGTGTTCTCAGCAATTAATGAAAAAATTTAAAGTCATGAAGATGTAACAAACAAATAACAAACCAGTGAACAACCTGCTGCAAAAAACCCCGAAGAATTATTACTTTTTTTTGGTGATTTCTGAATACTAGTAGTCTAACAGTCATTTTGCCTCATTCGCAAAATAAGCCTTTTCACGCTGAATGACAATCAAACTCCAAGTATGTCAATACCAAATCAATCAATTTGGAGCTATAACCATTGGCTGAGGAAAACTAAGTTCTCAGATTAGTCTAATTTCTTCACTTACAGTTCATCATAGATGAAGAAACAGTAAACTAGTGATCTTGTCACCAGTTGGTCAGTTTTGCTCTCTTAGCTGATACAAATCAAATAACAAAACAAAACAAATCATTCTAATAAGTACCTTGATTATAGTGAAAGCTCAGGAAAATAGAATGATTTCTGAAATCAGAGATACTTCTCTCAAGAAATAGTAATACCATTTTTATTTTATGTATGTGATCTCTAGTGTTAAGTATTTCTAAAAGGTTATGAAAAAAAATGATAGAATGGGTAATTTTGAATAATGTTAAGAATGCGGATGGCTAATTTGACTACATCTTTTTATTTATGAATAATTTTCATTTACAAACTCCCTCACATGTTGCCTGTAGTCAGTTATGGAAAGTGCTTTCTACTGAAGTACAAATAGTACCAGCTAATGCAATTGTACTGTACAACATTAAAAAACCGAAAGAATGTTATAATAATTTGCAATTTGTAAAGATAAGCTGAGTCCTTCAAATGTGCTGAAAATAAGGATGAATCATTTGCTGTTCACAAAAACTTCAATACACTCTTTTGTCTGGTTTATTTTTACTTTTCTCACTTTGCTTGTGTCTTTGTCTGGAACAGTAATTAAAATAACCAAAATTAGAACAAGATCTCTTACTGCATTTCTCGCTAATAAAAACTGAAAGGTGTTGGGAAACAGTCTCTAATTTGAGGGTTCAGGCTGATTTCTAAACAAAGTTTGGAGTAAGTTAAGTCAAAACCTGGGGACCTTACCTATACAGAGTTTGTGTTACTGGATGCACATCCATCATACACATGCAGTTATGAAACACAGTGAGTTGGTAAATTTGTAAATTTGCTTGTTCAAATAGCGCAAGCTGGCATTACTAATCTTCCAATCTGGCTTTCAAGGGCTTCTGATAAACTCACAAGACTCTGAAAATCAGTTGTCTGCAGGTTGAGCTATTGCTATCCCTGCAAATCTTTGCTGAATCTTTTTAAAGTAAAACCCTTACAAATACAGAAAAATGTAAAGGAAAATTTTTTCTCTCTTTGGGAGTAAACCATGCAGCTAATTAAACATGCCTCTATTTTTGGAGCACTGTGTGTTCTACAGAAACACTTTTAGGACTTTTTTTTAGCCATAATCTAGCCAAATAAAACAACTACAAGTGAAGAAACATTAGAAAACTTGAAATATTTTTTTTCTTAAAATCCTAGCTTGTTACAGTAGCTAGGGAAAGCTATATGGGCAGTGGAATTTGAGTGGGTGCATGTGACAGAGTTCTTTACTCTTTTTCCTGGGCATATCATCTACTGTAAAAAGAGAAAGACCTTCCACTGCAACTCAGGTGATTTCTATTCATTTGTTCCTTAATATAAACATCCTTTGTGACGTTAAGAAAGGAGTTTGATTTCTTTGTGCTTTACTTCTCTCTCTGTAAATGAGTATAATAAAATTTCCTTTCCTCTAGCCAGCGTCTACCTTATTTTTTCCTTTCAAACTAGAAAATATTTTCAACTGAGCCCCTTGCTCAATTTATGAAGACATTTAATTTTCACTTTAATCTTCTATTTTCTTCTTTAATAATAATAATAGATCTATTATCTTGATGAGGAGTCAAAGAAGTCAAATTCAGTTTGACTTTCTCCAGAAGGATTCCTCCCTGAACTTAATTGTTTAATAAAGGTTCTGATTTATTTCTTTTAATCATTTCCCTTGGGGAATTTTTTTTTTTTCCAATGAAAAATCTATTGGGCTTTTTTTCCTCTAATTACTTCACGTTTTAGAAAAAGCTGTGATGGCTTTAGTATCCAGGGTACCATAAGAGTGTGGAAGGATGAGATTATTCAGCTTTTAGGATATCATTATTGAGCAAACAATGATTCAGGTTGATGTTTTCTATAGTAATTACTGCTCATTACAATGCCCTTTAGAGAACTCTTTCTTTTTTAATGATCTAACTCTTCACACCGCCCCCCCAGGCCACTGCGCTCGATGGGAAGGGGAGAGCTCACAGGCGGCGAGAGCGCCTTCAAGGGCCCGGCCCGGCCCCGCAGGTGGGCCCTCTCTGGGAGGAAAATTAAGAGCGGGCATCGAGGATTGTCCCTCGGGAAGAAGAAAAGGTGTGGGGTACCTGTCTCCGGGAGTGTTGGTAAGTGTGACAGAGGACACTGGGAAGGTGGGATGGTGTTGCCTTCAGCGGGTGAGGAGGTGGTGGCGGAGTCACCGAATGTGCCAGGCCCAGCTGCAGGCGCTTTGCCTGGCGCGGGAAGGGGCCTGGGCCTGGGCCGGGCCTGACTCAGCTCCTCTGCTGCTCAGGGGCCGGTAGCTCTCTGAGAGGCTCCCCTGGCTGCTTGCAGCCAGCAGGCCGAGGAAAGCCCTGCCAAATGTTAATGATTTCCATAGTGTATTTGCAGGCTTTGTTTATATGCTTAATATTCACAGAGGAAGTGATTGTGCCTTTTTATTTGGCCCTGGTGAGGCCACACCTCGGATCCTGGGTTTAGTTTTGGGCAAGAAGAACACGAGGTGCTGGAGCGTGTCCAAAGTAGGGCAGTGAAGCTGGTGAGTTGAGAGCACAAGTTTATGAGAACAGCTGAGGGAACTGGGGTTGTTTAGCCTGGAGAAAAGGAGGCTGAGGGGAGACCCTCAGGGACAGTACACTGCCTGTATGGTAACACTCAATGATAGTACAGTGGTACTGCTCTCTACAACTGCCTGAAAGGAGGCCGTAGCAAGGTGGGGGTCAGTCTCTTGACCCTAGTAACAAGCAATAGGCCAAGGGGAAACAGCCTCAAGTTGTGCCTGTGGAGCTTTAGATTGGAAATTAGGAAAAATTTGTTCACTGAAAGGGTTGTCAGGCACTGCAGCAGGCTGCCCAGGGAAGTGATGGAGTCGCCATCCCTGGAAATATTTAAGAAACTTCTAGATGTTGTGCTTAGGGATGTGGTTTAGTGGTGACTTGGTGCTGGGTTGATGGTTGGACTTGATGATCTTAAAGTTCTCTTCCAACCAAAATGATTATATGTGCTTGTACTTCTAATATTCACCTCTAATGCCTACTGTTACAGACCCTCGCTTTACTTCTGAATGTAATTTATTGTGGTTATAAATACAAGGGCAGAGTTTTTTCACTTCCGTGTAATGTGCAATGTTGTGCTGTGTTTTGCTTGGTATACTTCGTTTTGTTTAACTTGTAAGCTAGTAGGCCTGCTGACTGTTCATGCACACACTGATCCGTTTTGATGATAAAGTAATTTCCAAAGCAAAGTCTTGTGGGTGGCTGTAGATTTACCAATGTTGAAATATATTTAAACTGCAATAGAGGATTTCTTTTCCTGTCTGAATCAGTAAAGTCCTCTGAGGGAAAAAGAAATTCCAATTTGTATGGCACTGTATTTCTTCTCTATAAGTGCTGTTGTTACCCGCACTTCTGGTGTGTCAGTGATGCTATGGGAATGACAGTGCTACTCTAGTTCTGAGTACTGAATTTTTATTTTTCTTTTCTGAATTATTATTTTCCATTCCTACTTACCAGGTGAGTTAGTGATCCACACCTCAGCTTCTCTTTCAGATGTCCTTTTTGCTTCCACAGTGTGGGTGTACTCCTGAGAGAGTTTGCAGGGGCCTCCTGCAGTTTAGATAATAGAGGAGACTTGTTATCGTAGCTGTTTCTCAGAGGAATGCCGAGGATGATTTATGGCCCATGAAGCCTTCTCTGAACAGTCGTACAATGCAGGAGCATTGTGGGTTTTGACCGACCTGATACTATGCCACTGATGTAATGGGGAATTTTGCTACTGATTGACAGGAAGCTTTGCATTTCCACCTGAAACAGAGAAGTCATGATACAACTATTCCCAAAATTTCACTTTTATCATCTTTAGCATATCTGTACCCTTGCCTCACTGCCCCTTAAGAAAAAAAAGTGTTGGTTTTTTTTCATTTCGGTTCTTGTTTTAATTCTTAAGTAACACTTTCCTTAGGAGCAGTGCTGGTTTTGAAACACGTATTTGAGTCTGGTTCATAATATACAAAAATGCCTATGTAAGGGAGTCTGAGTACATAAATTACATTTATCAGTAAGAATAGCTAGATTAATACTTATTCAATTATACTGTAATTTGTATATGTCTTAACGTTATTTATACATATAATTTTAGCCAGTTCCCAGTATGTGGATTAAGAGATCCACTGATCAAGGCAGGGGAGATGGTTGTATTTGCATAATGTGGATGTCTAATTAATTCTGTGAGTATCTACCTTCATGTGCTTACAATACAGCTCTTTCCAGACAAAACAAACAAAACCAATAAAACAAAAAAAATCCAACCCACCAGAGAAACAAAAAAAACTACAAATAAACCCCACCTTTTCCAGAATAACAGATTTCAAAGACTATGAATCTAAATGAGTCAGTTTGATGAATAAGGTGAAAACATTTCTATTTCTTTATTTTGTAGTGAATTAAATTAACTTGTTATTGTGACGCATCTTTTAGCCTGAGGCTCTTTCTTTTTCTCTTGAGCCAGACCAATAGCATAAGCATTAAAGAAGGACCATATGTATAGATAGAATTTAAGCCACAAGAGGGTCATGCAGAAATGAAACAACTGCAGTTGTTTACACATCCTTGCAACTGAAACTTTGTTCCAATGCAGTTAAAAACATTGATAAGAGCATTAGGTCTGGACAACTGTTTCCACTGGGGAGAGGCAAATAATAATGTGTTCTCTTTCAGGATCAAAAGATGCAAGGATTTCAGATTTGGTTGCCTGCTTGTTAGTTTGGAAGCTATTGATGAATAAGATCTTAAGACTATTTTTAGTTATTTGCTGTAGTAAGGTTTTAAACATTCTGTATGGAATCCAGGAAGAATAATAGTTTGGTGTACTTGTGTAATAACTGGAAGCAAAGAGAGGCTGTGAAAATACAAGCTACCCAGGGGATCTAAGCTGTTCAGAAGGACCTGCCAGAAATACTGTACCTGAGCTGAAAGCAAGGGCTGTGCAACTGTTTGCAAGCATAATGCTCGTGTTGCTTCCTACTTTGGGTAGCATTGTCCATACCTTTCTATGTAAAACAGTCTTGAAGGTCCTCCCTGGATGATTCAGAGGGAGGTGATGCAGTTTTCCTGAAGGATAGCAGAACGTGAGTTAGCAAGCAGTGGAATTAATGGAAAGGAGTTAAAGAAACTGCATCTTCACACAGAACTGGATGCTCTCCTCTTTTCTCCATAAGATAAAGGCCATTGTCAAGATGGAGAGAAAAGACCTTAGCGAAGCAGAAAGACATACTTTCAGAGAATAATCTTTTATTATTACTTCCTTTTGTGATATCAGCGAGCTGATTACTTATCCCCTGGCACGTGGTATTCTGAAAGGAACAAGACAGGTGATCTGTTCTATGGACAGTTTCTAAGTTTACTTTCAGTTTGGGTGTCAGGTATGTTCCCCCTCATCCTGCTCCAACACTTCAGTGTTGAGTGCTGCAAAATTCCTGTTTCCTGTCTTCAGAGCGATGAAATTAAGATGACTGGGTTTGTGCATAAATACAGACACATTTATTTATTGCCTGTTCAGTACTTAGTTTCTACAGAGAGAGTAAAAACTACAGAGGGGAAATAGGAAATCAAAGTTCAAATAATAACTTACACTACTTCTCTCTTGCTCAAACAGTGTCAGAGTTACAAGAGATGAACATTAATAGAAGGTGTTAATAGGACATGTAGTTCCTAAGGTTGACTCTTCAGGTCAGAAAGTAGCACTAGAATGAAGGCAGCCATAGGCCATTCTCTTATTTTGGCTGCATTACCAAAGATGGAATTCATATTTATTTTAATGAACATATTTGTAGCCAGTAGTTTAATAGATAGAAAGAAACATCTTCAGGTGGGATGATTTGTTTGTTACAGTTGTGATGTTGTTCTATAAAAATGGTGAATATAACATCCTTGATTTTACTAGAAGGAAAACCAAGCTTTTAAATGGGGGAGAGGAGGGAGATGCAGTCACAGACGAACAGAGCTTCTTTTCAGTCAGTAATTTACATGCACTGACTCACAAAAAGAACAATGAAAATATAAAGCAAGAAACATTTGCAGCATAATGGTATTTTTATTAAAGGAGGAAAATGAAAGGCTAAGAGTAATGTCAGTTATCAGAGAAAGGGATTAGATTCAGTATCAAGAATATTTAAAATGTCACCTACTTTAGTTTACAAAGAAAAAAAAATACAACCCAAATCTTCCATCTGGTCATTGTTTTATGCACTGCTTTTTTCAAACGTCAAGGTTACTGCTTTCTTTCCCTGATATTTATGGAAAATATATACAGTCCTGGCTGCAAAGCTGTAAAAATCTGAAAACATAATATAAAACATTCCGGAGTCTACGGTATCAGCAAGATCCAATATATGTATACACATGCAACTGCTAATCTTTTGGAGGTAAATGACATCTTTGGCACTACAAGCATGAGTAAGTGGTGTTGGAGACAAGGGCTTCTCAAGTTTATCCAGAACAGCTACATCATATGCATTCAGTGAAGTTCAAGGAAAATGACTTTAACAAAGTGTTTAATGATGGAGAACAACAGATTTCCATCATGTAAGAGCGAGTAAGGCATCATTCTGTTAATGTATAATAATGAGAAAACCAATAGTTTATGTGAATCCGTTTATACTGGTGGGGAATGAACTCAACTGAGAGAAAAACAGCTGTGACATCAGAGCTGTTGTAACAGTACTCAGAAGACAGATAATGAAGGAAATGCAGTGGCTGAAACTCGAATGCAGAGTTGTGGTCCAGAGTTCTAAAGCTTTCACTTTGCTGTTATTTTCCTCTTAAATTCTTTTAGTAGTAAACTAAAAAATAAAACCATTTCACTGGAAAAGTATCCTATCAGTATTTCATAGCATGCAGTAAAAAGTCAATTTAAAATAATGTTATTTGAAAAGAAGTTGGTACTTTGATATGAAAAGCATGAAATATATGGAAGCCAGTAATTTGTGATCATCATACTTATTTTCCCTCAAAACAGGGAGTATAAATTCAGCAAGGCGCAATAGGAATTGACCCCAGTCCAAGAGGTTTGTTTTAAATATTCACTGAACTTAATTTGGTAGTTCTTGATAAGCCAAGTGACCTCTCCTAAATCAGATGATGACTGGTTAGACAACATCTACAAAACCCAGAGCTAGTCTAGGTATGCCAGCCCAGTGGTCCCACTGGGACCTTAGCCAAGCCTCTTAGGTATCCCTACAAGTTCTGTCTGCAGCCTTAGCCCAATGGCATCTTTTAATGAGGATGTAAAACAATATTCTATAGCTAGCTCAGCCAGGTCCAATCTTCAGACCCCCACTCAGTTCTCCTCATCATCTTATTCAGAAAAGAATCATAACACCAGCAGAGTCCTGGCTACATCACTGAAATTAGCCGTGTTGTCTTCCAGACAAGGAAAATCTTTGGAGAAGCAGCATCTGTCATTTCTTACTGTTCTTTCCTGAGGCAAATTTGAATTGCATTTCTTCTCCAGCTTCACATGTCATGTTTCCTCCCAGTCCTACCTTTATTCCTTGCCAAGTGGCTACTGTGAATATAAAACTTTGGTACAGGCCACTTTGCAGGACCTCGCCTCAGCATTCCAGCAGCAGCTATCCTGAGCTCTGACTGCAGCCCTAAATCCACACAAGTCATTTCTGCTGCTCCCAGGCAAAAAAGTAGAAACTGTGAACCAAGCCAGAGCTATAACAAAACCCTGGCCTAGGTTTAGAATTATGCTTCCATCAGAAAATGGGGCAGGTTTATGGGTAGAATTGGGCTTCATAAACCAGTGGGAGTATCAAAAAAAACCCTAACAAGCTAGTGTTCTTTTTTGCTTACTTTCTTTGCTGATTCCTCAACTGTTAATGGTATATTTTTATTGCTGCTCTGTGCTTTTTTTAAAAAAAAAATTACTGTGTTTTATCTACATATTTATTTTTCTTACCGCATAACTGCTATTTCATGCTGTAGGAAGCTTCAAGTCCATAAAGGCCACATTCTATGCCAATTTTGAGAGGAAAAGAGTGAAAAATAATTCCTCCTGGTAACTTTATCATTAGTTTAGTTCTGCTGTATACATTTCACCCTCATTTTTATTAAGTTTTATTCAGTCTAGTACAGCTTAAGATGCTTTCTGGAGTAATAACAACAAAGTTTCTTGACTTTATACAGATGACTTGTATACTTTCAGTCTGCTGTGGTTAGATGTGTGGTAACCTGTAACAGCTGAAAGCAGACGTGCTTTACATTTGCTTTAGAAAACAGTGAAATGGGGTCCTGGATCCATTAATACTTACCCCTTTGTCTCCTTTGCAATTAGCTATTCTTACTTGTGTTATTTTGTGTTCCCTCCATTCATTTGTACTTAAGGAAGTAGAAGACTCCACTTTTCATTGATTTTTATTTATTTTTTTTATATATATATATTTTTTTTTTTTTTAAACTGGATTATTTCTTTCACTGAAAAGTTGCCATATCAGGCACAAAGTGTTTAGGAATTTATCAATGATGACTTTGCAAGCCATATGAATGTTGTGTTTGTTTTATTTGAGGTCTTAGCATGGGACTAAATCTAATGCTAACAAATACTTGTTAATATTCTCCTGGCTGTCTGTATGTGCAACATATGATACCCCACTGCATTCAGCAGAGAGCTCTCACTGTGTAAATTCTTTAATGCTGTACTAGTTTTGAAGAAGAGTAAATCAAACTGACAGTTATACTCAGGAAAAGTTTATTATCATTTGTAAACCAAGTATTTTATTAGTGTCAATGTCTTTTTTTTTTTTTTTTTTTTTTCAGATA
>VWZK01017390.1:230647-333404 GCA_013396935.1 Baryphthengus martii
TTTTTTTTGTGGGGTGGGTGGGTTTGGTTTCTGTTGTTTGGCTATTTTGTGGTGGTTTGCTGTTGTTTGGTTTCTTTTCCTCCCCTCTTTATTCTTTCCTTGTATTTGACTCAACTGGTCATTCCTCAGCAAAGACGAACATTTCTAGCCAGAAGTTAATGGCACTTCAAGTCTCCTGTGGTGGCTCTGCGTGTAATAATTTGAAAGGTACCTGAGGCACACATTATCATAAAAGCGAGCAGAAAAAGCCAGTGTGAAGAAATAGAAAAATATAGTAGAAAAATCTCTGAGATTACATGTTTTCTTATCATCGCTACCGGCACTGTGCTGTCTGTCAACTGGAGAAATCTCAAAGCCCTGGCAGTAGCACTAATTTAATCCAGTGGTAATTTATGTGCCACTCAAGAAAGGGTCTTTTTTTAACATGAAGAAATTACCCTGATTATATAATTGAATGGCAGAATTCATTACTGGGAAATGCCACCTGTGGAGAAAGATTTGCTCCGAATCCATTTCTACTACAGAGCAGCAGATTAGTGCAGCATAAGTCACTCAAGAAGCCATCATGGAAATTATAGATGGAATAGACCCAATAAGCTATATAATCCATCCCCATCAGAATATGATTGCTCTTTATAATGTATTTTGTATTGCCAATGCAATTTGAAATGGCTCAGGTGATGAGTATTTAGCTGCTTTCATAGGAAATAAATGAAACGAAACTGTACTGATCACAGGTGCTAACTATGGCTGCTAGAAAAGTACTATTAATACTGGCATTAGCTGATATTTCTTCACTGTAGTGAAGTGCTAGATAAATTTCAAATATTCTGTATAATGCATTCTGTACCAGAAGGACAAAGAAATACTCACTTCTGAATCTTTTCAGGCGAAGTCTGCAATTTGAAGTGTCTGACCTAGAGGCAAAGAAGTATCTGTTTCTACCTGAAATGATAATGCACTGTGACTAGAGAAACCAGATTCTGAACTTCTGCATATTTCTCCCCGCTTTCCCTTAATTACCTGAGTTGCTCCAAACTCTGGCTAATAGTCATCCCTAGGTGAAATTAGAGATTGTTCACACAACAATCTGGTGATTAGAGAATTCACCTCAAAAGCGTAGGGCAACAAATTTTGCTCGGAATTGTTTCTCATATTCCCAAAACAAAGACAAATAAGCCAATTAACAAAACATACAGTGTCTTAGGTAAGGGCTTTTTCCTTTTTTTTTTTTCTAAATAGAATCCTATCCACTAGAAATGTGGGAGTCCTGGGACTGGAAAGAGAGATGACAAATAGGAATCTCTTTCTGCCCTGCTGGTTTTTCTGCTCGCTGGTGAGGGACAAGAACCCAGCATCTCGATTCTTGTCTTTAGGGTTTTTGTATCTTTCACACCTTTTAGTTCCCAAGGAAAGGAAGATATTCTATGAATTTCCATGCCTAAGGAGTTAGAAATATGGACTAGTTAGGTAGGTTGTCAGTAAGATGGGTAGCAGCTGTCTAAACCATAAATTAGATCCAATTTGGTTGAATAGGATCTTACCTAGAATGTGCAGAGGGGATGTCTGCTTAAAAATGAAACAAATATATTTACTCCTTTGTTTCCTGGTGTACTCATCTGAAAAAAGAAAAATAAATGTTCCTTCTGTAAAATTCAATGTATTGATGTTTTGAAGCAGTTCAGACATTCTGAAAAGTGTTAAAATCCTAACACATGTACCGTCTTCAGTCTCGTTCTCTTAGGTTTTTAAGATGTGTTAGTAGTTCAAGATTCCAGTAATTTTGCCCAAATAAAAGGCACTAGTACTGTGGGGCCAACAAAGAGGAGAAGAAAAGAGTAGCAGTTTATCGTGTCAAGCATTGAAAAAACTATTTTGGTGGTGTTTGTTGTTGTGTTGTTTTTTTTTTTTTTAAAAGGAGAGTAATTCTGGAGAATATAGTGCCTTTTCCAAGAGTACGTTATGGCAGCAAGAAGTAGGAGTTTTGGCTGTAAAAATAAAAATGATTGGAAATAAATTCCCTTCTCCCTAGACTACTTGGTCTTGCAATTGCTGTAGCTCCTACATTTTATTTTCTGTATAACATATGCCTTCATAAAAAGTAAGGATATACAAACGTGGGTTGCTAAATGTGTAATTTATTAGTGTTTGTCGTTACCTGACACCTTGCTTGGGAATGTTCAAGTAAACTCTTTCTTCACTGCCACCATTTAAAGAATAAAACAAACCCCAAAATAAGAAAATACTCTTTAAACTACGTTTCTAGCTCATACAGGTAAATACTTCTTCTCCAAATGGGAATATTTTTCATTATGTTATTTAAGTTTACAAACTGAAGTGTCACCGTACTGGACCAGACTGATGGACAGGTAGTGTAGCATCCTGCCTCCAACTGAGCGTGGCTGTTCAGATTTTAGTTCTGATCAGGACTGCATTTTTAAATCAATCTTCTGACTGTGCTTTGATTTACATCATACCATGAAGTCTGGAGCAATGTTACATCTGTTTAGATTTACACTTTTATTTATCCTGCTAGACTAAGCAGAAGAATCTTTATTTGTGTGTACCATCTTTGCTAAAAATAATATTGATAGGGAAGAACATTGACTGGCATTTTGGGAATATTTTCAGTTAGGGGAAAAAAAGCAATAAAAAAAAAGGAGATGTAGAAATATTGTTTTGACAGTTTTTAAATTAAGCATTTCAACATTTTTTACACAGCTGTACTTTTCATTTCAAGTGTGACTGAAATTAAAAAGGAGGCTAAAAAAAAAATCATTAACCTTGCAGTGAACAAAACACTGCATTTTCAGTTGAGCAAAATGCTTCATTCCACCTGAAACAGTTTGTTGTTTTTTTTATTGTATTTTATTTCATTTGGAATAACATAAAGCTCCTGTAATGGATCTGAAATCCGTGTTTGTTAGGTTTTTTCACTCTGCGTCAACACCCATTTATTTCAGTTCAAGACAAAATGAGTTGGTGGTTTGATCCCCAGTATTCTTTAACCAGCCTGTAAAACCCATTAAGAGGCCAATGATACAAGTAATTATTTAACACGTTTCATAAATACAGTTATCTCAAGTCATGTTGCTTCCCTCACTCAGAATTGGGGGAAAATGTGATGTATTGTATTTCTCTAACATTTTTCTCTAAGTACCATAACTCCAAGGTACTAATCATTCAAACCCTGCTGTTAAATAGCATTTCCAAAATAATTGTTAAATACCAGATTGCAAAACTGAGGCAGAAGGAGGCAGAGACTATAGTCCTGAAGAGATCAGTTTCTATCTTATCTTTGCGTAGTGTAAATATTCCCCTTCAGTTCTGCAGTTCCCAGTTGCACCTGAAAGAAAAGTGTATCAGACTCAAGTTACAAATTAGCATGGAGCAAAGATAGTAATAGAGGTCACGTCTCATCAGTCTTCTTGTTTTTAAATAGTAGATCAAACTGGAAAATAAACTTTATTTTTAACTAATCGCATGATTTATGAGCCATGAATAAAAGGTTAGGGTTACTCTTTCTGCTTATCTGTTGAGAACTTTAAGAAAAAAAGTCTTGGCAGACAGTTGTATTTTGAATAAATTTGTTTACATTATGAGGTGTACAGCCTCAAAACTTGAGAAAAACTCAGTCATGGAAGCAAATAGTAATGAGATCCAGTACCAAAAAAAAAAAATCCTGCATCTTCAAAGGCAATTTTTCACCTAGAAGTGCAAGAACAATGCAGCTGTCACTCTTAGAATGGCTTATAATCATACTAGTTTGAAAATGCACTCCACTTTTTTACAACATCTATAATCCCCCTCCCTCATTTTTTAAATTTTAAAGATAATTCAGCTGAATAATTCTGCTGAACTATTTAATAATTTTGTTCTTTTGTTTCCTTTTTAAATGGAGGGCTTTATAGTGGAAAACATAGCTTCATTTTAATTTATTTGCTTTTGGAAACCAAGTGGAAGTCCAAATATTGTCTCCAGCCTCCTGGCAATTTTTTTACCACTAGAAAAATACTATTCTTTATTTTTGTTGTCTCTGTGGTAAAAGTTCTTATTGCTGCTCAGGACTGCTTATGATGATTTCATGTGGATCACTTGAGCTATCAAGAATCATTGGTGTAATCTCTACTGCCAGCCTGGTGGAAAAAAAATCTATGTATTTAATTATGACCAGGTGCTTCAGCTCTTTCAAATACTGCAAAATAGGCCAAAAATCCACTGCTCTGCCAAATTAGCCACCCCTCAACACTGCCTGAAAACCTCTTCATCATCTGCAAAGTCAAGTCACTGGGCTGTCTCAAAAGCATCGTTAATTAGTCTAAAAAAGTGCTGGACTCCTACCCGACTCAGATGTGTTGTTAGAATTAAGGGCATTGGCACTCCTCCAGGTAGACCAGACTCTTGGAACGCTCCTGGTTCCTTGACTGTTGCTGAATAGAGTGGTGGGCAACAGGGGTACCTGGATTAGGCTCTCTCAGAAGCAGGATGGCCACTAATGAGATGCTGGACCTCTGACAACAAACACTTCAAAGGGATGCTCGCAACTTGCTTCACAATAGAAAAGTGGTGCTTTCAAAAGCAGAGTATTCCTGCAGAATATGCACACAAACACAATTAAATCTATAGGGATGTGCGTGTGTGTATGTTTATATAAAAATAAAAAAACATTAGTACAGAGGACTCCTCTGGGAAATTTTTCTAGTGTTGCAGTAGCCTGATAAGACTGTCTTCCTCCTAGTAAATAGCACTATGTTAAATCATCGTTTTTGAAAAGCGTAAGTCCATTTTAATGCTTCCTAGACTTTAGAACCCCTGGTCTTGTTGAACAGATGTGACACCAGCTCCTGATGCTGGAATCCAGCCATGGCTCTCTGGTCCCTACACTGTTTGAAGGGGACAGTGGGAATAAAAGGCTGAGACCGAGAAAAAGCTGCAAGAAGGTTTATCATAATTTGGAAGGCCTGGAAAACTTCTTAGGTAATTTGTTCCCTTGCATTTCTGAATTTTTTAAAAAAAATGGAATTAGCAGTTTTAATGACACTTCAACTTACTATCATTGGTTCTTGTTTTGTTTGGTGTAGGGTTTCTTATGATGCACGTTCTGGTGAAAATAAAATAGAGTGGTTGAGGATTTCTTGTGGAATCTTGACTTCCAGATCAAAAATAGTGTTGCTGAAATAACACCCAGATGCTTAAATTTAAACTGTAGAATACTTATCAAAGTTGCCTGTGCTTCTCCTTCGAGTATAATAATGAAATAGTTTACAACATTGAGAGTGGTGCACTGGAATCCAGACTTGGAAGGGACAGCTCCCTTGTAGAGATGACCTGAACAGAGAGGGTAGCCCTTCAGTGGTTTTGAAAGAGCTACTTGCATGCTAAGATTAGAGTAAAAGATAAAGGAGAAGAGTTTTCACAGGCTCTAATGGAAAGCTTGCCCACTTGATCCAGTTCCAAACCGCTATCTACCACTCACCCTGAATACTGCCTCTCCCAGCAACTGTCAATAGAAGCAGCACTTCCAAGTATGACATCACTTTATCACTCCGTAAGTCCTATTTTTAGTTACTTAATTTGGTGTTAATGGAGATAACAGGAGCTGTCCCTGACTAGCAAATGTCATTGCGAAAATAAAACTACAAACCAAAAAAACCCAAACCTATCAAAACAAAAAAAGCCCAACCAAAACAAAAGGGAGAGAACGGTTAAATATATATAAAAGGTTGCTCCACCCCATCCCCATCCTGCATGTGTTTATTCTTTCCCCATTGTTTCTTAAGTATCAGTTTTTTGGCTCCTTAGAAAAGCCTTCCTCTTGAGAAGTAGATTAAAAAATATCCTTTAAGGATAACATACTTTTGTTTATATTTTCAATTTATAAATACCTACATACAAAAATTCCTATTGAAGTGAAAAATAATTAATAAAAGGTGACTCAGATGGCTGTTTTTGTGCTTGACTTGTAGTGTCGTACATTCGGGATAATTTATATAGCTAGAATGATTTTCTAATTACTTTAATTCTGGGCCAGGTTCGTTATTTCAGTATTGCCTTCCCCACGTCTAATGCAATCAACTGTTTACTCTCTTATTTGTTGAGGTCTGCTTGGAGACTGGTGTAGTTCTTAAATGGCTTCACTTCTTGCTATTAATCTGTATTAAGTTCTAAGATTACTTTTGGACTCTCTGGGATCAAAATGAAAGGGTACCTTGTCCGGTAGCAGAGGCCAGGTGTGGGTGGATGCTGGAAAGAGACCAGTAACGAACAGCGTTCCCAGAGTGCTCTTTGGACAAGATCATGCTGACTGGCAGATAGAGAATCATCCAAGAGTGGTTCCCTTCATTTTCCTCTAGCACCTGCTTCCCCCTTCTCTCAGTCTTATGGACAACTGCCTTTTCATCCACCACTTCAGAGTGGTTCCGTTGTTTAAGTTGTGTAAGCCTATCTCATTTGATAATTTCCTTAACACTGCAAGGTCCTCAGTTAGCCAGTCTAGCCCGCTGTTTCTGGCCTGACGCTATTTCAAATGCTGAGGAAACAACCACTTTTGTCTAGCTCTGGCCTACGTACATTGTAAAAATTACCTAATAAATACAGTTTGTCGGAGCTAAGTGATCTGACATTATCTCCCAGCTATAAACTGCAGGAAATCTCATTCTGTTGCTCTAATGCACAAGAAAAAAAACTACAATCAGTCCTTTAAAGACCAGGCATTTTGTTAATTAATGTGTTTGTTAATTAGAACATTTTCTCTTGATGGGAGGGGGAAAGCTGGGCCTTTTTTTCACCAGAGTAATGGCAGTTAGAGATTCTGCTGTTCCCTGGATCATGCTTTCCATTTCTATAGATTTGTTCTTTGAAAGTCTTATCTCAAAACACAAACAAGATATAATTGAAGGCAGAGAGACAGAGCCTTCAAGCAACAGAGGTGTCCTGTGGCAACAAAATCACACCTTCCAAGCTACTTTACAAATATACAGGAAATATTCTTTTAGACCTTTGCTCATTTTGTTATGATGCAATAGGACAGGAGCAGCAGGTCCTATGAAATATATATTTTCAAATACTTCCAATGGAAACATTTCATTCAATCCATATAATGTTAAGTGTGAACTTTCATGAAAAACTCATGGGAACTAAAGCTCTAGTCAGCTGCAGGTCAGGGAGCAAGCTCTGGCAAACGAGTCTCTGTAGGCTTTCATCTGGAATACAAGCCTAAAGTTCATGTTTGTATTAGGCTCAGGTGAGGTTTACAGGCAGGTAACTTGAGAAAGATGCAAAGGCATGCTAAATTGTGACATAGTTTTAACTGTGAAGGACAAGTTTGCCGGGAGGCGAAGTGTTTTGGAAGTCTGGGACCTAAGATGCAAAATGATAATGACTCTTTTCAGATTTCAGCCACTACTGAATATTTATCTGCAATGTCAATATTTAGGGACAGATCTGCTTTTGTTTGCAATTGAAGGAGAAACTAATTCTGTAGAGATTAGTAAGGGAGGTGGGGAGGGGGAGGAATGGGAGATGTGCCTTTTTTTTTTTTTTCTCCTTTAAAGTGTTACTCTGACATTACAATGCTGATGCCAAACTTCAGAGCACTGCAGTCTGTGAAGCTCCCTATGCAAAAAACCTCCAGCACACCTAAGAGAATCATTGATGCTTGTGTGCCTCAGTTCCTGTTTCTATACGATTTTCTGTCTCAAAGTGATACTGTAGCTTTATTCCTTAGAAGCCAGGCTATGTGGGCCACCCTGGTGTTTTGACTGTGCACTTAAGTTCAGCCTTTGGACACTCAACAGCAGTATTTTAGCACAAACAGGCAATACTCTGCAGTGTGTGAGCCACGTGGAGTAGCCCAATCCACTGTCTTGTCCTGACCTTGCAGGAATGTGGGGAACTTCAAATAGCCAAGATGTTACTGCGGGAAGAATGCTGCCTTCACATGCCCTTTGAGGGCAGGTATCAGTTGGATCTTTATAAAACTCAGATGGCCACGCTGAAATGTGCAGCTTGACAATGTCGCTCTAAAAGCAGTTCACATCCTGGCAGGTGTACGTGTGGAATGTAAGAAGAAATGTGTACTTGAGTTTGCTGCTTGGCTTACTTTCCTCAGGCAAAATAAATATACAGGTACTGTGGCTTTTGCAGCCTTCATGACGGATCAAAAGGAATAGTCCATGGTATCATTCTTTCCTCCACACCTAAATGATTAATATTTATTTCTTTGCATTAGGTCAAGGAGTGGGCTTGGTTTCTCATGTGCTGGCCCCGTCTCACGGGATCGCGGGCTGTCCACTCCTTCCTTAGCTGGCAAAGGATACAAATGCACATGTGAAGTGCTGATTTGCTGGCAGTTCGTCTTACGTTGACCACAAGGAAATGGTGTCAGAACTCATAGGAAATAGTGACTCTGTATAAATGTTTATAAAAGAATCTGTGGCATTTTGAAGAAATCATAGGAAGGGACAGGCAGAAATATTGACGCTTTGATGAAGGTTAGTATTTAAAAGCATAAAATCAGAATTTTAGTATCACATATGCTTAAACAGGGTAATGTGAAAGTTATTTCTTTTTAATATCTGATAATTCATGCCACTAGAACTTGGCTGAACAAATACCTGTGCAAAAAAAAGGACAAGTTCTGAAGTGAATAATTTTTATGCTGAAATATTTGTAGAAGGATCTTTGCCCTGTCACCTATTTCAGCTGATTTTGAGGCCTATCCGTAGCATATCTAAAGCCATAGAAAGAATTTTGCTGAATTCACTTGGGGTTACATCGGGGTTTGTAGTTCTTATCTTGCAAGCCCATGAGTAATTTTCTTCTCAGTGTAGAACTTTGAAGTCTTTTTTTTTTTTTTTTAATGAATTAGGATGTCTATACTTTTCTAACAAATCCTACCCTAGAAGTTGGCGTACAGCAGGATGTGAACTGATTTCCTGTCTCTCAGATTCAGACCCTCAAACTCTCAGTGTCACGAGTGAAATCACTGCTCAACAGCTGCCAGCAGGAAGATCTGAATACCAACTTTAATTAACAACTTTATTTTTAAACAGTGTCAAGGTTATGCACATAGTAAAGAATTCTTTTTACTGGCATCTAGGTAAAAAAAGAAAAGGTTCATCTATTTATTTTTTTTATATCAAAGCCTCAAATAAAAGAACCCACAATATTTTAACCCAACTGGCAATGTTAGAACTTTCCAAACTAGTAAATTCAACCAAAAACTCTTCATTTAAGACCAGGACCAATACTTTGAGGAGCTACTTATGGAATTTATTTCCAAGAGCACTATAAAATGCGTTACTGTCTATCAATGATGATCTGAGATGAAAAGGCTCAGAGGACTGAGGTTTATCAACAGAAAGAATCTATTGAAAGGGCTAGAAAATTCTGGGACTTGTGTCACTGTAAACATCTTAAATTTTTTCCCCCACATGATTCATTAGTCAAGTACATTGCAGCCAAAGGCTGTGCACACAGCATGTGAGTCGGTGAGGCTCAGTACAAAGCTGCCTGAACTGAGAGAACACCACCTGAAGAACCAAGAGTGCTGGTAGCTTTTGAGACTCTTCAGGTTGGATATTAGGAAAAATTAGGAAAGGGTTGTCAGGCATTGGAACAGCCTGCGCAGGGAAGTGGTTGAGTTGCCATCCCTGGAGGTATTTAAGAGATGGGTAGATGTTGCGTTGGAGGACATGGTTTAGTGGTGGTGTTAGGGCTAGGAAAAGGTTGGGCTGGATGATCTGAAAGATCTCTTCCAGTCAAAAATGTTCAGATTCTTACCACTGCATATGACATACGTGTACCTTCTGATGGAGGTCTGGATGACTTGGAAGTCTGTGCTTCTCTTTTTGTCTCTAATTCCTGTAGAACTGTAGATGTTGGGGCATGATATGACAGCAAAAGTTGAAGGATAGTAGGATGAGAAGCTGGAGCATAAGAGAATACTGCAACTGAGTTTAAAAAAACTAGGTAACTCCTGATTTTGTGCATGTTACCAATAGGTCTGAATGAAACTGAAACCTTAATGTCAGTGTTTCCAGTGATGCTAAGAAGGAAGGAGTCTGTCTGTATCAAAACATCTTTCTATTATGATGGAAAACCTATGAACCCAAACACAACAAAATCCACCGGTAATTAGTGGTTTCAAAACAGGAGCACTTCAATGTAAACATTTCTTTCCAGAAATTCAGTAGGGAATTGTGGTTTAGCTGTAAAAACCTACAGAGCTGATACAGCTAAGCTGATACAGTTGTTTGATTCCCACTAAGAGAGGCAGTTCCATTAGTTTTCCTTCACTCTGGCTTGCACAGTGTCCATTCTGAACCTTGGACCAGCAGACACAGTCCTGGCACTCATCTGGCCTCTGGAAGGCTGATTCACCTCTCAGAAAACAGTGATTTTTCATTTTGGTTTAATTC
Source organism: Baryphthengus martii (assembly GCA_013396935.1). Classification (NCBI taxonomy): domain Eukaryota; kingdom Metazoa; phylum Chordata; class Aves; order Coraciiformes; family Momotidae; genus Baryphthengus; species Baryphthengus martii. The sequence continues at coordinate 241,069 of VWZK01017390.1, forward strand.
TCTGCAAAATTAGTGAGTTGTGTCTGCTCAGTGTGAAGCTGGAGGAGAACTTGACCTGATAGGAATCGTTGGCTGGGAGCTGGAGTGGGCTCTGCAGGTGGGAGACCCCTCTGGCAGCAGCTGGATGTTGGGTCAGCTCAACAATCCTGTCTAAATGCATTTTTAAGTATCAATTTAGCCATACAGGTTCTTTCTGCACAGTCTTCCTTTACTGAAACCTGATTTACTTTAATGTATTTTTTTTCTTTTTGTTTGTAGCTTGAGAATTATGTTGTTTTTTTTCTGTCACCTACATCAAGAGCTCTTAGACTCTTTGAGGTCATTCCAGATCTTGTTAATGTGCACCAATTCACTGCTTGGTAACACAAGGAATTATTTCAAACCTGAATGTTGGCCAAGGAGTGCATGTTTTAATAGTTTTAAAAGCCTCAGTCCTTTCTTGTTTTGCTGTAAATGCATTAATGGAGTATCAGAAAGATGTACTCACCAGTAGGACCGAGGCCTCGTTACAGCATCAGTTGGAAATACATTGTGACTTCAGCACTGGGCCTGAGAGAGGAGTAAATCAGCAGTGTCAGCTTAGTAACAGCTGTATGAGGTTGGGAGTCAAAAATTATGTTTTTTCCCTAGGTCATACTCCTTCCTGGACTGTTGGGGGAAGGCATTCGATGCTGTTTTATGCAATGGTTGATGCTGCGGTTCATCACCAAGTTGCTGTTGCACTCTAAGGAGTGAATCTAGAGACTGGAGTTTGTTCTGTCTGCTTCTACTAAATGCACTCCAAACCTCACACATTTAAGGCAGGCACTTAGTGAAGGCTTTCCCTTGCCACAGAAACCAGCACAAATGACTATTCAGTAGAGTGGTGAAGAGGATCCTGCTGCATCCCAGAGGTCTGCTGCAGATACATTTGTCTCTCCTCACATCCCATCTGCCTGCTTTGGTTAACACCTAATAAATCCTAGAGAAATCTCCCCTTGCACATTTTGTTTGTAGTGTAATGCCCATGTCTTTGATAGTATTCTCCAGGCAAACATCTCTATTCTCAGTGGCAGACAATGAATTGCAGTTTTAGGAGCCGATTTCTCTTTTCACACATTTGTGAACACTTTTTGCCTAGGTTAATATCCCATCAACTGTTTCTTTTTTAGTTACCTGCCAAGACTCTTTACCCAACAGTGATCTTCATATTTATTTTTAGCTTCCTTTAAAACTAAATTCCCTTCACCTGTCAACAGATGTCATATTGTTCTTTTAATTGCACTTCACTTAACTGTGAATAATCTCATAACAGTTTTCAGATGCTGGCTTTTGAATACTTTGCCTGCTTTTTGTCAAATAAGTATTCTGGATCCTCAGCTCCCACTGTATTACTTTCCTATATACTCCTCAATCTGCTGAAGACATTTACGTCTTTTTTTGTATTTATCCCCCTGAGAGCGGTGTTATACATGGGTGTTCTGTGTCTAAACCAAAAAAAGAAAAAGCCTCCACAACTGAGAAAGAAGGAAACTAAAATGTATTTTTTTTATTGTTATTATTTATTTTTTTTTTTTTATTGTTGGGTAGATGAACCATTCAAAGCAAAAACTGAATGACAATAATTGTTCATAGTTTCATAACATCATTAGGCAGTGCAAGGGCTATTAAGACTCTGATGTCATCCTGGGATATTCAGGAGTCAACCTAAATTTCTTTCTACTCTGTAGAAAAAAGAGTTCAACAGGCGTTGTAAATGAATGATTCAGAACATTGTTCCAGAGCTTGTTTCAGATGTCACCAACTTTGTCATGGAAGTATTATTTTGTTTTTAATTAGCATTTTGATCATGACTCTTGCTTATCTTTTGGCTACTCTAATGCTTCCACGTTAGTGGTTTTGAGAGAGCTCTGCTTTGGGAACACTAAAGGCAGGGAGATGCAGAGTGGAAGGATGTGAAGGTGAACACTCTACAAGGAAGAGTGTTATCTATCTGCTGCCTTGACTTATCCAAGGAGAAAAAACCAATACCACAAAACCTTCAAAAGACCTGCTGGTTTTTCTCCCTTATTTACATGTTTTGTGTTTTATCAGATAGGAAGAACTTGAAGATGATTAATTTACTTAACAAATCCTTTGAGATATGGAAGTCATGTAGACTTTGCTTAAATATGGTGTGTTTTCAGTTGTAGGACAGTGGTAGCATGAGTTACCTCCACTGTAGATGAAGACTGTAATTATTCTGGATAGACCTCGTGACACTCAGGTCCGTTACCTGAAGATGACTCTTCTGGATTTAGCTATGAACCTTAAAGAGAGGAAATCTCACCAGCTATTCAGTTCAATGTATATACCGTTCAGTTCAATGTGTATACCAATCAACAGAAATCACTTAATATCAGATGATTTTCTGAGATGTTAATTACAAACAGGAATCTGGAAATGGGCACTTTTTCATCTTTGTATGAATGAATAGTGTATATAACATTATGATAAGGTTTTATATATTTATTTGTTTTACTTACAAGAGATAATATCTGAATTATTCTTCAGCAAATAATAATTCTATTTGTATGTGTAAAAGGCTTAAATGGAGTTTCTGAGTAAATTCATGTAAGATTTTAGACCTCCCAGCTTTTACAATGTTTCTTAAAAATTATAGTTAGAAGATATTGCAGGTGACTGTTTTCAACATGGGCAGTAACATAAACTTAAGTGCTGGTTTTTTTTATATATAAAAAAAATTCAGAGGTAACTAGTGTGCATTATTTTCATAAGTCTTTTTTGGATACATCATTGTATTGTTTTTCCAGACTTTTACAGTGGAAAAATGCATGCAGAAAAGGGATTAACTAATCCTCTTTCTTTGCTTCACTGCTAGACTACCTTTGTACCTCAGAACAATACAAATATTTGGAGATAGTTTCATGTCTGCCCTGAATTTAGGAAATATTCAGGGTCAGATTGTAATCAATAGCCAGCCATGCAGTTAGCAATTTAAAGACTTTTTTTTTTTTCTTTTGTGCTTTTGTCTGATCAGAAACCAAGTCCTATTGAACACAAGATAAAATTAGTTTCAGTCTCTTCTATGAAGAGGTTTGTGCCTAAAGAAGTCTAAAAAAAAAAAAAACCAGAGGAGCTCCCTGATCCTAGAGCTAGAGAAATGCTGTGTATCAGTAAAGATAAGCTAGTTACAATGTTTTCAAAATAGTAAAATGTAGATAATTCATTCAACGGTAAAAGGAATTAAAAGTGGAACATATGCTCAGAGTGGCTATTGCAATCATAATCCCACTAGAGGGAAGGTTATGATCCTGTCTTAGTGCAGTAGAATGTAGGTTAATCAAGGATGATTCACCATGAGATGTATAGTCCACAAAGAACAATACCAAAGGTCTATTATCTCTTCATCGGTATCTTCAGGCTTGCTATTAGAAGATACCTATTTGAGTAACAGCCCCCTACTAGGAATAGTGGGGATAAACAACTCATCCAGCTTTAATGCCTAGATACCGTGAGAGAGCTTGTTGATCTGAGAGGTCCCTGCCAATGTTCTGTGTTAAAAGGCATGTATGAAGAAAGTACAGTACACCCAAATTAGCATGACTGCTGTCAGCAGAGGTTTTTGTTAGAATTTCATTAAGATCATCAAGGACAAAGTTATAGTATCAGCAGTGACTTTTCTTTTGTAAAATCTCAAATAGGCTCAAACGCTTAAATGACAAGAACATGCCACATTCTGCCAGCCTGTGATATCCTGAGGGCTGTAACTGTTTCTTACAAATGCAACAGTGAAGGAAAGTTTATAAAGGAACAGAAATAATCCAGAAGGAAGAGGGATCCTGTACTTCTGTCAATTATTTGTTGCATTACAGGAGAGAGCAAACAGAAAGAGACGGGCTTATAAAATAGCCTGAAAAAAGGCTGTGAACTCTATCATACGCCTATAGCATTGGAGAGACACTAGGAGCTTTCAAAAGAACAGCCTTGGAAGAAGAGGAAGGGTCCATCTCATGAGGACACAGGGGAAAAATTAATTGCATTAGTTAAACCACACAAACAATACCGTGATGACTCTCCCTTAAAATTAAAGTGACCTCAATCTGATTTAACGTATTCTACTTCCGAAGTAAATTAAGATAAACTGAATTAAGATTATTTTAATTCTGAACCAAGGTGTTTAAGCAGCCATATAGTAAGGTAAAACTATCTAGTTAATTGGCATTAAATACACTGATGTAAAAAGTCTAAGACTGAGTGGTTTTTGCAAGAGGTATACAATTAAAATTTTTGTTAACAATATTTTTGAGCACCTATAGTGTACTCAGCACACAGGACTCAATATCTCAAGAAAGACAACATAAACTAGGACAGCAATATTCTAGAAAAGACATGTTTTGTTTTGTTTTTCCAATTTTGGTTTTTGTTGTTTTTTTTTTATGTTGGTTTTGTGTTTTTTTTTTTTAAAGTTACTTTTAATATAGATATTTGATAACTGAGGTGGAAAATAGAGGGCAAAGGGGACGTTCGTCCCAAAACAAAAACCTGCGATGTGAAAGACTGGAAAAAGGATTCGACCAGTTAAGATTTGTCAGTCTTTCTTAGGCAGTTAGTTTTTCCCAAACGGTATATGGAAAGATGAGCATGAACCCCAAAGATGTCCTATATGTCAACAGTATGAATAGATACTTGCCATTCACCTTTACTGCAGCTACGTGCACTCCTAAGGATAGAACAAATCCCTTCTTCTTGTCCTGGTATTAATAGCCCATTAAGATCACATTACAAAAGCCTTTCTAACTGATAGCAACGTCAGAAGGAAACTCTAATTATGAATTGTTTTAAAACATCACAGTAGGACTTTGAATCAGAGTGTTATTAATTTTATCATGTGAGAGAACTCATTCTGATCTCTTCTAAACCTTCCTCTATCACTAAGTACTGAATTAAATCAGTGAGACTTGGAGTCTCACATTCTTGTATAATTTTGGCTTGTGAGATTAGTGCTATGTGTTTATATTATTCCTCCTCAAGACAGTCCATTATTTCTGATTAATTTTAATTAAGCCAGCAAATGGCCTTTTATCTCTGTACTTCCAGTAGCTGCTCTGCGCTAACATTTGTTTGAGTTTACGTTTAATAAATATCTCCTGCTTAACCCTTCAGCAGCAGCTTAAACTGGAGTGCTGGTAATGAAGATGTATGGAAATAAAGACAGGAGAAAAGCAGTAGAATGAAATGCATTAAGTTGGCTGAAAGGCTCACATAATAAATGATGTCACAAGCAGATCAAGGCTGAATAAATATCAAATTGATTTAATTGGGTTACTTCTTCAAGGTCACACCTAAGAGACTCTGTTTATGGCTTTTGCCACACAACTGCTACTTGGGTTAGTGCAGAGTAAAACAGTGCCCTGGAGGAGAGGAGAAGGTACTGCTAGCTTCCATAAAGTTTTAGGTTTTTTAAAAATCTAGTTACTGATGTCTCAAGAGTATGCACTGTCTAGTGGCCTCATTAGTTGCTTCATTTCAACCCGAATAGTCACTTGAAAGTAGGAGCAGTTTAGTAAGAAGGACAACGTCCACTGACATAACTTTCTTAGGCTGTTGGGGTGGGGTTTTTTTGGTGGTGTTTTACGTTTCCTGCAGTTTTGCTTCTAATCCAAGGTTAGCCAATGCAAGTGATTTATACAGACTTGGTTTATTGGACACTGGAAAATATAATGATCAGCAGTATTTAATGATTTGTTCAAAACATTTGAACTGATAAGGAGTTGTTTTTCATTACCAAAATTATTTCGATACTCAATATTAAGTCATTTAATATAAAATAAGCATCTAAAAGCATTATGTAGCTTTGAGTTATGGTTGATTACAATACTTAAAACAAGCATAAATTATACTTGAAGTTTTCTGCATGATTTTGGGTTGACTTTCCTGTGGTGTTTTGGGTTTGTTTTTTTGTTTGTTGTCTTTTTGCAGAATGTGTTTGCAAATGAATAAAGATGTTACAAAGCCCTGAAATTCACTAGAAGATAAAAATTTTACATCTCAGCCTTTAACTTCAGGCTAAGCACTTTCTCAGACTGCAGAGTGTAAACAAATATCATCTTCCTCATGCTCATTTTATTAGGAGGGACCATTTTTTTTAAAATGAGTTTATAAATGCACAGAAGTACAGTTTTCAGCATCCTTAATCAAATGTCTGCTTAGAATGCCTTTGGTTGCTTGAACTTTGGATAATATGTTATTTGGAGTTCAGTAAACTTCATCCCTAGGAACATAACAGAGTGATTTTATTTTTTTTTTTAAGATGTGGTATGAAAAATCTTAACACATGTTAATGGATAACAGATTTTTCGCTAAGAGGTTTAAGACACCCAGTGGTGTTTTCCTGACATTATTCCAAATTCACGGCTGGCATTGTGAAAGTACTCAGAATCTGTTGTAAGGAAACTTGTACTTGCTGGTTATATTTGATAGGTGGTGATTTTGTGGTTGGTTTGTGTATCGCCCTGGGAACTAGAATGGATAGTTGCATAAAACATCTCATTAGAATGAAAAGAGAGATTGACGTGCGCAACTAAATAGTGAGGCCTTTTCTGTGTGGATTACAAGTATATGCTGTTTTCTTCGTGACTATTTTCACCCATGCAAAGGCATCTGCAGATGTCTCAAAAGAAGTGAAGCAATACAGTATTTAACAGCATAATGTAGTGAGGATTTTGCAGCTAATGCTAAGATAAGGCACAGGAATTAAGCAGCATTCCAAAAATAGACTGCGTCTTTGAAAAGAACTGCTCCTTTGCTGTGTACCTAAATACTCCTTTTATTGCACCCACGAAGCTAGCTGGCATTTCCATGTCCCTTTTTCGTAAAAGATTGAATATTTATTTTCATATTTGATGAGGAAAATGTATCTGAAATATGAACCGTACGGCAAATTGGCAGCTGAAGTAAATCAGTCTGACTCAGCTGATGCGTGGGGAGTTAATCCAGCATTACTCTTGCATTAGCGGTTAATAATTAGTAGATAAGAATGGGAGTGCGAAGTCTGTGTTGATAATTCAGAATATACTCTTACATTAATAATATTTTGAGACTGTTAGTATGTTTCTTACTAATCTTAAAATGTTGATCTATGTCCCATTTAGGTAGTTATAAGACTCTGTTTATTGCTTTAATTATGAAGGTTCTTTGACTTCACCAGAGTGAAGTCCTAAACTAGATTTCATTTTCAGAAATCTTCTCCTTTATGTTCAATTTGTATTTTTTGAAAATTCTGTCAGAAAATTTCTTGCAGAACTTCTGTGGAACTGCCATAATATTTCCATTTTCCGTACCCAGTCCTCTCAAATATACCCCTGCCCATGGTGGTACAGAAATATTTGATTTAGAGGGAATTATTGTACTTCTTACAACCTTTAATTGCTTCCTAGGCTTGCTGTTAACCAAGAGAAAAAAAGTATGCCTGGGAATGAGTTCTTGGTAGGCAAAGGCAGATGATCTCTCTGAGTCTAGCAGGAAAACTTCTATTTTTTTTGCTTGATATAATGAGTTACTGCCACTGTGCTTGCACTCTGGAAAAGAGAAAATAAAACTCTTCACAAGCCCACAAGGTTTTCTGAACTGCGTTTGTTACGGTGCTAAAACAAACAGCACTTCTGCCAGTTTTCATTGAAAATGTTTCCTTATTTAACTATGTGCCAGTTGCAATCAGTAATTAGCATTGGTTGCCCACCAAAGTCTTTATACTTACTAAGCCTTTTATAAAATAGTTTAATAAGTAAACCAGATTTTACCATGTCTTACTTGAAACAGACCACAGAGTTTCAATGGTCAAAAACTTATGTTTCCTCAAAAATGGTTTCATTTCAGTCATGCAAATTATTGTGTGCTACAGTTCTCTTCAGAATACTGTACAACAAGGTATTACTTCTATGTTGGATTGTGATTGGAATTTGTACTTTATCTCTGCTGGGCTTCTTTAGCACTAAGTACAGCTTTCTATGGTTTTCCATTCACAATGCAGCAGAATCCAGGCGTGTTTACTGAATCCATCATATAGATGTTAATTTCTCAGTTTGATTGTATATGTCAAAGAAGTTATATTGTATATGGAAAAAAAACACCCATGATCCCTTTCACAATAGCAAAAGTGAGAGGCTTCAGTTAGAAACCCGAGTGTCGATTGGGCACTGATCCTGCTGATGACTTCAAGCACTTGGAATGCCAGCTTCCAGGCTGTTGGTTAGGATCAGACCTCAAGTTTTCCAAGTATCTGTGTTGGTTCTTCAGAAACCATACCCTAGAGATCTCAGAAGAATATGTAAGTTGTAATTATGACTCTGTTAAAACTGGCTTTTTCTTGCCACAGCAGTGAAGTGAGACATAAATAGAATTCATTCTTCCTCTCCACCCAAAACTTTCTTTCTTTGTGTATTCTTTCAGCTTGTCAGTCTTCTTTCAGTGGTCACGGCAGGAGAGAGTACATGTTATCATGGTCCAAACTGGAGAAAACGGTTCAGGATTATGTGACCATGCCAACACTGCGATACTTCATAGTAGACTTTATACCTCTATTGTGATATTCTGTTCTTTTTCAGTCCTAAAGAGGGAAAAAGAAATAAGTAAAAAGCACTGAGGGCACAGAAGTGGTGTGGTGTCTTTTATTACCAAAAAGCCTCAGGCAGAAACCTGCCTCACCAAAATTAATGTTTGCACCAAGTCCTTTTGTTTACACCAAGTTCTACACTTCAATGTTTGTGTGATCACAGACATTGAAGTTGTATTTAAACTTCATCAAACCTAAGATAAAAAAATATCTTGTCCTCCATTTACAAAAGAGCATGTCATTATGTTAAACCTGTAACATACAGATACTTCATAGCATCAGAAAATTTCGAGTTGGAAGGGACCCCTAAGGATCATCGAGTCCAACTCCCTATGCTTCTTTGCTCCAACTTCTAAAACTACTTTGATAGCGGCGTTAAAAAACAAAGGAGTTGTGATTTTCAGTTGCTTTTCCAAACAATTTAAAATCTGCTTTTATAAAGTGACTCTTTTCCTTCATAGTTTGCAAATACCCAGCTATAACTGCTGATTCTCTTAATATTACAGGGCAACACCTTTTAAATGGTTAATGACCAGAAGTTTCAGCCTTAAAATTATGGCTGAATGACATGGACATTGGAAGCTTTGTTCAGTTTTCATGAGCACAGGTACTCCCTGGCTTTTCAGAGGTGCTAGGATACTTGACTTGTCCACGTGGGCTGGTATATATGTAACTCAAGGCCCAGGGAAGCCCCACTTGCTTCTTAAGTGGTAGCCAAGGTCAAGTGACATTTGAAGTGCTCAGGACACGCCTGGGCAATTCAAATGACATTTGAGATAAACTCCACAGAGTCTCTGTAACTGCTCTATGTTTTCTGCACAAATAGTACCAGGGTTGGCTTTCTCTCAGCCAACAGACACAGTTGCCAGAAACCTCAGCGGCCCTAGTTCCTGTCTTGGTGTCTCTGCCAGTCTCAGAGACTGAAATAAAACCCTAAGCCCCAAATTCCATTTGTACCCCACTTTTCAGCTCTCCTACAATGCAGGCAACAGCCAGAGCACAGGTCTGTGACTGAGGTACCACAAAACTCCTTTAGCACAGAATATACTACTACTGATGCTGCTGCAGAGTCCTGAATCCGATGTCCAGGCCTTTTCAGAACAGTAAATAATCCCACATGTAAAACCAAGTTAGGTCATCCCAATTGTTATCACTCTCCAATGAATACCAGAAAAAATTAGTAATGACCAGCCATTTGCTGCAAAGTGTTAGAGAGAGATGTCTTTTATATTTTATTTGCAATAAAAGATGTGGCTGGAATGCAAGACAACATCGGTTTGATTCACTGCACCTGGAGGCTCGGGGCTGTTTGTATCTTTCTCATTTTCATGTCAAATGCAGCTCTCCTCATCTAGTTCCTGATTTTTTACAATGTGTGTTAGTTATTTTTTTTTTTATTTAGCCTTTGTATAGGTGAAGGCATTTAAAGCAGTATCTCATTCCCTTTGTGCTTTATTTACACACATGACATGCACTCACACCATAGCTGTAACTGCCTGGAGAATAATGATTCAGTGCATGAAAACTCTCAAAGCATGACATTTGTTTTTATTCTGCATAGGAACTAAACCATAACAATCCTGAAATGTGGAAAAAAAAAAAAAGTGTCAAACCAGATGTTTAAAGACGGAGAAAAAAAACCCAAAATTTTTAGCTTTTCTCTTTCTGTCTGTGTGTCAGAAAAGTAATCAGAGAAATATGTATCTGAAGATTGCCTACATAAGAGAATGCAAAACACTTCTAGTAAAATATCCTAGTTTTGAGAATTAGTAGTTCAATCAAAATACATTATCTCAGTATTCCTCTTATGACGTGTTTATAGACATACCTAACACACCCTCATACCTTTCCCCCCCAGGAGACATAACACATGGATGTGTTTCAGTATAACCACATGAAACTATTGACAGAAAGATAAATATATTTGTGAGCAGAAGGCAGTCATTTACACTTTTGTAGATGTACAAATTTAACACACACCTGTAAAGGAATTCATCAGCTCACTTCCCTTTTCCTGACAGACACCTTCTTTGCATCTTTTCTGACTGGTACAAGGAATCATCTAAAGGGTGTAAGGCAGAGGTACGATACCAATACGGAGGTCAGTCCAATCCTGCTGCAGGGAGCAGCAAAATGTGGCTCAATGTTTCTTGAGTACTTCATCTGACTCTCACAAATCAGAATAATATAAAAGAAAAATGCTGAGGTGTGTTACTTAAATAAGTGTTAGAGCTTGAAGGAAGCCGTTTCCTCGTTCCTGACCTATATCCGGGTCATGTCTTTGTGGACCAATATTTATAGAAGTTCTCTGCAAAAACTTCACTTTTTTATTTCTCCTTCTAAGCAGAGCGTTTGTCCTCTCTGGTAGAAACAGGAGGGGTGGGTCAACTTCATAGCTCTTCTACAGTGTCTTTGAGGACTCTGCTCTTCCCAGGAGCTCCCTGTTAAAGGGTTTACCTGCTATATAAACAGTAGGAAAGATAGTAAGAATTGTATCCTATTTGGGTAGCTTGGGGGAATTAGCAATGTTCCCTCTCATGCACAGCTAAGCTATACAAACAGCACTTTGAATAGTTTAAAAAAATATTAAAAAAAAATCACAGTGTCTGCTGTGTACTGGAGATCTGGTTTGAGCAGAAATAAAATACTGCTTTCTTAAAGGAAATTCCACAAGAAAATTGTTGCAGTTGGAAACTGAATTCTGTTCTAAACATAGCTTTCAACTGGTAAAATGCAGTTGGCTAAGACTTTTTTTTTCCTTTAAAATGAGATATGTGCGATTATGTTCTTAGTTATATCAGTTGTAGTTCCTGGAGAAGAGTAAATAAACTGTAGTAGTGAAAGCAGTTTCATATCATTATGCCAACAATCATAGCCACACTGAAGGGATTGCACTACATAAGTCTTTTAACATAGTCATAACAGTACAACTCTTGTGTATAAACAGAGCCTCTCAGAATATGGCGTATCGTGCTGATCTGTACTTGTTGCTGGCATTACTGGCCCCCTCTGACAGAGTCTCCACAACTTTGGTAATATTTCTGCTTACATTTTATTACTTCCCATTTCTGTCACAACTAGGTAAAGAAGTTGTGACGAAGAAAGCGTTTAAAAAAATAAATTAATTATTTGGTAAGTGTCTTGTAACCTCATTAAATGCTTATTTACCTTTAGGTGAAGTTTCTTGAGAAGTGAATAGTGACTCACTTAGTATAAAGAGGGAAGGAGATTTTAAACTTATCTGAATGGCTTTGCACATTGTTTCTCTGGACCTTTGCAAACAGAGGAAATTCTTTCATTCTCATATTGCTTCCCATATATCCCCCTTTCTTTCATATATCTCTCTCTAGGTAGTCTACAACTTATTTGCGTTTGTGGGGAAGAAAACCGTGTGTCTCTTCTTCCTGCTAAACTGAGTGTAAATTCAAATCTGCTTTCCACAAGTGTTGTAAGAAAAAAAAATAATTTTTTTTTAAAAATCATGCTTTAGAGAGCACATTTGGCTATATGCTAAATGTCTAAACAGGCTGTTGTTTATTATGGACAAACAGGCTTGTCTGTGCAAAACTTAATTATGACAGTAACACCATTACACCATTTGATTTTTCCATCTGTCTTTTGACTTCTCCCCCTTAAGCAATGGTAAAGACATCAAATTCAAGACTGTTTATAACAGCTGGGTCTTTCTGCCAATCAATTCAAGAAAAAAAACCCAAACCAACCAGAAATAGATTAACATTATAAAAAATAGGAGGCTATTGATAATGTTAACCAGTACAGAAACCCAAACCCCTGTGATCTGTTTTAGCAATTAATTATAGTGCATTCTCAGGCTGCATATACTCAAAACACAAGCTGGTAAATTGACGAGTTGCCTGGGACAATTTTATTCATTTTTTATTTCCCTGTTAAAGTGCAGAATCTTTGTTGAGAAGAGTTATCGTTATTTAAATAAAGGTTTTGATTTGTCAATAAAGTTTTTGAATTACCATGCTGATGCCAAGACTCCCTATTTCCAGCCAGCAAGCCAAGACACAATTCCACTTGACAATGCAAGGAGTAAGGAAAAAGGATGAGCACTGGAGAAGTGTGGTGGTGTTATACTTTAAGCATCTCCAGCTTGGAGAAGACTAGTTGCAAATAACTAAAATCTGATAGCAGTTTTGTAATCTCTTTCTGTTACAGAGCTGAAAAAATTTGCTAAGGTTTTGAGGTTGATTTCTTTTGTAATCTCACCGAAGAAGTGAAAAATGTAGGCTGTTGAGAATTAACTTTCCCATTTGAACTCTGGAATCCAGAGATCTTGGCAGGTTCTCATTGCAAGGTACACTTTTAGGTCTTTGTGAATAAAGCCAACTCAATCACTTTGTGGGGGGAAAAAAAACCTTACAGTTTACTGTTTGGTGACATTTAAGATCATTAAATTAGCTTCAGCATTTCCAGAGGCTGTGGTTTTTTAGGTGAAGAAATGCAAGGTCATAGCAGTCAAAGGATGTAAGCAGTGCATTAAAAATTAACCATGTTGTCTTGAACTGAGTTCTTACTGTTTTGGACAGTTCAAAGAGGAGGTATTGTTCCGTATAGAGACAACAGTAAAGGCAAAAATAAGCTTTCTTCCTTGGACATGAAAGTAGACAAATACAATTTCCTCTCATCTACCATAAAAATACAAAAGTTGATCTTTTTCAAGCTCTTATCAAGTAGAAAATTCCCATGAGAAATTAAACTCACGGTTTGGGTGGGATCCTAGAAATTTCATCACCGACTACTTAGAAGCGTGATGTGCCTCTAAGTAAGAAAAAGTCATTTTCATATAGTAGCACTTACAAAAAAACACTAGTGATTTCTGCAAACTTTATGGCTATTAAAGACATAACATTGACAAAATATGAGAGTATTTTTACCTCTTCTTAAATATTTGATGGTGTCTTTAGGTTTTGGGTTTTGCCAGATTAGAAGGTTAGCGGCTTTTTCTTTTGTCATAAACACAACATTTACAAAAGTTTCCTTATAGAGTGAGTTTTCTATTCTGTACTTAGTGCAACATAAAATGATCTGCTATCTTTCTGTTCAGTAGGCTCTTCATAAAGTTGGGCAGTTTTTATTAAATTTGCATTAAATTTCAAAGGCAAACCAAAGCCAGCTATTAAAAAATGAATAGTTTATAAATGGATAAAACAGATAATCAATAGCATTTCACATACTATGATGCAAATAAAAGTTGTAAAAGCAAACAAGTTTATTAGGATAAAATACATTGCTGAAGGCCCAAGAAAAATGACATTTTAGGTGTAAAAAAACCCAACCAAACAACATGAGGTGAAAAAACCCTAGAAACAGTGTTGGCCAGTAGCAGATGGAAGAGATAAAACATTCTTAGTAAACTGAAAATGCTAGCTTTTAATAAATCTCTCTCATATTTAGTTTCAAAGAATAAGAATGATCCGCTTATATAAGAGTGCTGAATTTACAGTCCGTTAGCAGCTGAGTAGACTGTTAATCCTCATTAACAGGTAGCTGACTAAGTGTCTAGTCCATTGCTGTTAATTATCAATGTGTTTTAACATACCAAGGATATTTCAAAAATCTAAACAAATACTTATCATAATTTTCCAAAAGGGCAGTCAAGGTGGCTGTGTTGGGTTTGGGTGAGCTGAAGTTAATGTTCCTCAGAGCAGCTCTTCCGCTGCTGGGCTTTGTATCGGGAGGCAGATAAGATACTGGTGGTGTGGCTGTTGCTGAGCAGCACTTGCACAGCACTAGGGCTGGCTTTCCAAAATCTTCCACCCCTGCCCAGTGAGCTGCCGTGGGCAAGATCTTGGGAGGGGACACAGTCAGGACAGCTGACCCAAACTGACCCAAGAGATATTCCACACTGTGTGATGTCAGCTCAAGTATAAAAGGGAGAGAAAGAAGGAGGGGGTCGAGGTCATCAGTTTGAGAAGACGCTTGTCCTCCGAGCGACCGCTACACGTACCAGAGCCCTGCTTCCTGGGAAAGGCCAGACATCGCCTGCTGATGGGAAATAGAGAATAAAATCTTTTTTTCCTTCACTTTGCACTCGCGCAGCTTGCTGTTTGCCTTTTCCTATTAAACTGCCTTTATCGTACCCCTTGGGCTCTTCCCATCTTATTCTCTCCCCACTTGTCGTGCTGAGGGAAGTAGAGGGGGAGTGATAGAGCAACTTGGTGGGTACCTGGTGCTCAGCCAAGGTCAACCCACCACAATGGCCTAAGCAATTACAGGCTGATCAGACAGACTTCAAGCTCATACAGGTATCTACCAATGAATAATTAGGAAATGAGAGAATTAGTTACCATTAGGCAATGTACAATATTTAAATACATATTGCTAAATAAGCATAAATCATTCTAATATAAAAGTATGAATTTTTCGTATTTTGATTGAAAAGCTAGACATGCTTAAACATGCTTTTGACATCACATCATGTGAACTGCTTTATCTGCAAGGATAAAGCACATGTTTCATGGAATTTCTGCTGTCCAGCTGAGGAATCTTAAAACACAGATGTCATAGAAGAATCAGAGTTGAGTGGAGGTGTTTTAACAAGGCTGTAATAGAAGCAGAAGTGATAGAGTTGACACTATTCAGTATTTTTATCAGTGACCAGGGAGTTAAAATAGGGCCTAGTAAAATTAAAGAAAGATTGAGGAAGCAGTAAATAATTATGCACACTATAGAAGTTATATGGAACCATCTGGAGCCGTTGTCTGATAAATTTGAACTATTGAGACAAAATGGATTTTAATGCAGTTTACTGTGTAAAGCTAAATCAAGAAATTCACAGCATCTACTGATTGTTTACTGATCTGTTTAAGCTACTCAGAAGAGGCAAGCAGTTTCTCATTAACTCTTAGGCAATATCCCTACTAGTGAATTAAGCAGGACAAGATAGGACTTGAACAAACAATTTTACTGTGGGTCACACTCAATCTTACCTACTTTACGAATCTTCTTCAGTTCTATTCATATTGTATTATGTGACATTATATTAAATATTTTTTGAAAGTCACCTAGTGTAGATCTGGTGCATTTTACTTAGGTAGTGATCATTCTTGTTAAAGAAACCCAACATAAGAGAACGTTCTGAGGTGATCTAATAGCGACCTTCCAGTACCTGAAGGGGACCTACAGGAAGGCTGGAGAGGGACTGTTCATAAAGGTCTGTAGTGACAGGATGAGGGGCAATGGCTTTAAACTAGAGAAGGGCAGATTTGGATTGGATATTAGGAATAAGTTCTTACCTTGAGGGTAGTGAAACACTGGAACAGGTTGCCCAGGAGGCAGTTGAGGCCCCATCCCTGGAGATATTGAAGGTGAGGCTTGACAAAGCTCTGAGCAGCCTGATCTAGTTGAGGATGTCCCCGCTCACTTCAGGGGGGCTGGACTAGATGACCTTCAGAAATACCTTCCATTCTATAGGCAATTTCATAGAACCTGTAATGCAGTGGTTCTTACTCTTTACATCAGCAGAGTTATCTAACTGAAAGCATGTGTGAAGCACCCTTTAAAAAGAGATTAAGTAAGGCCTTTCTACATTTTTTAAGAGGGAGGGGGAATGTAAAATATTTTGAAAAAGTATTGGCCTAAAAAAGTACTGCTAGAATGTTATAGGCTAAATGTTTTATGTGCTTTGAAAGGACTGACATGTATTTCAGCTTTTTCAGTAACTGATTTGGAGTATTTGTACCATTTCCTTTGGGTAAGATTCTGCTCTGAAACCTATTCCTTAAAGGGCTGTTCCCACCGACTTGTGCATAAGGTCACTGAAGGCAAATACCACCTTTTAAAAGCATGTCAGGTTTCATTAGTGCCAGTTCTTGTCTTACCCCTAATTGCTTGGAAACCTGTTGCTTGGGTTTTGAACCATAGAGCTGCAATTTGAAGGTGTTCTAATGTAGCATATACCACTTTAAGAAGACAAAATTTAAGTACCACAAGCGTAGGTTATATTTGCAGTTTGTACAAACCGGATCAGCAGTATTGACTTACTGGAGACAGTTGACTTCAGTTTACATCCAGTGATTTTGTTAAAATTACATTCAAGCACATTTAGTCAGGTTCAGGAGTCAGCTTTTTATCAATGGAGACTTTTCAGTCGGAGTTTTTAATAGACATCTATGTGCATGTAGAAATGTGTATACTGCTTCTGGACCTTTCTGGATCAAAACAATTGGTTGTACAGTGAAATGAACTTCTTTTAAAACTGTCTTGCAGATACATAAAAACCTGCATAATCAAGCTTACTACTGTCTTGGACAAACTACCCAAGGAAATCACGGCATGGTAGTATCCCCCAAAGATGTTGGATAGTCAGGAGCCTTCCTTAGGAATCTCTCATTTCTTAAGTGAAATAAAACCTAATCTACCTTCGTAATACTGACATCCTTTATCTCTCTCCTTTTTGGCCACAAGACTTTTTCTTAGTCTTTTCATAATAGTACTAGAGTTGCTTGTTCTATGAAATATAAATATCTATATAAAATAATTAAAAAACATTTTGAATTTTTACTGAAAACAGTCGGGAGGAAGAATGAAACAAATTCTTAAAGCTTACTTCTCTTTGTCATGTAAAGTTTGGCCAGTCCTACAAGATGAGAAGTTTAGATCCACCTGTTCCATTTCCCAAGCTTGAACTTTCCAAAGTTTGAAATTGAGGGACTTAGCTTAAATTAACCTGAGTATGGAATTTTTACTGACGTGACTGAGATCCGATGACTTAAATGTTAATAGGGCAGTATTAAATGAAATGAATGAAATTTGAAGCAGTTTTTCAAGAAGTATAGGAGAAAAATTTGTATCATCAAAATAACATTTACTGGAGTATTTTTAGAATTGTTTGCAGTTTTTGTTGGTTGCTTTTTTTTTTCTTTGTACTCATAGTAAAAACCAAAAAATGGCTATAGATGTACTCATAACTACAGGCCTTGAAAAGTTAGCCAAGCTTTTCCAGATTTTGGAACAAATACTTCTGGATTCAATTTTCCCCAGTTGCGTTTCAAGAATGGTCTGATTTACTTCAATAATTTATTCTATTCATACAAAATAGCATAAAGACTAACTAAATCTGGGCATAACACATTTCTCTTTGTGCATGCTGCAGATGATGGAAATGTCTTGTGAATTTAAAAGCACTGCTGTCCTCACGGGGAGTGATTCTGTGCAGGTCTCTTGACGCTGAATAACTCAGAGGAGGCTGTTTATAACTTCCACCACTTTTCAAGAACAGCCTAGATTTAAGCCCAGGGTTCAAAGACTTGGAGCTATTTAAGCCATTTTTACCCCATTATTAATGTCTGATCTTACGATCAGACGTCTTCATTGTCCCAGTGTTATATACGGCTACTATAAAGTTATACTGATGTACTTTCTAATGTAAACAGCAATCTATTGATTTTAAAGTGCTTTGCAATGTCCTGCTATAAAGAGGCTGTACTCCAGTCTGTGGTTTGCTGCAGCAGGCATCTTGTTCAAATTGCACAGGCGGAATTAAAAGTGTATTGAAATAGCTCAAATTCTAATGTACCCGAGCTCCTACAAAAAGTGTCCAGAAAACCCCACTCTGAATTACTTTTCCCACATCTGCTAGTAACAAATGGCTGAAGAACACTTAGTAAATAATTTCCAATCTGAATACAATTAGTTTATGTTTTTATAAAGAAAAAAAGGGGAAAAATGGTAACAGAAATAACTTTTTGTATTATTTACCTAAATATTATCATAGAATCATTTAACACAATCACTGAGGTTGGAAAAGACCTTCAAGAGCATCGAGTCCAACTATAATTATTAATTATTAGGTGGCAGTCTTTGATAGGATAAAAATAGGTTCGATTTTTCTTTTTGACATTACTCAGCTAATTTAACAGAAACACAAAATATATTAAAGTGCAAAATCATAAAATTAACAAGTAAAATTTTTAGTATATTTCAAGCATCATTCCTGTGTTAACATTTTTATTAAGAAGTAAATCTGCTTGGAATGTGTCTGTTCAAAGACTAGTATGTCCATTAGTTGAGCAGATACTGCAGTAACAAGCATAAGGAATTGAAGGTGGATTTATTGAGACAGTCAGAAAGTGAGAACCGTCTTAAAATATTTTCTAAATGACAAAGTTATATGAGTTAAAGGTGGGGGGTGAGAGTAAAAAAAGACTGAAATTGGCCCCAGGTAAAGACAGGAAAATGGAATCATAAATCATGTAAGACAGCTGTGTTCTTTTTATCCGTGGATCCAGATGTTACCACTAAATGTGTAACAACTTCAGAATTATTTTACGTGGAGGAGAGGGACTGTGAATATTCCATTTCTCTCTTTCTTAAACACTAGCTGGGAATGTTTGATGGCAAGTAGAAACTTTGACCTGTGCTTGCAGGAGAGCAGCATCTGAGCAGAGTTTTTAAACATAGCTCCTAACCAACCTGGACTGTGGCATGATTTAAACAGCCGGTGCTAAAAGGCTAAAGTTATACTGGAATCTTTTTGAAAACAGTGATTAGAATCGAAACTCTGGTTGAAGCATCTGGATAATATGAGGCTAGATACCCTCACTGACTAGGAATTCCTAATTCCTAGCCAGTGTCTTTGGATGAGTTCTGTTAGAACTATAATCACTTTCATATTGAGTTTGGAAGTAGATGAATATTAGATGGCAAGAAAAAGAAATTATAAGTCACTTCAGATATGTTTTGAAATGGCAGCTCTGGACAGACCATGACAAAGCTTTTTAAAAATCTTCCAAATGGAAATTGATTTTCCTCCCTCCTCTCTGTCTCATCCTTAAAATGAAATAGTTGGTCATAAAACAGCTTCTTCTTTTCAAGTAAAATAGAGAGGGAAAACTTTTCCCTGTTTCTTTATTACCCAGAAGTAGAAGGTAGTAATATATTTTTTTTTTCTTTCTGTTAGTTTCCTTTCACAACTTAGGTTTGAAACTTAAAGACTACTACCTAGAGCTAATCTGTAGTCATCTGGAAAGATACCTTATGCGGATGAGAAAAAAAATAGGAAGTGACTGGGTATGATTAGGTTATTTCTGTAATTACAACTCTGGGACTGAAGACAGCTATTAGGTGATTATCACACCATTGTTTGCTGAAAACGGGAGAGGAGGATGAGTCTCCATTAAATCGTCAAAGATATGAATGTTCTTTAAAAAAGTGCAGATTTTTTTGCTGTTTTCTTTTTAATTTGATCTGCAGGGACCTGAGCCATTCTTCTCAATTTAGCTCAATGCAAAAAACACAGAGAAAAAGAAAAGGCAGATCCATCTACCTCTGGATTAAGTTACTATTGAAGTCATAGAGATAAATAAATGTGTCCCCACTGAAGCGTCATGAAGCCGATTCTTTGCATTGATGAAATGAGATCTTTTGATTTAAAATTATATTACTTTTCTAGTGCTACACAAATCTGAGTCCCTATAAACTTATCACTACTTCTCTTCACCTTGTTCTCTGTAGTTCAGAGCATGATAAAATTGAAGGTAATAGCTGGTCTCTATTATAGAGTTTTTCTACATTTTTACATAAAAGCAGCCACTTGACGGTAGTACAGATATTATCATAGATTGAGATGTCAGCATTTTTAAATGTTAGAAGGTCCATCGTGTTCTTTGCAGATTGTTCTTTTTTTTTTTTTTCCCAATTTTCTTTTCAGTGAAAATAATTGTTTCTCAGTTTGACATGTCTCTACTATATAAAATGTATTGAACTTTGTGCTGTTATATAAATGTAATTAGATGGATATTTTTGAAAACATTTTTTCTTTCCCTTCTATATATCTCCTTTCAAAACTTTTAATGAGGACATAAGCTAGAAAAAAATAGTATGACAACCTTTTTAAGATAAATTTTGATTAAGTGGATTAAAAGATCCACACACCTTCTGAAGAGTTTGGAAAGCTTATTGTCTTTCTGACAGACCTCTTTAGGTGTATACCAGCTCTGGGAGATCAGTGAAGCGAGTGAGCTTAGCACATTTTTCCAAAAAGGCTGAAATAAATATGGTTATTTTCAGATGTGCCCAGTTCTGACTACAGTAACATCCAACTTATGAACAGCTTCTAACTTTCAAAAATCTTACTAGACTTAATATTTTTATTTTTTTTTTCATTTTCTGCGTAACAAAAACATCAAGACTCTACATGACTATTACTAGGAAAACTTTGGGTTGAGGAAATTGCTGTATCAGTATTAAATGATTCCATATTTCCTCCTTTTTTTTTTTTTTTTTTGGGTGGTGAGTATTTCTTAATTTTCACCTGTTTTTAAAACCCCAGCCAATTTACAAATTCTCCTTCAGTTTGTATATTTTATTCCATTATTATATGGAAAGGGCTGAAAATTCCTAATTTTCAATCCTTAATCACTTTTTTTACCTTTTGAAGGTATGATCAAAGTATCAGTGATTACTTGATGTGTCTTAAAAAAAGGCTTTGGATCTCTCTTTGAATAAAAAGCCAGGTATGTGGCAATTAGAAAATATTTGCGAGTTTATTTCCAAAAGCTTAGCGAACCTGCTTAGGGTTTAGAGTGACTAGTGGTATGATAAACATCTTTGTTAAAGATGGAAAATGCGTAAGGGGAAGCACAAGAAGTGTATGCTGTGGGAGGAGTGAATCAGATGGATGAGGAGTTTCTAAATAGCTCTAGAATTTGGCTCAGTGTAAGGAAACGTTTCTTTAACAGGGCTGAAAATAGAAAATCTAAGATTGACTTTAAATTCTGTGAACATTGATACGCTCTGAGTATCAAACTTTGCAGCAGAGGAAAAGTGAGGTTAATCTAATCTAGTATAACAATCCCAATATAGCTATGATAACAGAAAGAAAAAAAAAAAGTATCAGCCTGGAATGTTGCTGCATATAAACTATTGTTTAAGTATATGAAATACATTAGAAATAAATCTGCTTGTGTGACTGAGAGGAAGAAGTGGCTCAAAGCAGCATATTGGGAGGGGGAGCTACATGCGTTGCCGCCCTTCATCAGACAGTTAAACACGTGTTCAACCAGGTGTGGATGAACTAGGTTGAAACACGTCCATATTCCAGCTAGAATCCTACCTCAAATATCTGCTTAAGGAATGTGAATGATATCGTGGGAATGAAAACCTGAAGTCATATTAATTATATTAATGAGTTGAGATGGCTTCTTTCTTTCATGGAAAACGTACATTCGGGGGCGGGAAGTGGTTTAATAGTTTTAAGTGCCAATGATGTGAAATGAGGAGTGATGGGAAAAAAAGACTACATAGTAATCACTAAGAGTACACCAGATAGACTTGAAAATTAGAGGGAAGATTGGAACTGAAGTAATTTTGAAAAGTTAGAAAAAATCTTAGTAAGAAGAAAGCTACAATATGGGAGGCTGATGAAGACAGCAGAGGACTATTGGAAAGCATCCGTAATAAAGCAAGAGCCCTGAGACTGAACTGCTGAGTGACCTGTGGGGCTCGGTTACTGGGCTCAGCGGTTTAGGGCTGAGTGACACGCTTCCAGAAACAGCTGTTGCTAATAATAAGAGTTCATACACCTCAAAAGTGCTAAGGGTCAAAGGAATAACCCTCGTGGGCAGTGACTCTGGGTATCACTAGACTGAATGTACTGAACTGGGCTGCAGCTGGTGTAGGGCAGTGTAGTTCTGTTAGACATCTCAGTAGTCTCTGGCTGTAGCTAGTATTTGCCTACATGTACCACATTTGAAGCTTACTTTAGTTAATTTTTCTCCAGTGAGAAGGACTATATTTCCCACGTGTTTGTACGATGCTATTTCTTTCTGAGCTGGCAATGACAAAGACTCAGACTGAACAGAAAAACGGGTCAAATAAACTACCCAATTGGTAGAATTCATGGAACTGTATGTCTACATTTAGCCCATATCCAGAGCTAAACTATAGCAGTTGCCCTGTCACCCATGACTTCGCTCCAGAAGAGAAAGGAGGTCAAGAAAAAAAGAGAGGAGACCTGCCAGTTGAAATGAAAATGCATTTAACAAAAAGCAAAACTAACACTGACAGCGAGTACGCAAAGTTAACTCAATGAATGAGCAGCAGCCACAACAAACAGGAAAGCAGTTCGTGTGAGCAGAGTGGTAAGCAAGCCCATCCAGGGATAGAGAGAAGCAGGAGGAGAAGGAGGAACCCTCCACCCTCAGCAGATTTCCCCCTTTGTGCTGAGAGGGATGTTTCTGATCTGGGTACTCCTGTAGCCAGCTCAGGTCAGCTGCCCTGGCTTTTGCCTTCCCAGCTGAAGCTCTTGGCTGAGTCAGAGTTGCTAATGGCCTGCACACCGTGGCTGGCCTGGGGCTCGGTCTCAGCCAAAGCAGGACACTAGCAGGGCAGTTTACAAAATCCTCCCTTCATCATTGCTTTTAAAAAAGTAAAGCAAGAAAGAGAAAGTCGAAATATCAAAATCTTGCTGAAAACTAGTTTCATATGGAATCACCCAATCCAAGGAGCAGTCAGGCAACTAAATTTCAAAGAAAGCAGAGATAGCAGCTAAAATTACATCTACTGCATTTTTTGGCCGGCTTAGGTGTTTCCTTCCTTAGTGTTCCGAGTTTCATTCTGAGCATCTGTCTTTCTGCCTTGAACATACAGTGACCTCAAGGACCTTGCTAACCAGGGCAAATTTCACTAGAACGGCTTTATAGTGACTTTGACTTTACATTCTGAAGGATTCAGCATAAATATGGCTATAATCTTCAGAAAATCTGGAACTAGCTTGTTTTTGCCACGTCTTCAACATTTGGCTTTGAATTTGTGGGATATATGACAAAAGTTCACTGTTTCAACGCTTTGCTGACTCATATTACTGATCAACAACAGGCCCAAGGATTTTTTGCCTTTAGGGGAAACATTTATTTCCTGATGCAGGTTGGCAATGAATCAAGTAGCTGGGGATGGCATTCCATACGCACAGAATGATAACTTGCTGCTCCTTAGGAAAATGCCACAGCGTTTTCTAAGCATGAATGGATACTTTAATTTTCTTTAACCACATAAAAATTCGTGGAACCTGGTTGACTGGAGTTTGGAAAGATCTTGGGTGAAAACCTGACCATGCTGAGATTACTTCAGAATTCTATTAATATCAGTGACCTTGAAATATACACTGGGACCTTTTAGTAAAGGAATCTTAAAGATCTGGCTTTTGTTCCAGAATTCCTGACGGACTCTTACCTAGTATTCAGTGAAAAAAATTGCAGATGCTAATAGGGTGAATACACTTGTTTCGAATATAAATAGTCTTATTTGGGTGACAAGCAGTCTGTTTTTCTGGTTTGGATGTACCCTGTGATGGGCTTTCCTAATGGGATCGGCCAGACTGCAGCTGTATTGGTGGCTTGGGAGAAGTAGGAAGGTAATTCTAATTCTTTGCTGCCTTAGCTATCGTTAGGAGGATCAAGGGACTCGAGATTCCTGAGACTTCCAGCCTAATTTGACTGTATTGCTCTAATTTTTATTAAGAAAGCAAAATTGTTGACAAAAAAAAAAAAAAAAAAAAAANNNNAAAAAAAAAAAAAGAGAATACAAAACACTGATGCTGTTTTCTTGTACCATTGGATTTCGTTCAATAAATTTATTTTCCTTAAGCAAGGCCCAGGTGTTGAGACCCATTTCATTAGTCCTCTCATGCAAACGCAGGGAATTTCTGACCTTGCTGTATATAATTGGAAAGCTGAGTAATTACATGTTACATAATTGTATGTTTAGCTCTTTGGAAATGGACACAGGCAACAGCTTTCAGTCAGGAAAAAAAGCCACAAAACACAACAAACAAAAAAAAACCCCAAACCCACCAGCCTTCATGTACTCAGCATCATTTTTTCTTTGTTTGCATTTTATGCATAAATGAGTCTTTTATCTACTTTATTTTCTGCTTTCTGTATTGTATGCAAATATTGAAGAATAAGGCTATAAAAGAAAGACCATAAGGAACCAAAAGAGTTTCTGCTGACTAGAAGAAAGACTTTTTTTTTTCCCCATCCCTTCTTCCTGTCCAGCCCTTAACTGATTATCTCTGTGTTGCTTACCCATTGCACTTTTTTCCCCATGCTTTAGAGTCATCTGTTAAAATGTAGAAGAGTGGTTTTTAATTGAGCTCTTGGAGAGACATGAAATGAAGGCTGATGAAGGACAGTGTTATCTAAAGAAAAATAGTATGCAAAACCAGGGTAAACATGGAGACAAAAGACATGTGGGCACGTTGAGCTATGCTGTGGTATAGCTATGCAAAAAGAAGGAAGTTACTTTTTTTATTCATTCTAGGAGATTTTTCTGGTAGCTTTTTGGTCCTAAATACAAATTACTGCAACAATGGAACTACTATAATTATTCCGTTTTTTTCTAGAGGCTTAGAAAATTTAGGAAATTTCTTTCACAAACTGTAGTGTCTCCTCCTGACTTCACATCAACCTTGCCAAGCATGATGCAGATATACAAGTAGATATGCTAGTAGAGGCCTGAAGAATTTAGTTATGTGGACTTCTTTGTGACATGAATCCTTAGACTCTCCTTCAGGGAAGATGCAGACTTAGTTTGGACCACAACGCCAACTAATAGGAGGGAGAAATAGGTTGAGAACTTAGCTTTGTATGCTAATCAGATCATTCTGAATATAAACAGGAAGCAAAGGGAATCTAAAGAGCATTTCTATACGCAAAGATATAGAACAACCCTCTTTTCCACACAGGAGAGGGGACTATGTGGCTGTCACTATTGTATGACCACTTAATGGACAGTCTCCTTCCCAGATACCAGGTGCCAGAACTGATGCTTTTGAACTCTCACTGTATTGCTTAACATGAAATGCTGAGTAGAGCGTACAATCAAGTACTGGGTCACTATGTGGGGACTGAATTTCCTTCACTGTTACTGTAGAAAGCTTAAAAACCGCTGCTAGAATTCCATCAATTTACAAACTTATTATTGCACTTCATCTTTTTATTTACTGTGACTTTACTGACCCACAGCTAGTGTCAAGAATTACTATGCTGGGAAAGGGTTAATTGTCTGTTTAGGCAATGAATAGAAAGAGAAGATTTAATTCTATGGTTGCATCATTCATTGTAAATATTCTGGATCAAGGACTTTTTGGATTTCATTTGTTCAGCGCCTAGCACAATAGTTCCCCTGATTGAGCTCCTGAAGTATTACTGAAATAGAATGAATTGGTGAATAAATGAATAAATAAATACCTAACCCGGTGTTTCATACAGAGGCATGAAATGCTTTTTATACATATAAATGTGCTATACACTATCCTCTATAGAGGGAAAAAAAATCTTCCTCGGAGCAGATGACAATCATTTTGAAATAGGAAGATTCATAATCCGTGTGGGCTTTATGCTAGTGTGTAATTGCAAGTGCCACCAAAATACAATAGCAATGCATAATTTTTGTATTAAAATAAATTTGACAAGTCCCTTTTTAATTGTATCTCGTGAGCCATTGTTCCATAGGTTAATAGAGTAGAGGGAAAAATATAAGAGGAAGAAAGGAACAGTTAAACAAAAGCAGGCGAAACAAATTGGAGTAAGTGAGAGAAATAATGATTAGTGTACATAGTAACTCCCTGCATTTCTTCCCTGAATTTGCTCGATTATCTCAATATGTTCATAGTGTTTCCTATTCCTGTGGGGTGTTTGCTAAATTAGACCTATTTGAGGATCCAGAACTGCATGCAAATGAAGCCTGCTGATTTTGCAGTTTTCAAATGTACTTTTGAATAGTCGCACAGCTGCGCTGCACGGCACCAAAGCAGCCAACGTTATTCCTTTGGCAGCGTGAGCTGGTATAGCGTAGGAAATTTGGGATGATTTTCTGAAGCCGTTCCAAACTTCCCGGTCCGGATTCTCAGCCTTTCTATGACTGCTTAGGGCCATTCTGGCAGTTCAAAGCAACTGTAAAGTCAGCACTTCTATCTCCTTAGCAAGAAGGAAAATTTGAGCCTTCAGAACTCATCTGGCAATTTGAAGAGAACAGGTCTTTTGAATGCTTTTTGACACATCTGTTTATTTCTCCATAAGCAGAGTGGGCTAGGAGAGAAGAGAAAACACCCGAATGCTATCCAAATGGCCATGCATCTTGGAACGTACTCTGTATCCTATCAGAGGAAAGAATGAGGGAAGGGTTGGTAGAGAAATGCTTGGATATGTTTAAATCATGTTACACACTGAACAGCCAGCATGTCCATGTTTACTTCCATGAACACATATGCTGTTTTAAAATCCGAGGGTAGAAGCAAGTCCTTGGAAAAGGTTCCCTCGGCAGCTTGACTCTACTTGATCTGTACACATGGTGAAAGGAAGCAGAAACCTCTCATAAATGACTGCCAGGGATTCCCTGCTGTGGGGTAGTCCTGAATTTCAGCCTACTCACATGCTGTGACTCTTCTTCCCCTGAGTACAGGAGACTAAATGGCTGTGGAGAAAGTGAAAATACGGCACATTTTGCTTCACCTGTTCCCAGAGGTTTCTTGCCAATCGCTGCTACATAACAAAATGGTCTAATTCCCAATTTGCTTAACCCTGGGTAGGGACAAACATTAACTTGAGTCACTGTTTCTACTTCTTGCTCTTAGCCTCGAGTATGCCCCGAGTGACTGGCAAAACCACGGTTCTTTATAGCTATGCACGTTCCCATAATGCTGAGGCTGGGCTTTCTAAACTTGGGATGAAAGAAAGAAATAAATCCATTCTTTCTCAGTCTTAATTCACAGGGTCTAGTCTGCAGGTTAAACATCTCTGGTTCAGAACATTAACGACAATTCCTTCCTCCTATCTGATTCCCTTAATCCTCTAAGAAGCATGTTCTGGCAAAAAGAAAAGCAGGGGGTGATGTAGTAGAGATTCTACATGTGCAACGTAACAGTCTGCCTTCAGCAAGAGGTATGGCAAACTGCAGCAGAATAGGAGCCACAGTCCTTAGATGTGACCCTGAATGGACCTTTTCCTGCACCTTCTATTTCCCCATCGGATGCATTTATTGTTTTTTGACTTTCTCTTGAGACTTATATTTAAGTTAGTTATTTTTGACCATATTGCTGTTTAATCCTATAAGGGATGGAAAAGAAAACAGTTTATAAGGTTTGTAGTGACCTTGAAAGAAGGAAAAGCTGCCAAGGTCATGATCAGCCTGTTGACTGAGTTCAGCAGGGATCTTTCAGGTTGACCAGTTTTGCCCCTGCTAAAGGTATCACATCAGTCAACGGAAATCCCAGAGAGAAAACGAGTTAGACATTTCTACCTTCAAAGGCAAAGAAATGTTTCTACATTCATATTTTTGAATCTGTGATGTATATCGCAAGTGATGAGGACTATCTGATGAGAAGTCGTGCCTGCTAAGACTATACAGCTTGTGATTATGTTTTTTGAAGTTGCTATTAAAAGTTAACTTTTAATTCATTTTGAGCTGCTATGTATTTCTGGTAGAGGGCAGTAGGGTTATTTCTCTCTCTAATCTACAGACTGACAGCACAAAAGAATCAGGGAAAAATGCTTCATAAAATGGCCATATGGGGATTCTTTCTGTCTCCTTCCTATCAAATTTGCTCATGATTTTTATGGACAAAACAAGGAGGTTCCACACCCACCCACCCATTCCTTTCACATTGTGAGCCTTGAAATTTAATTGAGTTTTTGGGAATTGTCGGTGTTCCTTCTGATTGGTCATGAATAATAAAATACTTGCAGTTAGAATGCATATGATTAGTTTGTTTATAATGAAAGAACCATTGTATGATCCAGAAGATGAAGTCTTTATGAGAAAAACACAAAAATCGCTCGAGGAATTTCTTTTCCAGCTATATTTTACATTCAGTAATTCCAAGCTTTATTTTTCAATCTCTCGTGCTTCTCGACATAACAAAGGTGTGGACTGTAAGGAAGGGGAAAATGAAGTATGCAGGTTTGTGGAAAGGGTTTACAAATTACTTGTTTGAAGAAGTAACCAGTTCAGACAGAGCACTTTGTTTAGTACTGCACAGTGACTAGGAACAAAAGGACAAGGGTAGACAGTGGAAAGGGTGGCAGAAAAAGTCTATTTTCAAGCTTTTCACTTTTGTGGTTCTTGAATGATTTATATCTTTGGAATCTTTTGTGATTCTTCCTGACATTCCTTCACCCCGGTGGTCGGGTCATGACCTAACTCCAGGTATGGAGCTGTGATTTAATCATGCTCAGTTCCAACTGAGTCTCTTCCCTATCCAAAATAAAATTGCTTTCTACAATTTAAAGGGAAGTCATGGAAATAACAACTATCTACTACCCTGATTAGTTGTGCGGGCCTTGGATACAGCACCATAAGCATATTTAAAGAAGTGTCTCTGGAGGTGTAAAATTGCTGTTGTTACCATCCTTGTCAGAGCTCTGGCAGGTGAGCAGTGTGAAGGCGGTGGCTATTTGCTGTGGTTGTATTTTCTTTAAGTCCCTTTCTTACATGATTGTGGGATTTGCATCTTTATGTAGGTAAAATGAGCTTTTTCCTCCTTTTCAGAGGAAAAGCAATATTTTTTTTTTCATAAGATCAGGATTGATTTTTTTTCAATAAAATGGAACTGTACTCTAAAAGCATCACGTTCTTTTAGATTTTCATATTTCTTCCATGAAATCTGTGTTATAAAACCCGAAACCATTCTAATGTCACTCTGATCAATAGGTCACAGCTCTGTCTTCTTTATCTATTTCTCTATACTTTCAAGGTTGGATTACTGCAGGCTTCCAAATTATTCCACACAGCCTAGGTCTTTACAGAGATTTTAGCGGCTTAAGTTTCATGAGGCTTATAAATGTAGCTTGGTCCAACAAGAACCACAACATCCATTCCTCATTGTATTGATTTCAAACTTACGGTGCAGTTGAAGGCTAATATAAGAATATTGACTTCAATGTTTCAAGTTTTGCTAATACAGAATTTATCAGCCTTACGTTGTCCAGCCTGGATATGCTTTTCTTTTTCCTTTCACCTACTGTCCATCTCATAGCTGGATAGCTATAGTAGATTAAATGTTTTGAGAAAGCTTAGAACTCCTCTGGTGAATATAGCTTTAGTCTTCAACTTGAGCTATTCTGCCAAAAAGTCTGTGTGAGCTTGGAAAGTCAATTAATATCTTTGCTTTGTATCTTGAATCTATAAAACATAGATGTTGACTTTAGTTCTATAGATTGCACATGAAGGTAAGTACCTTCTGGACAGTATTGTTTTCATCTAAGAGAGGAAGGAAAAAAATTATTTAAGTAGTGAAGACAGATACAATGACTGAGTAAGGCCTTCCCATGAAGAAAATGAAATAAGCCACAAAAAATTGCCCCTTCCCAGCTGAAATCAGCCTAGATACTCAAAAAAGATCTGTCCTTCTCTTAAGCACTCTATTTAAAAATCTTTGTGATTTAAAAGACATTAAAGACAATGAACACTGTGTAGCAGCTAGATGAAGAAGTTTTCATTATTATTTTCATGCTCTACCTTTAGATTTTTATTATTCAGTAAATTAAATCAATTACATCTTCTCAAGAAACAGATTATTTTCCTTTCACGAGAAAAAAATAATTAAAAAAAAAATTGTCACTTGTATTTTCCTTTAAAAAACTGGATAGAAAAAAGTTAACACCGTAGCGTTTTAGCTATGGCTAAAAACTAAAACGAGTGGAAAAATAAATAGGTATTCACTATCACGTTGTGAAAGATTTTACATATTTTTCTGGAAAGTAAAAACGAAATTAGTGCAACTTCTTAATTAAAAAGTGAATTTAATGTTGATTTCAGTAGTGACACACGTATTTTCAAGCCGGATGGCACACTTTTTCTATATGAACTAGGAGGCAGCAACCTTTAGAAAGTGACTGTTAGGTTCTTTAACAAGGCTTGTATGCTCTGCTCAGAAAACCATGTTTCTTAAAACAGTAAATAATTAATTTGATGGTAAACCAGTCATGTCCTGCCATTGTTCTCCTGCGATATCTGCTGGCTACATCCGTCATGTTAACTAGCCTGAGAGGTGCATCTCTGTGTCTATAGGCTACTGCCAAATGTATGTTTTAGATTCTTCCCATGCCTGAACCACAAGTAGTATTGCCCAGCTTTTGAGACCAAACCAAATCTTACCATCTCTAACACGTGGAACTTTTCTTCAACGATATTGGCCCCTCTTTGTTCCACCTCCAGTTGTATGGACATGTGAATACTTGATCTAACAAACATACCTTCTTCTATTAAATGACCAGCATGAATTCCCCATATGTTAGAGTGGCTCTGTGTATTTTGGCTGCGTAATAACATCTGTATGGAGAATTCAGGTTTCCAGAAAAATGCAAACTGAAAAAAAAAACCCAGAACAAACCAGAGGCCAAGGACTAATTTATCTATCCCGTGATTTGCTCCATACTTACCATGTCACTTGGAGCTGGCAGCAGTTGGAAGAATTATACTGATGGAGAAGATCCAACCTGCATGTCCTAGTCTGATGACGAGGTAATTCAGTTATAGCCTTATCTCTGTCGAGACACGCAAGTCAAGTTACAACTGCTCTGAAGGTCCCTCATGTATTGGCCCAGATAGAAACCACAATCCTTAAATAGTCAGAAGAATCAGTCATTTATCAGACATAGTGAGTATATTATTCCTAGTGAATTATTCTGAACTATAATTTGCCATGGACAGAATTTTCTTAAGAAGACTAGGAAAATAAACACATATGCTGAACAGCTTTGAAAACTGTAGTCAAACTTCTGGTCAGTAGTACGTCACTACAAGTTCATACTGAACCCACTGCTTTCCTCATATGTATCCTAGTGAAACCAGAGACTACATACTATTGGCATATGCTTATTTCATATATAATTGCTGTCATTAGCAGAAATCTTTGCTTTTTTCTTGTCTAGGCAAAATGACATTATTAAAATGTTGCAGTAGCATGGGATATATTTGTAATTAGTAGTAAGAAGAAAAATACCTTAAAATTGTTGCATCCAAATAGATTTGTTTTATTTTAGAATAGTTCATATGCTCTCATTTTAATTTTTTCAAAATTATTCCACAAAGTAAGATCTTTTGGGGTCTTTAGCAATGCAAACTGATTAAACTGATAATACCCTTATGAAATATTTAAGGAGTAGTTCACTATGCTGTAGAATAATTAATCGTAGTGCATCTATTACAAATTTGTTTAGAGATCATTTCAAAAAATGAATATTTACCATAAAAGAGATTTTCTTTTTTGCTATTTTTACATATTTAAGCTGGCCTTTCAGCTGAATTGACTTCCACAGTAGGAGTGTTTTTCACTGGTTAGAAGCAGGCTCTAGAATAGTATGCCAGGAATTTACTAGATACATTCAGCTTGGAGTAATTTAATACCCTGGTGTTCAAAGCATGAGCAGAAGCAGCATCCTTCCTGTAAGCAAAGTGAAATTAAAGTAAGAGGATATGCTGCAAATTTTGGAAGTCATAGAGAAATTTTAAGACTGCTTAAATGTACTCTACAAGGATTACAGCAATATTTTGGAGGGAATTTGCTAACAACCGCTAAAATGACTTATTTTTATGCGGTCAGGAGGTTGTATTGGCAAAACAAATGTCAGAAATATCATAGCTATGCTTCCCCACTTAAAACACCACAGCAGTCAGTGAAGTGGGGTGGCAGAACAACATCATAATTGATGCTGGTCATGATTTCTCAGCTCTAGAGACCTGAGAGGTCAAATTCTGCAAATCAGAGTATCTTGGCAAGTGTCACAGCCAGAACAGTGCAATTTTTTTCAGACACTCTTGTACCCATTGCAAATTAATAAATCATGCATTTCCTCTTTTACCTCTTCTGCAAAAAAGTAGGATATAGAGTTAAATTATATGTATAATCTTTCAAAATTTCCTCCTTTCCCTGTGTATGTTGGGAGCTCTATATTGACCATTACTGTGTTCCTGCTTTTAGTAGGATAAAAAAAGTTGCCTCTTACCAAGACCAAGATTTGCAAATAACTGGGTTTGCAAGTATTTAGTGCTCATCAGAATCTCTCAGAAGGGAAATTGTTCTTACTACTCCCGTGCAATCTCTTCAGCTACCCTTCTAATAACAGAGCTCTTAACCTACATTTCTTATTCCTATCCCTTTCTTCCACCCTCAGGCTTAAGGTTTGTCAAATTATGCTCTAAGTACATGTGATATAGTTACTTAACTTTTTGCAAAAGCTCATGCAGCTTTCTGGGGCAGCTAAAATGAATCACAAATTACAATTAGAGTTCCATATAAAATAATTCTAAAATGTGTAAAGTCCTTGTTCAGTGGAGCACAATGAATCAACTTCTAGCAAAAATGAAATAAGGCAAACACATATTTTAGGAAACATAAAGGTCTCTCCTGTACTTTGAAATCTCCTCTAGCAATGCGCCTTTTATGGCAAAGACTTCTGTGTGATGCCAAAGGCAGTAAAAATCGGACCAAACAGTAGTTACAGGTCCTTCACAAGGCTGAATAAAGAGCTGACTCTAGTGACATTATCCTTGGTAGTTAACTCTCACACCAGTCATCCACTTACTCAGGAAGCCAGAAGTAAGAGATGACAACAATAAGGTGTAGTCCTTGATTTTGCTAAGTTAGCCATTTTTTGCATCAAGATAAAAGGTATTTTTGTTGAAAATCAGATTTCCAGGGTGACCCTTGACTGGGAGTATTTCTGTTTACTCTTTTTTTTTTTTTTGATGTTACCTCAACAGCAGTTGCTTTTGTGATTATGGCATTTATCTTTCCAAGCCACCATTCCACATGCTGAGACCTTGCTTTCCAGGAAGTCGCTAAACATCTGCCTGCTGACAGGAGGTAATGAATGAATTCCTTCTTTGCTTTGCTTGCAGGCACAGCTTTTGCTTCACCTATTCAATTGTCTTTATCTCACTCCACAAGTCTTCCCATCTTCCTTCTATTTTCTCCTTGTCCCGATGAAGAGGGGAGTGAGTGAGTCCAAGTGTTCAGATGTTGGCTGGAGTCAGCCCCCAACAGTAGATCACATTGCACTAAAGAAATCTGGGGATGTGAACTAAACATCATATGATCTTGTAGGAAAGGACCCAGGGCATTATTGCTTTTCAAGGCTTTTTTTGTGTTTGGGTTGGTTTTTTTTTTGTTTGTTTGGTTTTTTTTATATATCTGCTAGACACAATATTACCACATATCCTCTTTAAAAAGTTGTTCATCTTCTTTGTATCCCAATAAAAACTAGTCTAGATATTCAAAGCTATTTTGACCTTCTTGTCACCCTCATTTAAGGAAGAGATGGATGCAGATCCATCTCAGGTAAACTTCATACAGTACTACTATTTTCACAATCAAATATGATTTGAGACAGAGTTCAGGAGATTTTGACAGAAACAGATGGAAACCATGCTTAGTCTGACAGGATGAAGTTCAGAGATGATACAGTCACTGAGGGAAAGGCTATGATTTTCATACTCTTAAAAATATTCTCTATGTGTCTAGTTGATCAATGCTATTCTTTCAGTATTTCCCTTCACCTGCTCAGTCTTACTTAGACCCTGGTCAAATGGCAGCTCAGTATAGTCTGCTGAGATGGAAAATCAATTGGATCCAATAAAGAGCTATGCTTTTAAAATTTGTGTGTGTCAGTAGACATGCAACAATGCTATAGAAAATGGAACAGAAGAGGTGATGGTTTTGCCATCTCGTTAGAGAAAAGGCGTAAGTGAAACCATCTTACTTTCAGCTTAAAGCTTCTTGTTATGCTTGACCGAGAATGTCAGCCTTTTTCCCTTCCATGAAAGGCCCAGACCAAACAGCATAAATCCCAGGAGGGAGCTCAACCGGTCAGGAGCAGGGTTGAGAGGCAGATGTTCGTATGTGACAGGATGAACAGTGAGACAGCACTAAGGATCCACTACAGGAGCCATAAGTCAGTGACTGTTTGCCAGATATAAATAACACCACCATAAGGCAAAAGGTTTTCCCACCACGTCTTTGTGATTCTGCAATTTAATTGCACTTTCCTCCACAAACATTGGCTGCAGTATTTTTCATAGGAAAAAAATGAGATTGGTGATACATTACCTATATATACACACCCCGTATGTGTGTATATATATGTGCACAGTATATAATACTGATATATTTGCATTATGAACAAAAAAAATGACCTCGTTTCCACCCCTCTTGGATTTATTTGGGAAATGTCAATCAGAAGGTTTAAGAGTCAGTTTTAATGCAAGAATGATAAGCTTATATAAAGCTTTCTCAGAATGTCATGTCTTCTAGAAACGAGATTTATCCAAAAGCACCCATCCATTCAGCACAAACACCACAAACCCAGTAAGGACTTTATTTGTTTTTTTTTTATCAATACTTTTGGTCAATAAAAATGACACAGTGAACTTTACATTTCTTTTCGTCATATAATTCTATGCACTTATGTTAGTGATTTATCAAATTTCTCTTTTCCCATAGCAATCCCTCTGTGTCCAGTACTGGATTTCATTGCGCTATTGGGGCAAAAATAGTGGTGTAGTTTAAGGCATAGAACTGAGAGACAAGTTTAATCAAACTTACACCTAAAGCACTGTCAATTTGTCTCAGTTTCCAATTAAATAAGAGGAATGCACTTCTATTAGTCAAGAAAAGCTTTGAAAATTTTTTGTGTGAGTGATACTTGTGTTACATTTACTATTGAAGACCAGAACATACCACTGTTGGAAAAAGTACTCAACAGTATACTCAAACATTTAAATACATGTCTTCAGTTTCTTGAAATAATTGCTCAGATTTTCAGGAAAAGGTATTCACAAATTTTAGAACTATAAGCAAGAAAAACAATCTTCTTCCTTTATACCAAGCCCGTGAGCCTCAAAATCAACTCGGCAGATTACAAATGGTAGATCAATAAGACATCAGACTGAGTTGGTTTTGTACGCATTTTTCATACCAAAGCATTTTCCTGAGGTGGTAAGATTTTTTTATCTATTGGCTAATGAATAAGTAACTTTCTACAACACATTTCTTTCCTCAAAAAATTCTGACTCCGAAAGTATAAAACCAAAACATCTTAATTTGTAAGTGCAAGGAGATCCCATTATCTTTTGCTTTAGCATTTTTTCTTCCTTTATTTAGGCAGACTTACAGGAAATTAGAAGTATTAGACCAAGTTATTCAAGTTCTTAGAGAAGCCATTTGCTGCACTTTGCATCCTCGAGTATTTTATTTTTTTATTGTATATCGAGGACAGTGTTTTATGCCATATTTGGTTTCTGAAGGGCCCATTACTGGGGCTGTTATTGACCATTTCTGCAAAGGAATGTAAATGTCCACATCTCCCATAAAGCAGTCATTCAGCACCTCCGTAGGATGATAGGTTAGCTACACCAATGTATTTAGAGCGTAACACTCCACAAAATAAACTTTTAGTTGCTGAAAAGCACGTATTCCAAATGGGCGCTCACTAAAAACGTTACTCAGATGTTAGTTTGCAAGGTGTTTGTTAGAGTTTGAGGCAGTTTGATTCTCAGCTGAACAGCTGTTAAGATCACAGCTAGTTCTTGGACTTCTGGTTAAAATTGTTCTTAAAATTGTTTCCA
Organism: Baryphthengus martii; assembly: GCA_013396935.1. NCBI lineage: Eukaryota > Metazoa > Chordata > Aves > Coraciiformes > Momotidae > Baryphthengus > Baryphthengus martii. The sequence continues at coordinate 277,256 of VWZK01017390.1, forward strand.
CCTCAGTGAAAATTATCTTCTTGACACTTTTTCATCCCCTCCGTTGGCTGCAGATGGTACCACCTGTGCTCCATTTGTCAGGTAACTACGTATGTAGGGTGGGCAGTCCCTCCGTACTCTCGAGCCCCAGACTGCACATACTTTCCTCAGCTTCTGCCCCAAACTAGGCAACAGCTGAAAAGAAACAGCTCTGGATTTGATATGGCAAAATGAATAACTTTGTAGGGCAGATTTGGACTTCAACCAAACTGAAACATCACAAAATATCCAAATGCTGTGAAGCACTTTAAATTAAAAAAATCCACAGTGCTGACATTCAGCTCAGCACTGTACCAAAACCTCATGTAAAATGAGGTAGACTTTTTCTAAAGTGTCTTAGTGAAAAAGTCTAGTCAGGTCACTGAGGAAAATTCCATGGTTTGCTCAATTTCAAACCATTCTGCAAATCTGTCTGTCTTCTTACTATAGAAAACAGCTATTCTTAGACCTAAGAGATCATTTCTTGTTGCTTAGAAAAGCTTCAGTTAGGGCACAGTATGATAGACTAAGCATAACCCATGCAAGAAATTCTACAGCTGTTATGTGCTCATCAGTGGAAGTAATGCTTCCAGAATCTGACCCTTCCATGTTCTCTTTTGAGAAGTGATTTAGAAGCTCTTCCTTTCATTTTTAACAAGTTGCTATTGGGAATATCAGTAAAGTAAACCCCCTACCAGGGGTGTCCTTTGTGCTTTAGGAAAGAGATTAACCAAGAATGACTATTACTTATCGTACAGGGAACTAGAGCCATCTTTTTGCTTTCTGTTCCACTTCCTCCCTAATGCCTTTCTCTGACTGCTTGACCATTGTATCATCTATCGTCATACAGTTAGAATGCTTAAAATCTTAATTGAAATGACTTGTTATTGTCCAATTCCACTGCGTAACTCCTCAGTTACCATTTGCTTGTGTTTGCCTATCTCAAAAATGGATGTTGACACCCGTGTCTTGACTTTGTTCTGACCTTCTGACTGTGTCAGAAGTAAATGAAAGACATACGTGACCAAACATGAAGAGAGCAGTGCTATGCTGCAATGTTGAGGTTTACTCATGCTAATTCCTTCCCTAGGCTTTCTACTTCTCACTTCTTGATGGTATTAAAACCTTCATCCCACACTGGTTTAGGCTTTACTTACTTAAACGCGTTTTCATTCTTCTGCATTCTCTCTTGCGATACGGTATTGATGCCTTCACACTCTGTGTGCACTCGCTGCACTTTATTGGCAAAAGTAAACATCTCAGATTATTGAAGAAACCTAGACCTAGCTATCATTAGCCCACAACAGACATCCTTCCTCTCTAAACACTGCATACTTCTAAAATACCTTGTCAGTTCAAGAACATGAGCAATGTTCCTTCCTGATCCCTAGTATAGGTCTTTTTTAGACACTAAAACATAAAATTCAGTTACTATTTTTTTTTCTTTCTTTTCTCTTTTCATTCCTTGGGAGCTACAACTACAGATATGGTAACAAACAGCATTGTGTTTCAATTCCTTCTTAAATCCATGGGGTTTGACATTCCAAAAGTATAGTCTGGGATGCCCAGAGTACAATTGCTGCTATAGCTGCAAACCACCGCAACTTTTATTTACTCTGTTCAAATTAATGGCAAAGCAGCAGTTGACCAGAAAGACAAACCTGATGTAATGAAATCAGTGGAAAACGTTTAGAGACAATCTTTTTCTGAATTAGATACATCCTGTGTATAAAGTTCTCTGTATGATAATGAGTGAAGGATGTAGTTCTAACATTAGTCTATCAGCACATTGAAGTCCATCACATTAATAATCAGTGGAATATTGGTATACTTCAGGAGCCAAAGCCTATGTCTGGAAAACATGTTAAACATTTAGAAACAGTTCTTCCTGCATTGCTTTCTGTAAATAAATCCTACTGAAGTCTGATTTTTTTGTATAATATTTTTCTTTCCCCTTGTCTAAACATGTGTTTAGTGTTGTTACGTACTACTAACCAGCTGCCACATTCAAGTTGGGGTACAATGCTGTTTCAGGAGTGAGTGAAAAGATTCCTGGATGTATATGTATTTCCAATCGCTACTATTAACAAAGAGCTTGAAAATGAGTGCCTAGGCATTGGAAACTCCTCATTTTGTGTTTCACCGGCCTCTTACTCTGCGGTGTTAAAATTGATAGTCATTTTAAAGCAGACCATTACAATAAACAGAGTTCATCTGTAGTGTTTGTCATAGTTTTAAGATAGTTTTTACATAAATGAGCTGGTTTTTCTCTGCTTAGAATGGCTATTCTTAAGGTGTCTATTATCCTTCAGTCTCAAAGGTCAGCTCTAGTCTTAGGAGACGTCTGGTAGTGACCCTTTTGTTATGGAGAAGAATGACACTCTCCTGTGCAATGCTTGTGCTTCACAAGAATATCCTATATTTGCCTTGTTCACATTTAGGAAAACACCATTTTCAGAACTTATGGAGTAGTCCTGCATAACAGACTTAAGAGTATGCACACAGAAAAAGAAAATATATGTAACTGGCTATGTGAAAATGTGTACGGTCTCTCTCTAAAGTACATATAATCACAGCTGCACTAATACTCCAACAAAAAAAACAAACCCACTGGATATTTAGTTATTCGGCCTTTATTTTCTTTTAGATTACTTTGTTGCTAGAAGTCTTAACTAAGAAATAGGATACTAAAGGAGAGGATTAAGTCAAAAGTACATGAAAAAGCGTGTAAAAATAGATGAGAGAACAGTTCTAAAAGGCCCCAGCTACATCATACCTGTTTTGTTTTGTTTTTTTTTAAACAGTGTGACCTCTTGATAACCACCTTATACTTCACTGCTAGTATGATATTGTATATTTATATAGGGGATAATTAACAGTATAACTGCAATGTAATTGAATGCAGGATTCAATAACAACATTGAAGTTAAAATATCATATGAATATAAAATTCCTTTTCAGTCTTGCTCAACTTAATTGAGGGATTTTCCCCCCTCTTTTTTGTAAATAGTCTACTATTTCAGTTAACATTGCGGCAGGGAAAGTAGGGAAGGCGAGGGACAGCAGAGAACGTTTATTTTGATAACATTCTTGTTCGTGTTGAAGAAGATTGCATTACATGCAGCTTGATCCCCAGATAAAAGTGGTCAAAGAAACAGAAGCAGACCCCAGTTATAATGAGCTTCCAGCCTTCGGTCTGAACTGAAGGAGTGTGACTGTTTATTTAAGGTGAGGGCTTTCCAGTGAGATGTGTTAGAGGAGTGATGCCCAATTAACTACTTGATCTGATAGAAAGCTGAAGCCCCTCATAAAAAAAGAAAGACAAAAAGGTCCCTTTGGCAGTTCGTGCTGTTTCCTGTTGTGATCATCCTAATTAGCTTCTGATAAAACTGAGAAGTGAGGTGGGGAGTAGAAGAGAAGGATTTAGTTCTTGATGAACCTGTGTGAGAAATGAAGAAGCACACGATCAGTTGGAATGTGTGAAATGTTTGAACCCAAGGTGTGCCTGCTTTTTATTTCATCTAAGTGCAGTGAAGTTTAATGGAACGACAAATATGTTAGAGTTGTAGCCTTGGTGATAGTTTTTCATAAACAATTATTTCTAACTAGTTTAGAGAAGCTTATTCTATCATTCATTGTATGTATCCCCAGGATAGCTATCAAGTAAAAATATCCAGAATTGACGGGTGGCTTAATTATTAGTTATTTGGGGTTTATAAAAAAGTCCATCTATAAAGGTGATGATTACGTTCCGCAGAAATTATGAATTCTTGAAGAACTTTGGCCAGTGTAAAGTGTATAGATACACTGCAGTTTCAGTAGCTTGGAAATAGAGCCGATGATGGTTACAGAGCTACAAAACCAAGAAAACTATTTCTCAGAAAAGAAGATAATGGAAACCAGTGACTTAAGGACTTAGAAGTCCTACCTGGGAGGAAGTGAGAGGATTGAGATGTTAAGTGCTTTCAGCTGGTGTACAAGTGTGAGACGGTCCTTACATATGAAAGAAAGCACAAGATGATGGCTGCAAGATTCTAGTGGTCCCATTTCACAAAAATAGTGTCACTGTTCGTAGTGCAGCCTTCCTTCATGGGGCTTGTGCCTGATGCGAAGAGCCAGGATAGAAGAGTGGAGTAATACAAATACATGGACCTGCAGGTCTGTGAGCTGGTCATGCTAAGAAAACTGCCTAACCAGTCTATTCACCTCAACATCTTTTCTTAAACTTTAATTTCTATTGTAAAGATAATTTTTCCCCCCCCTTAGACGGGGTCGTATCAATTATTTCAAATGCTGCAGGAAAAGATCAAAATGAACATAAATTCATAGCTATTCTTTGTGTTGTATCATTTTAAAGTTCAGCCACATTCTGTCTTTTAGTTTGGGTGAATCCCATTAAACAAATATGGTCAGCAAGATGTACTTTAAGCACCAGTAGGCAGCCTGCAGTATTGAGCTAGAAGATTTTTCTCTGCAGCTTCACCTCAGAGATGCCTTGCAAGAAAAGACTGAGCCATAATTTCACACAAGTATAAAAAATGACTTTCTCTTATATTGAAACTTAGTTTTATGTGGCAGGTTTACTTTGGCAGAAGCCCTACGGCTGCAACATTTGCTTTCAGCTTTTGTTCTCTAGTGTTAAACTGAAATTATTTCTGTCATCTTATCAAGGAAGAGTTGTTTGCCTTTATAATTTTCTTTAATACATCTGGAAGACTTATTTTATATTGCTGTATTTTCAAAACTTCTGTTCCTGTACAAACGTTTAAGTATGCATTTGAGAACATGCTGAGAATGGTGATAATTATCACAGGCCATATTCTATTCCCTCTTTACTCACTCTATAAAAGACTTTCCTCTGCTGAGAGGGAACTCTGCACAATATTTTGTGGCATTACCGTGGGCTAAATTGCTACTAACTGAAAGCAAGTGATCAGATTTACTTCTCCAACTATGTTATATATTAAGTATGCTAGTATATGTTTGCATTTTAAGTTAGAGATGAAAGAGACATTGAACTTTAATAAACAATAACTTGCTTTGGTCTGGAGCTGAAGAAGCTTGCAGCATAAAAACTTACTGCATTGGACTCTCACCTTGGGCCAAATTGAAAAGGTCTCTGTTTAGTTTATTTCCCAGTCTCTTGCTCTTGTCCTTCCATCCAGCTCTGGAAAGCCAACCTAGCATGCTCAACAGCTGATTAGGGCTCTTGACCTGAAAAAAAGGAATGGAATGAGTTTTGGATCAAAAAGGTGTTTAGGAGGAACTGAAAGATACGGCGTCCTTCTCTGCTCTGTGCCCCTCCTCCCTACCACCAGTAGGGATTTTTTCAGTATCAGCAGCTCCTTCATCATCACAGTGACTCCATCATCTTTCTTTCATCCTTAATCCAGTTTTCTGCTTCTAGATAATTTTTAAAATGAAATAAATGTTTTCACCAGTTTTATTAATTACATGGGAGAACTGGCAAAAAATGTCTCACAGTTCTTTACTATATGTAACTTTGTGAATCCCCTCTATCTGGAGCCCAAGACTGTCCTAACAACAGAAGCAGGTCATAGCAACAACCGTGTCTTAGATTTTCATAGAAATTTTCATCAATTAGTTGATAAAATGATCTCAAATATAAACCAGAAGAGGGCAGAGAGTTTTAAACACCAGTATAGATACTTGTACGTATGCTCCTTATTAAATGTAATTATTCGAGCTATAAAACCCCCTCACCTGTACCATTCAAGCAAGACGGGAGCAGTTTTAATCTGATCTTGTAGATGTGCTGAACATTCCCCAAACTTTTCAGTCATTAATATCGACAAAGATAGTTCCTCAAAGCAAAAATCTTCCAAAAAATTGCGATTTTGCATAGCAATAGCCACAGGCTGAACATTCTGATGTAACTTCAAGTAGAAGTATGACATTTTCAGGATTTAAATCCTAAACTCACTGTAATCTCATAGCTTGAACTGATCTATGGACTTTTCATTATTACACAGTTCCTCTAGGATGGAATTACAGGAACTGAAAAGAGTTTTTAGTGGAATCAAAATAAAAAAACCTCACAACAGAACCAAAGGTATTACGTTTCTTCTGCCCACTCTATGTTAGTCAGTGCTAAAATTGTTAATCTGCCTCAAAGGAAGATGTAATGTATCTTTGTGAACAAGACAGAAGTGAAAACTCCTTATTCGGGACCAAGTGTAAGTTCCATTTTTCAGAAAGTTCAGTTTTCAAAGTGTGAGTTTATGTCCAGTATTTGCAGGTCTTTAGGGTTGGTGGGAAGCCAACACTAATTCTGTAAGGCACAGACAGGCCCTGTCTGGGCCAGTTTGAAAATAATAGAATTATGTAGATTCATCATTTTTTAATCAATGAAGGATATTAGATACTTGTACAAGAGCTAATAAGATAACTGACATGGAACATTTTATGCCACATCAAGTGCTAAGAGTAAACATTTTAATCCTTCTGTGTATTATTTTTTTTTTAATTATAATTATTACATGCTGAGTAATGTGTCTGGTTATTTATTGCCTAAAAGTGCATTGTAAATTCCTGCTGTTAATGTCCAGAACTGATACTACTTTAACTCCAATGTCAGGGACAAGTCCATGAATCTGGAATGAAAGACCACCTTGCAAAAGAATGTACAGTAGAGAAACAAAAGTCTGCAGAAACAAAACTGATGAGGTAAAATAGCAAATTGTTGGCAGTGGTAAATAAAAATACATTTTCTATATGGCTGAAAGTTTTTTTACTGCAGTGAAATGAGACCACAAGAAAAGAAAATTAACCAAGTCGTCCCAATTCTTATACTTTCTAATGAGTGTCAAATGCTTAACTTCACACTTTAAAGCATTGATTCAGAAATGACATGTGTTACTTAGCTCTATTTATTTATACCTATAAAACTAAAGCAAATACAATACACTTGGCACTGCATGTAAATTCTGCTTCATAAGCTCTCAGTATGTACTTCTGCATCCATACAGGAGATTGGTTGGTTCTTCTGAATCCATCAAGGAACAGCTTCACAAAGTTTTTAGATTCCTGTCAGTGAGTGACTCCATGCTGAATGAGTGTCCTTCATTTAGGAGTTACTCTTTGCTCTAATGCAATTTTAGATAGACACCCCAAATTGGCAGCTGAAAAAGGCCAAAGAAGTAACTGCTTTGCTTCCAAAAGATGATTGGTTATTTGAAATTGCAGATTCAGTCATACATCTTCATCACTTAGATTCGCTTTAAAATGCTGCTGCTAATAATAAAAAAAAAAATTGTCTGAACCTGTAGTTTAGCTATATTGAAATCTGAAAAAGACGTTTTCAGATTTTTCATACATCAGGAAATTGTTATTTGTGAGCGTGGATATTTAATTTTATTTGGATTATATTTGAAGGTATAATCTGATAGTCTGTTTCCTTTCTTAGTGATGAAACTTTTATTAATATATTAGAATACATAGCTGGGAATAAAAGATAAGCTATCACAGTTGGTATTCAGGGGTGGTTAGTCCTATACAATGCTCGAAACCAAATAATACAGGTCAAGATCTCTAGTTACTAGTTGCCCCTTCTTAGGGTTGATTTCAAGACTGAGGTAGCAGTCAACTGTTAAACTCTTGTGAGTTCTCTATTTTTAAACAGTAAATGAACCCTAACTGAAAATTTTATTGTTTTCATGTCCGTTTCCTACAAGCATTAAGTCAGGAAGTGATAAAGCCGGCACAATTACCTGTGGCCTTTTCAGTGACTAAGGCCAAGTGATTTCCTGGCTAGTTAGAGACAATGGATTAGGAAATAAGCCTCGTGACCAGGAAACTCTAATTATTTTTATTGTGTTTTTTTTTTTTCTTAAAGCAAACTGGCCTAAAACAAAAGCTGCACTAAAGTACCTTTCAGTTCATCATTACAATGCCTATAACTAGCGATTGTCAAGCAGTTAAATGTCTGAAGTATCCTTTTTAAGTTCAGCTGTCTTCTCATGTTGATACCACTGGTCTCAGTTGTTCTTCATCATTGCTGCTTACACAAAATCTTCCTTTTTTTGTTCAAAGTTCACTAAGATGTTTGAATGCCATATAAAATTTACTGCACTATCATCATACATAATATACATAAGCATCTCTGTGTCCCACAAAACAAGTTTTCATAACTAATTGGAAGTTTTCAAGGAGAAGGGTTTTTTAATTCTTGCATACAGATGTTTATTTTCTCCTTCACTTCAGCTTGGAAACATCAAAGCTGAATAACTTCCTTGTTACAGTTTAAGAAAACTCCCATCTGCTTCAAAGGGTTTGACAACAGCAGGGCCAGAATTTCAGCCCATGTCTCTTAAGCTTCAAACGCTCTTTTAGCTACTTCTGTTCTTAACAGAAGTGAGGGAAACAGATCTTGGAGAAAGTTACGGAAATATTTCTAAACATTTTTGTACATACATGTCACAATTTAGTAGTAAGGATTTGCTTTTAATATAATTTTATACAATTGAGAAAGATGCAAATTTTTTAATATGCTTTATTATTTAAACTTCTCCTAACCAATGAAAATATTCTGCTGACAAGAATGGCAAGAAGAATTCAGTGGAGCTTCTCGTGTGAAAATAAGATACGGGAAGTACTGGTAAAATTTGAGGTCTGAATCCCACAAGATTTAAAGACTAAATTGTACCTGAGCACAGATGGCAAGACAACCTTGCAGTAGAATGAATAAACAGAAAAACTATTTCCCTTACATGGAATTAAAGGCTGAATATTGAGAAGCTGTGGTTAGGCCCCCTTGCCTCAGTTTCCCTAAGAAAGGTGTTTGTGACATAGAATGAGCTTAATTTTGTTGTTTCAAAAGTACTTTGAAATGTTTTTACTGAACAATTCTGTGGAAATGCAAAATGATATGCCTTTTGGACAGCTGTATTACCTACACAACAGAGGTCAGAATAATAATTTTTTTTTTGGCAGACTAGGCTGGGGTTTTGTTTTCTGCGTAATATTGTGCTCAGCTTAACTCCAGGCTGACTGGTCTCTGCTGGAGTTTTTGGAGATCTAATAGCAGAAGAAGTGACAGAAATCAACATATATAAACTCACACTCACCCCATTCTCCTCCCCACCTCCCCAAACAAAAAGAAAAATCATGATGCCATCACTACTGCAGTTAGTTTTCCTAGTGTTAGACCTTGAAGAAGGGAAAAAAAGGCAGGAGTGGTCCTTTATCTCGTCTTTCTGCCTCAGTCCTTGTGGTCACCAGTCCTCAAAAATCCACAGTGAAACAAGAAATGGAGAGCAGTCCAGAGCTAAAATTGAGACCTCCAGCCAAATTAGAGAAGAAAAAAATGTCATTTTATTCATAGAAAGCTTGACCTTCAGATCAAGATGTGATCGTTTTTTATTTATTTTTTTGGGGTCCCTTTTCCCTTCAGTAAAGAGAGATGCATCTGTGTGGCTATTTATTTGCACTGTTAATTTTGGAACTTACTTGACGCATGGGATTTCTTTACACTTACATTCTATTTTCCTCGAGAACACATTGTTATATTATATATATATGCACACAGTATTCTTTTTCTTGAGGCCATAATGTGTATGGTTGCACACATTGCAACTTGAAGACAAATAGCCTTGCAAAGAACCAATTTTATGTCATTAAGATTTAACAAATGTCTGGTGCACTAAATTTACAGTCCTTGTATATTTGTGTTTAATATTAATGTTTGTTATTTGCGTAGAGCCTGTGGGCTTGAGAATGTATAAGAAAAGGATCAGCCAAGGCCTGGAAAGTTTTCAGTCTTAAATATTGAAGAAAACTGAATGCTCAAGGAAGGACAAAGCATTTCAAAAGTTGTGGTTCCAGTTCTCTCCACAGAGAAATGAGGGAGATATTTGGAACAGCAGTGTGTGTCTGGGTTTTTTTTCATGAGTAGCATATTTAATTAGCATATTTAATTAGCACTCAAAGAAAGAAAAGGCAAGGAATGGCACAATAAAATTGTGAAGCAAACTTTGAGGACTAAAATACTATACTTGGTACAGAACAAAGGACTTCATAGAAAAGTAAGGCTGTAAAGCAGAAGAGACTTGTTTAATTTCACTTTCCCAATAGTGGAGAAGAAGGTTAAACGAAAATAAATACAAAGCCATAGAAAGGAATATCTTACTTTTCTTGTAACCAGAAATATACTAAATAGTACCATAAACAGTAGAACCGTTGAAGTCTGGTATCTTGTACGTTGTATTGGTACCTGATAGAGCTCCATTAGAAGCTTATTCCAGGTGATGTTTCCCACTTTAAATCACAGCAGTCTGTCTTTACCTTTCTTTTTTAATTATTATTTTCACATTAATTTCTGAAATAAATATTTGAAGCCCCTCTCCCTCTGTCAAAGTAGTAGATTTGGCCTAAGCATTGTCATATAGAGGTGGGAGTTGACAGATACAGAAGAGGAGAAGGAGACAAACCATGATCTCATTTCCTTCAGAGACCAGACCAGAAATGACAAAAGCTTCTATAAACACTATCTTGGCTTCCCCGAATCTAAAGAAAGGTTCAGATCAAAATCTAGGCAAAGCTCTTGGCTGGCTTGTATTTAATTTGAATTACTCCATTTTTAACATTGTTTTGAAACAGAAATTACTCTGAGAAAACCTGGGCAGTAATTCCCATGGCTAATCTTCCCAGCGGTTAAAGTTTCCACAATCTTGAGCAAAACATTTAACTGTTTAGCATTGCTGTCAGCACAATACAGCAATTAAAGGTCCAAGCAGAGTGAGTTGCACTTGTTTATTTCATATATTGTATTTATCTTTTCCTGGATTTCAAGTGCCTTCTGATCGGCTTTCTTATCCTATGAAAACATCTGTACAGAATTGTTTCAAATGAACAGACACTTACTGCAATATCTGTTCAGCTGTCAGATGATCAAGGTCATACAAGGTGCAAAAATGCTTATCTCTGTGAGAACAGGCTGAAAGAACCCCTTAGGTAACCCCAGTGACTCCAATTACAACTTTGTTTTCAGTGGGGAAAAGACTTGGAACTTGCCATGGATTTTTCAAAGTCGTCTTTTCCAAGAGCCTTGGCCATTTTGCAGACAGGAGTACACGATTTAGAAGAGGCTACAGCAGAGCGGTGATTCCTTAGCTCGGTGGTTTCTTCGTTTTACACAAGGTCTGGTGCTTTATTGTGGTCGTTCAAAGACGAGATCCAGTTGTACCTATCGGCTTTTCTGTAAAATGTGTAATCCGCTCTGGGACTACAAATCAAAACCAGCTACTCTGCCCTTTACTCCCTCCCCTTCCAAAGGTTTACAGACTAAATCCTGGTTAGGTCTGAGTTCTGCTTGGATCTACAGGATATACAGTATCTTATACAATGTAAACATGGCAATATTTGATGGCTTCTAGCTTCTTCACAACATTTAACATTAAGTACCTAAATCACTCTTAGAAGTGGGTTTTAGCATCTGCATTAACTAGCTGCATTCTAAACTTCTACTCGGAGCAAATACTTCTGTTTTCTCTCTACTTTACGAATGTAGTCAGAATAATGAACCAATGAAGATCAATATACATGCTATTAGACAACAGGTAGATCCATACTGTGGGGGGACACATTCTGAAGTGTCCTTGCAATTCTAATTCCACACCACAGGAGTATGCTGCATTTGCCTTGTGAGTACGGTTGGGATTTTCTTCAGGAGCAATATGGATGCACAGGACAACATGGATCTAATTTAATATGTACTTTGAACTTGGACAGAATATGATCCTGAAACCTGGAGCTCATGTTTACCATGCATCGTATGAACTTTAAAACCTCAGTTTAGATTCAGTTATCTTACTAAAACAAACAGAAATTTTCTTTACACCTAGTGGCAGCAAATTAGAAGTTAAGAGTGTTTGGAATTAAGAACCAAGATCAGAAGGGGAAAAGGCATGCAAAGCTGTGGAGATGAGTTCAGATTGCATTAGATTAGCTAATACTTTGACTTCAAACACTTCCAAAACATGCAGGTTGGAATGTACGCTGCAATGCCAGCTAATATAGAAACGAAGCTTGCGTGTCATACATTTGGAACATCTTCCTGTAATAAAAAAGAATTTTTATCACAAAACTTACTTGAATTAATCTAATTACATCATGTATTCACATCTGTAGTCATTTCAGCAAACCTATCCAGAACAGACGAACCTACTCAAAATAGAGGAATACTTGGAAACGTAAGAAAGCTTTTCACATAACGTGGCAGAACTTAAATTCTAAATTTTTAAGTCACACAAATGATAAGCTCAAATCATTACTCCTATCCCTTCACCCCTGCCCTTTACATTTTTATTGGCAACCTGCTTCTATCTTAAATAATCTTGATTGCCCTATCTATAAAACAGGAATATGAAAGTTCAGGCACAATTAGAAAGCAATGGAAGTGTGCCTGCCAGAAAAGTACTTTAAAAAAATCCCAAACCAAAACAGTGACAAAATCTGGACACGAGATACAAATATCCATGAATAATAGCGTGAAATCTTAACTCTATTTAGATACACCAACTCAATTGCATGGCCTCAAGACACCAAAAAAAAAAAAAAAAAAAAAAGCTTTTTACATACCATAAAGATAATCCAACTGTTTTGTCATCTTTCCTGGTGTGTGAGAGTTTAGAAACTTGTACATGGATTAAAAGAAGTTGTCCGAGAACAATTCAGAAGAGGCCCTTTCTGGCCTGGGAGTCTTTCCAGTTCCCCTCACCCTTGTAAATTCAGACTCCTATTACCCAATTTCTCACACAAAATGCTTGTTCTCAGATGTGCAATCCATCTTTTTATATGACTTCCTGGTCATTTAAGCAGGTTTTTCAATTGCAGACCTACTCCAGAGTCCCCCAAATTATTATTATTGAATTTATTACTACTCAGTTATTTGGCAACTTCCATAATTTACTACTTTAGTTATACATCACTGCTTATGCAGCTTTTCAATCTCACTTGACACAGTTGTCCTGAAGACCTGATTCTCTGCAAGATGTGTTTGTCATTCTGGGTTTTGTTTACTTGCCCCTTGATTTAAAAGGCATCAAAACCAGCAGCCAAATTAAAAGGAGATTCAGTAACAGATACAACAAATTGTCTAAAATCTTTCTTACTACTTCAGTCATACAGGGCTTCGCATTCATAGTTTTCAAGTCATTTGTTCTTTTCTTTTTTTTCCCCAGATTAAAAACCCCTTTATAGCTGATATTTTAATCAGTAAGTACTAAGGTATTTATAGGCCACAATACAATCATATTTCAGTCTTCTTTTAGAAAAGATAAATAAAATGCTTCATGTCTCTCTGACAGTTTCTGCAGCTCTTGAAGAAGGTTGTGGTTGCTTTCTACACTTGGGGCAGTTTTTCACTTCAGTCCCAAGTGTGCCAAAATATGCGTGATTGTTATCCGTGAAGTTCAGAATTGTGATGAGACTCCAGAATTAATCTCCAGCTGCCCATCTGGGGGTTACATTACAAAAGATTCAGCTTGTCCTAGCCATAATTCTTATGGAAACTTCAAATGATGCAACAACACGAGAAAACGTATATTCCTATCCTACAGCTTGCATTTATTCCCTACTTTGCCTGCAGAAGTGCAAGGTAAAACACACTACGTTTTCACCACAGCTTCTTTACTTGCAGGATTTTTCCTCCTTATAACATCTTCAGATACTCAATCTCATTTCAAGCCTTCTACTCTTCCAAACAGAGAAACATCTTTAAGTCCAGTCTACCGCTTAGCTTGAAATCGTAAAGAGCCTGAGTACTCATTAGAGCTGCCAGAAATAGCAATAGAGAAGCTATAAAAAGAAGTGTTGTTCTTGGTTAAGTTTTTATCCATTAGGCATTCAGAATAATTCAATACAGTAAAATACATAAAAGACTATGATCTGTTTCTTAGGTTAATATACTCTGCAGGAGAACTTAGTGAGCCAGTGATCTGATTTGAAAAGTTCCCAAGATATAAAAATTGCAAAAAATTTCAAACATGCCTGAATGATTTTGTGAGAACTATTATTAGTTTACAGTAAAAATCTCAAGTTCTCCATGGCTTTCAAAATACAGAATAGTAGTGCAATGAGAAGGGAAATCAGGGTTCAGAAACAGGCAGCAGTAGCTGCAATACTGCAAACTCTGCCATTGTCATAAGGTGAGCTGCGGCATTTAAGGGCATTCAAACCCTAACTTGAGCCTATTTTAGACTTACTTGGTCAGTGCTCATTGCAGACAGAAGAGCATAGATAACTGGGTAAAATTCATGGGTAGAAATGGAGTCTTTCTTTTATTCTAGGTCTGAGAAGACTTAGTAAGAAAGTTATTTTGCTAAAGAGAGGATAAGTCTGTGGGTGTGTCTGTACTTTGAAACAGAAAAAAGTATGATAAAAATCATAGTAACTTTTCTGGAAGCTTCTGCAGTGGGAAAGTTATTCCGTGTCTAAAGTGAAGTTGAGAAGTAATTACATTTTTATGGATAATTAAATCTCTTATTTAAACTTGCAAAGATAAAAATAGGCTTATTTGTCAGTATAACCATACAACTTTTTAAAAAAGAGTAAAACAAGGCACCAAATAACTGAATGGAAGAGAAGTCACAGCTTCACATGCTTTCCATTGTATTGCAGTGTTCACCTTCATAAACTTTTCTCATGTAAGCAGAGTTTCCCCTCATAATAGTCTGTTTATTCACACTGAAAATAATTTTTAAAAAATTAGTGCAGAGACAAATCATTTACAAACACTTCTGCTGTTCATAGCCATTAAACATGCATGCTTCTGCTTTTCTTGAAAGACTTTTTTTCCTCCCTAGAGTCATCTCAGACATCAGCCATTCTGTTAAGCAGTCTCTTAAATTAGTTAGGGAAACATATGGTGTGCCCTCCTATGGAGTCTATACTTTGGCTATTGCTTTCTGATTTAGATTTTGGTAGGAAATGTCTGCCTAAGGACATACAAGGTCTTTGCATGAAATATACCTTGTAATATGTTATCAATAATCATTTACAGATGTGGATGATTAGGTAGTAGGTTTATCAGATTAGGTTTTTTCTAATAATTTAGATAAATTTTTTTTCATATCTAAAATCTTAGAAGTATAACATCTGCATTAGGGGAAGAACACATTTTTCTGAGGCAATATTGGTAGCAGATGAAGTACATAGGTGAGGTTAAGTGGGAGTGGAGGGAACTCAAAGCATTCTGAAAAATATTCACACTTCATACATCTTTTCATGTGAGCATGTTTACCTGTATTTCCATACAGCTGTATGGTGGTTGCAGTGGCTTTCTCTAGCAAAATAATTGAGGCAGCATATGTGCGGTACTTCAACAGAGATGTTCATCCATGCTTCATTTCTTGCAAAGAAAAGACCCACCAATATTGAATTTCCAGTTTACAATATTGAATTGTCTAAGCTCTTCTTAAGAGGCATCCCGGTGCCTGTACATCTTTCCTGCTGTGCTATGGCAATTAAATACCATAAGTGAATTATATGTAACTTGCTGCAGCCATTCTTTATTAAGCTTCATGCAGCAGCAGTAAATATCATTTTCTGCTCCACTTTCAATTAGCCAGAGTGAGAACATAACCCCTTCTGATTACTAGAGAAATATCTAGAACTGGAACATATGCCTGAGTCAGTACCGTTTGCTTCTACTACTGACTTTATCAGTACCTCACTGTCATCTTCCCCACATCTGTCAGAAAAGGATCCAGCAGAAAATGCGTATTCCACAATGAGGTTGTTACGCTTAATATGTGTATGATTTATATATCCATAAAGTGCTTAGGATCTTTATAGTGGTAGCGATGCAGATGCTAAAGTGTTTCTATAAAGTGTTTCTTAATCTTCTATGCAACATCCATAGCCAGACCATTCCTTCAGCAGCCATGTCAAAAGTATTTGAGAAATTAGAGAGAAAAAACAAGCAAAAGCTCTAGATTTCACTTGGAAGTACTGATCTGACACTTTCATGAGTTTCCTGAAGGGACAAGGAGCTCAACTTGCCTTTTCTAGAAAGAGAAAGAAAGTCTCAAGTGCTGAGTGGTCAAACATTCTGAGCTAAGCGATCAGCTTTAACCACGAGAAGAGCTGATGACATCTGCTTACGAGGACGCTTGGATGCTCCTGTGTAATGCTTCGGTACTATTTTAATTTGTCAGTGCTTGTACATTCTGTGCATTAACGCCATCAGAATAAACAGAAATATTGTCAGCTGCCTAAATTAAAAGGGAAATTTATATTTTCTGCTGCCAAAATTGTATAGTGGATAAGCATATAATGATACACTTCCATTCCTGCTGTTTACATTTGTTTACATTTTTACTGCACTGAAATTTGTGTGCAGTTTGCTGTAGGACCTTGAGCTAACTTAGCCTAGTGAGACACCTCATATACTGAGATTGCTCCTCGGTTTATGCATTTTGCAGTTCTGTAATGCAATAATGCATCCCTTAAATCTCTTCAGCATTCCACCCTGGGGCTTAATCCACTTGAATTGGATGCAGAGCATTAATTGACATTGTCTGGTTTCATGACCCAGTCAAATGTTTTACAATAATTACAGCAAACAACGTGAACTTGCTGCATAAGCACAAACTGTGTCAGCATCATGCTGGGTGGCTGCTGCCTTTTAGTCTCCTAGAACAATAGTGACAGGTATTTTTGGTTCAGTAACTGATGTGGTTTTTTTTTCACTTGCAGCTGGCCATCCTGTGGTGGTGTTGATACAGGTAATCCCTGCTTAATTTTATTTTCAGTGTAGTGTCACCACTAACATTTCTACATGCATGTCATGTATGTAAATGAAAACAAAGGTCTGAAAGCTGTGTCTGGCTGCCGTTGCTATGTGGATGATTTCTGAACGTAACTATTAGGTTTCGTGTGCACCCAGGACGTTCAAACCAGAATTGCTTAGCAGTGAGCACTGAATGAGATTTTCTTTCACATGGTAGTGGCTTAAACAGTAACTCAAAGTATTACAGTCTTAAACAGAATAATCTTGGTGTTTGAAAAAGGCAGTTTGATAACTGAACTAATTTAATCAGGTTGCTGCAGAAAGAGGAAACACACCTCCTTCCACTACTTCCAACAGTATGGCAAGGCATTTTCTTTAGGTGTAAGATCAAAAATCCAGCTGTGCCTATGAGTTCTTGGCCACCTTTAGGAGACTTTTATCCACAGATGGAAAGGACAGTGAAGCAAATCCGTATTGAAAATCTACTGAACTGTATTTCATAACTGGCTTCTCCTGGCATGTTTTATTAGTATTTTGACTTTAGTTATAAAGTGAGTTGCAAAAATGTTTCAGAACTTCATTAATTATTTCATCAATACTTCAAAATTACTCAAAACATTATCCAGCTAATTATCCTGAGACAAAAATTGAGTAAATGTTAAAGCTTTAGCATTTCAATAGAAATTCTGCTGTATGTCAGGGGTGAATGCATTGGCTTTGTAAAAATATTCTGTTTTACAGTTGTCTTTTCTGACTGTCATCAAAAAGTCAAGCATAAGCATGATACAGGGCTTAAGAAATCCTGTTGCCAGGTATTACGGTCCTTGTCACTATACTTCTAGCAGAATGCAAACTGTGTAGAAAAATCAACTCGTTTTTGGGCAAGTTCTGCATTGAAGTAATGCAGTTCTGCAGTATTATAGTGTTGCAGTTCTTAGAAGATAGGCCTGACCTACCTTATAATGTGCTTGGACAGAAGTTGTAATAAATGTGTGGTTTCTCAGCTTACCACTTCAACTTGCTGGTGAAAATAAGCGCTTCCTCTGGCCTTGGGCAGGTACCGAGCTGGCAGCCTGTCTCTGTCCACTTGATGTTGCTATTGTGGAGCATGTGCAGCGGAAACAGCAGTTAGATCCTGGATCAGCTCTGAAATAATCAGAAGGATACATTTCAGCAGCTGGTTTCCTGCTTTTTTATGCAATATTTAACTCTTCCTTAGCAGGAATTCAGTGATAGAACTAGGCGTCGGATATTCCTAGTAAAGTGCATGACAATGCAGTAGGCCAATGCAAGGCATTAGTTCTTATCAAGGCTCTGTAGCAGGAAATCTCTGGAGAAAAAAACTGCATAACAATGCCAGTAAAATTGCATAGTGATCCAATTATCCAGTGGCAAAAGAAAAGGTTATGTGGTTTTTCATAAGCCTTAATAGAAGTGTTACTACTCTCAGACATTTCGCCCATAAGCATGATTATGGAGGATGAAGTAACTTCCACTCCATAGTAAAGCCACAGTCAATTGCAGAGTATCTTCTCATCACAGCATAATGTATTAGAAACTGTTTCTGGGTGCTGATAACTTCATGAAGGTCACACACAGACACTTACACTACACAACTAGTTGATCTAATTCCTCTAGCAGTTAGATAGAGCAAAAAGCCAAATACAAACAGAAAATGTTACTGTAACTGGAAAGGGCACTGAGTAGGTAGGTAGCAGAAGAATGGCAGCTACACTCTCCCTTCTTACTGTTTCCTTCAGCCTACCTACTACTTCATTCATTAACTGCAATAACAATTCCCACTCTTCTGTAAAAATATTTGCTAAACATGTGTATGTGCTCTAACATGCACACATTTATGGATAACTAACACTTGGGCAAAGCCACCACATGGGAGGTAGTGCACGGTCTTTTTGAAGACTTACGTATGGACCAGGAGGAACTGACCCAGGAGCACCCAACCAGAAAGATTTGAGTGCTAAGCTAAGTTTGTATGGGTAGGAATAAAGGAGTAAAAATAGCTTTATAAGGGCATGGAATTTGTGAAAGGAGAGAAGACAAAGATTCAAACCCGTGCTGCCAATAGCACTATATATATGGCACCCACACCCGTCTTAATGGTTGCGTGTGGCTATAGAAGTCATTTTCTGTCAGTCGTGGAGCTTCACAGTCGCTCTATTCTCTGATCACTCAACTCTCTTTCCTTCCAAATCAGGCCTGCATCTGCCCTTAATGTTTGTATCATCCAACTATCCTATATTAACTTTAACATTTGTGATTGGCAAATGTTTCTGTCTTTTTTTTCACTGTCTTGGATCACCCTTTCCTACGAAAACAACCTACTACTTGAGAGAAAAAAAGTTAATAGGATCACTAATGCCTGTCAAACACAAACAAGCTTAGGAAAATTCATCTCCTTAATAACATCAATAAGGGAAATAACTGAGTGTACTGATCACACCACTCAGTGAGACCCTACAAGAGTGGGACAGGGTGAGATTGTTGATAGTGTTACTACTTTTTTTTTTTTTTCTCCCCTTCTTTTTAGATTGGCACAACAGCTAACTATATTAAGAGTTCTTGGGTTTTTTTTGAAAAGAAATCTTAGATCAGAACTTGTATGGTTTGTCCATTGGAAATCAAATAAGTAGTATCCATATAGAAAACTAGCTTAAAACCTGGATTGAAAGCTATCACTGTTTTCCATACCTTGTATTTATAGTGTGATGGATACTAAACAAGCTTCCAAGATGATACGTGGCAAGATTACCCTTATTTGCCCTAGGTCCTTGTCCTAGATGATTTACAAACTCAAAACATGCAGACACAGTCACCAGACAAAGTTTAACAAAAGGAAGAAAGTAGTACAAACAAGATTCAGCCGTATCTTGCTCGTTCCCACAGATGACAAACTGACCTCTACGACTCTGAAGTGTTAAGTTAGCTAAGAAACTGTTATCTCGACCTTGTTCTTAAGCTCCAGTATTTTTATTTTAAATCCATCTTCACACCTCATCTTTCTGCCAGTGACCCATTAGCAAGATAACTTTGGTCTGGGGTACTGCACTACTGTCAATGCACCTCTATTCATCATTCAAGGAGAAACCAAGAACGACAGGCACACCCAATGCATTGACAGTTTTGGTACTGATTTCGCTTTCCAGTAAAAAACCTTGGCCTGGTTCTCATCTGAGGCACTCAGCTGCTGATCAGCTTCACAGTTTGTGTTTCAGTCAGTAAATATGCCTTAGAGGAAGTTAGCTGTGCTTCGATATTCATTTGGAAAGCATAATTTAATAATAATGAAATCAGGGGAGCCGCAGCCGTGTTGGTTTTTTCCCCTCAACTGAGCAATAGCGCAATATGTTCCCTATTCCCTCAATAGTACTCTTTGTGCAGTATTACGTAGTTCTAGGCTTCCCCGCAATATTCCACTTTCTCTTAAAAGGAAAGTAACCCACCTAAGACAGAGCAAATACTGCTAATTTTTTAATATAACTGAAACCAGAAATGCTTCCATGGAGTAAGATAAAAGAAGTGTAACAAACAGCACTCACAGGTTATTTCAGTCCAGTTCAATGTAATACTTACACTGCAGAAAGGCCCCTTTTGAAGTGGTTAAAAGCTGCGTGGGGGAAAAAAACCCCATCTTTTTGCTGTCTTATAGAGCTTTGACATTTGAAGGGTCAGAAGGAGCTTGTGCTTGCACATACAAGATGTTGGTGAGTGTACCTACTTTTACAACATTGCTACCCAGCAGAGAGTGTGGTTTAATCCTGGCATGGAAAAGTGTCCAAAGTGGCAAGAGCAGACTGCTCTGCAGGGGAAAATGGCCCAGGAGCTACTAACAGCAAGGCAGCAGAGGGATGAGTACAGGGCGTGCAGTCCCACTATACCTGAGCAGGATGAGCAGAACAGGTCCAGTGACAACAGTTGAGTTCAGTCAATTAGTCAGCAAGTGTTAGGGACGTCCACCTCACCAGGTGGTAAGGCAAGGGCAGCAAGGCAAAGCACAAGGTAGCTACAAAATATGTGACCAGACTATGCTTGGGGGGGGACCCCAGATGCAGCCACTTGGGGCAGTTAGGGCCTGCTGGTGTATTCCAGGTCTTGACAAGTGCATAAATTGACTAGTAGATATTGTAAGCAGTTAGGAAGTATATGTAAGTGCAACTTACTGTCCAGATCTCGCTAACCTACTCCATATCTCACATAATCCTACTGCACGTAACATATGCAGCAATTGGCAGGATTTATGCTGACTATTGTGGAAGTTTTATTGATGCAGTCTGCACAATACTGCTAATAGAGCAGGGCATCCTTCACACTTAGTGACTGCTACCTCAAATCTGGCCAATGTCACCGTACAGCAGTGGTCAGAATCCCTTGATTTTCATGGCAGTTTGGTTGTGGACCTGCGCAGGAGACTTGTGTTGCTCTAGCTCATGAAACTTTGGTGATTTACTTTAATTAACAGTTCTCATTTTCTTATTGGTAACTCATTCATCTCCCAGTTACTATTTGTTCAATATTGTAGGCTGTTTAGGCCAGAAGGGGCTTAACGGTACCCTCATGTCAGGGTGTAGTAACTGGCTCAACTCACTAGTTAGTTATCTAATAAAATTAGAGTGCAACCTCCTAGTCTAAAACAAAACCCACAATGCAATCACAGTAACCTGTAATCTCTAATTGTCACTTTATTTGACTAGTACTGGAAAAGCCAAAGATAAGCACGTGATGCAAAATGAAGTCATGACTAGCAAACAAAATAATCCCTCCACATGAAGAACTGTGATTACTGGCCAATGGTAAATGTCTCCTGCTCTATCAGTGTGGCATTACTGAATCTGTAGAGCCATCAGTTCAAAATTTTCATCGGGGTAAACATTCATTATAACCTATAAAGAACCTCTGTGATGTATGTGATATATAACACAGATGAATTTTTTTCCTTATACTAGCACATGTGCACATAGCATAGTAAATACATGGTTTCCTTTTTCTGTAATGCATTAATAATCCTTTAAATGTTAGTCCTCAGCTTAGAAACTACACTACAGTTGAATTTTACGTTTTACTCCTTCTCGTATTTAGTTTTCTGCCACTCTCTTTGTTACATGAATGCTGATTTTCGAGCAGTGTTGCTAGTTTTGCTGCTCCTGTAACAAGCACTTGGAATTCCGCTTCACAAGATGATAAACTCAGCTTTGACAGGAATATTTGGTACTCCCTGATGGTCCTCAGACTAATAAATACTTAGGGCTTCAGATGCTACCTTCTCTTTGGTCTCTTGAAAGAACCAGTAGCCATAAAATGACATTAACCTTTATTTTAATTTCCCCCTTCTGGTACTGCAGGAGGCTTTCAGGAGCTTACTGGCGTGAACTGGAGTCAGTGCGACACTGCTGTGAGCTGCTGGGGGAAGAGCAGTGGCACGACAGAGGTGCTCGCTCTCTAGTGACAGGAAGCAAATGCGAAGGGGAATTACTTCTAGTGCAAATTTCACAATACTTGCCTACTTAAATATGATGTTATATTATAACATGTTTAACTGTTAATAATTTACAGGTTTGTAGAGTCACTGTGTTACTGGACTTATATCCTTGAGGTAGCTCTGCAGAGGCAGGTATAGCACCAATAATACCCTCCTATTTGTTGGCTTGAATATGTGACAATCAAATAATAAGGCAAATTCCTTACAAAAATGTCAAAAAATCAAAAAGCCCGTAAGAATTCCAAATCTGAAAGTTTTGTGTAAAATATGAACAAATACAAGCAATAGTTATGATGGCGATGGTAAACCTTGTGGACTATTTATGTTGGAGTCAGAAATAGGTGCTGTCAAAGATTTTCTTGGAAATGCTTATCAGTTTCACAGGATAAAGTAAAAAGGAATAAACCCACAGAAGCACAAATAACACTATCTGGTGCTTTACTCTGAGCTTCTTGCTGTAGCTCTTTCTTTTTCCTTTCTCTAGTCCTGTTGCTCAGACTTGTGCCTCTATGTTTAAGGATCTTCTGCTCTTTTTTTCTTTTCCTGCAGTATTTTTCAGCTTTGCCAATGTTGGGCCCTTGCCTTTGCTCTGTCTGCCGCTGCAGAAATGGCCCTGAGTCCAGTTCAGCTGCTGTTTAAGGCTTGCCTTGTGCCTATACTTTTGATGATTTCTTCTACTGCTTCATTTACATCATTTTTGAAATACGAATATTTGCTGAATACAGCAAAATTCACTGTAAACTGTGTGTAAACTCCCATATCACTCTCTGAACACGAAAACATATTTCTATTTAAAAGAGAGGTGAATTCACATTGGTAGATTAACAAAACCCCTCAGCAACCACGAAGTTACTAAAAGGGGAAGTAACAGAAGGGAATTTAAGGGAAAAAAAAGATCCCCACAGTAATACTCTCATTACATTATAATTCTATTTGAAATTTTCTGGTAATAAAACAATAGAATAAAACACTATTATAATTAGCACTGTGGTCCATTTACGTTTCCCATCATGTAGTGAGAAAGAAATGAAGGGTTCAAACTAGTGCTATGTCTCTTTAAATCATAGTCCCTCAGGTAGCCTTTCAAAGATTAAGGACTGATAATCGTAGTTCCCAGTTCAGCCTACATAGACATCTTTACACAGAGAGGTTTTCAATAAGCGTTTCCAAAGAGGTGTAAATCCTATCATATCCAATTGCTCTTACTCTTTTCAAGGAAATTTTTCAAACTTTCAAGAACTCAGCTCCCCGTATTTAGTGAGATTGGTTATTGCAAAAGAAAATGAACATAGCCACCTATGCTTTATAGTCAGTGAAGAAAGGATGAAGTGTCTGAGCTTTTCAATTACTCTCTTACTCCCTTTCCTATCCCCAAATCAAAGCAAACTTATTTGAAAGTTGGATGATGGCACTCCTGTGTGGAATATGATTTGAAGCATGAATTAGTCACAACAGCTTTATGTCTTAATCAGACTTCAGTACGTTCATTGATAGATTAAAAATAACTCTTCCCAGAGCTTCCTGAACAGACCTGGCTGGATTTTTCCAGGAAATCGTCTCATTCCTATAGAAAATCATATCATTACAGACTATCTTAAACGCATATTGTCCCAACAACACTTGCTCAGTGGGGAATTCATTTTATCATGTCTGGTGTAACAGCCTTCGTAGCTGTTGTTGTGCCATTCTTAGAAGGGTGGCCGTGGGAGAAGCTGAGCACTGATCCGCTTCCCGCTCTGCGCACCTCTTACCTACCCATCCTGCTGCAGGCAATCTGCATTTTGATTGCAGAACTACTGGCAGGTGCTTTGCCTGATTAGCCTGAGAGGTGTCATAACCTTCAGAAAAGGCTGCCAGGCACTTGAAACAGAATATCTTCAGAGTTGAGATTGGCGGAGATAGCAAATTTTATTCCATCGGAATTAAAAGCTGACGTTTAACGCTACACGTGAAATCCACAAAGTAACACCGTGATCATTTAGAGCCTGGCGCTGCTGTAACACAGTCCTTTCCTGAAAGCGACCACATTTGTGATTTACCAACCTCCTACATTACGTTGCCTGTTCCAAACAGTGTTAGAAGTCTTGAGCAATCTCCGGAAGTTCTACAGTTGTCACAGCTGACTGTTGCCTAACCTAATGGGGTCTTCCAGCTGAATTTACTCTGCACTTTGATCTTCTCAGGGCGGTTTGACTTTTTGTATTGAGTCTGACATTAATATACTTTCTTTGAAAATAGATACAATTTCTGAAAAGACATCCAGTAGGTGAAAGTAGCAATTGATAAGGGAACAAGTTCTTTTTTTCTAAAGGTGAGACTCTAAGAGTGCTTTGGAATTAAATCTCAACATTGTGATTTATCCTTTTTGCAAAACGTAAGTGAAGAATTATAAGGATCAGCATAAAAATATTATTTCACAAGATTTTACAGGCAATGATGCGGAGAACTGGAAGTAATTTTATAACCATTATGAGAATGGATAGAAAAAGAAAAAGTTAACTTCAACTATTTCAGACCGTACAAAACCTTCTAATGCAGGTCCGCTCTTCTTCAAGCGAAAGCTTTATCAAATTGTTAAAATGGCATTGACTTTCTAGTTCTTACATTCGAAAACCTAATTTATTATTAATAGAGAAATGTTAAATCTGAAAGATTTAAATAGGTTCTATATATCATTTATAAGGAGGTCAACTCTGATTTATATATTTCCTTAGAAGAGGCTGTTGTATTATACGTTTATTTGCTTTCCCTTGAAATGGGGTCTGTACTTCCACAATTAATAGGCATTTCACATTTCCTCACTTTTTACTCTTACTATTAATTTCATAGAGAAACAGTTTGACGTTATTTTACATTTGAATCCCCTTCAGTGTTAAGTGCCTCTGTTATGGCATTCTTAAGTTGACTAGTCGATGCACCTAATTGATTCAAAATTTGTAATACTCTGAAGAATGCCATAGTTACAGAGACAATTCCATTCACTATCAAAACTGCCAAATAAGAATTAAACAATGTCAAATAATTCTGAGAGAAGTAGTTAATCTTGTGTTTAGAGGGGGGGGGTGAGATCGATCCAGTAGTTACCAAGTTACTTCCAGGTGTAAGGGCTTGCCCCTACCAGAACTTCTTCCTTGCGTGTTGGATTTATTTTTGCTATTTTAATGAAGTTTGACACAGTAGAAAGTGTTCAAATCATCCTGAACTTTCCTGAAAGCTGCAATAGCTCACTACTTCCTGCATTTCTTTTTCTGCCAAGTTGCTCTGAGCCAAGATGGATGAGAAAATACAATCCTTGGCAGTAGACAAAGAGATACGAAGTTGCTGTAAAGCTCTCTGAATGAGAGGCCAAACTGGGTTAATATACACTGTAGAATCAAGTTAAATCAATCTGTTCATTTGGATTGTATCAATGTGACCGTGAACAATACTTTATGGATGAAATTTTCAAGGCTCTGTGTTACAGTGTGGTTTCATCCTTCCAGTTTAGTTTATATAGCATGAAGGTAAAGGAAAGGTGAAAAAGAAATGATTTTTGCTGTCTTCTAGCATATAAAGTGAGAAGCATCAAAAAGTAAGCTGGAAACAAAGAAAATGGTGTAACTTCACTTACGAATGTGAAATTAAACTAAAACATAACAGAAGTTTGAAATAATGACTGACACATTTGTAGAATTAAGAAATCATGGAACGTTTTTAAGAAGAGTGGTATGACTTCTGTTTGAGGAAATCTGCAGAGCAAGTTGGTGGACAGTAGAATTGCATATTGGGGAATAAATATATAAAGTATAGATATATCCTTTCTTGTAAATACTCTAAATATTCCCAAAATGCTACACAGTACTTGGTTACGTGGGCCTTTGGTGTGGCCACATTCGTTGTGTACTGGAGAAGATCAGGAATGTGCCTTAAAATGCTTTATTTCTCCTTAAAAGTATCAGACTGTTATATAAAAAAACATATTTATTTTGTTAGCAGCTGGCTTAAATCTTGAGAAACAATGCTAGAACTGTGCTAACAACCGTGTGTGTTGATATTTAGACGCGTCAGTAGTAAATATGATTCTGACACTTCTGAGGGGAGAATACATAAAGAATAAAGGAGCAGGTAGCGTCTGATTATCTGTGAGACTTGTGTCATTTTGAGAGTGCATTAGTGTAGATGCATTGCATATCTGTTTGGTTATACGATGTGCAACATCAAGATGTATGGGTAGTCAAAATGTTTTCATTTTTGAAAATAAATAAAAATGGTAAAATCTTGTGAAAATGCTTCCTATTAACTGCATGGTGCAGCAGAGTGGAGAGGCACTTGCTAACCCTCTTAAAAAAAACCCAAACAAACAAACCCACACCAGACACAACCCCCTGCAAAATTAACAAAAGATATCTATTGTCCTGGTGCAGGAGGGAAACTGCAAGTTGAGGGCCTGGATGGTCTGGCTTAGGAGCCTGTTAGAGAGCGCAGTGGCTTTACTCCGTTTCTTTTCTGAGGTAATAAGCAGCAGAATCCTACAGATTGTGATGTTAAGCCAAAAGTATAAAGCACTCTCCAGGCCGCTCCTCTGATTTCAGGCTAGTTTATTTATTTATTATTTTAACAGCTGCTTCAGAAGGTCTCAGGGAGCCTGAGACTGTGGCATAAACTCTGCTTTGTAAATCCGGCCTAAACATCCCAAAGCAGACAACATATGTTCTCAATATTCTGGATATTCTGTGTTGCTGTCTGCTTTACTTGGTGCATACAGCCCTCTGAAAATAATAAAAAAGAGACAAGTTGGCCATATGACAGTTTTTGCAGGCTGGAAAAATAATAAATCAATTCTGTGCATTTATATAATTAGTGAATTAAATATATTTATAATGACATTTTTCCACATTACTTCAATAAATTTCCATTAAAAATTTGTGTGCTCTACCTGAACTGGTACCTTTATGATCAACAAACTTATGTTTGGCTATATTCTGTACTCTATTTTGCCATTTACATGACACTCTGGTTACACTGCCGTCTGTTACAAACATTTCTCTTTGCTACAAGCACTGTGCTTGACTCTTCGACGGCACTTAAAAAAAGCAAGATAACATTTTCAGAAAGGACAACCAATTCACAGTGTAGAGTGCTATCACAGTTTTTTGATGGATTGAGAAGGGAATGGTAAGCCACATAGTGCAGGAGAGTGGCAGAAATTTTAGCCTTTCCTGTGCCAAAATCTTTGTTTTAGTTAAATGAGAATCAGGAGTTCATGGAAATATAGGTTAGATTCTGATCTTGATTGGATCACAATAAATCCCTATTATCTAGGCTGACTTTTTCACATATACATCTGGTGTCCTAGAAATATATATTCTAAAAGCCACAGAGGACTTGCTCAACTAGTTTAATATTATCAGGAAAAGACTTTATTCTCCTAATCATGGTTGTGACAGATGGATTCGGATTATGTCAATGGACTGGAGAAAAGTAAGTGCCCATTTCAGCTCCAAAGTGGTTACAGAATGATAAAAATTAACATAGACCAGGGGAGAGAAAAAAAAAAAAATCAGGAACAGTCCACCGTTTCTTCTTTTTCCTGCACGTAAGGGAAGTGAGCACCTTTTGCTTCATCATGCCTATCTATAACCTCAGAGTGCATTCAGAGCACGTGCAGCATCTTGGTACAGCCTAGCACATTATTCTTCTTTGTCCCTTTACCTGTACTACCTGAGGCTCCAGAGGAGGACACAAGTGACAGGTTGTTCAGCAATGCGAAAGGTACCGCTTCCAAAATGTATTCATCAGGCAATGGGGGAGAGATGAATTTGTAATCCCTGGTTTGTCTGTAATATTTACATATCCCGACAATGTGCAGGACAGCTGGGGGCAGCAGGAAACTCAGGGGGTTGAGAGTGCACTGCTCACATTGCTTCCTTCAGCACATTCCACTCGGGAAGAACAATGCAAGCCTTTCAGAAGATTTAGTAACTGACTTGCAGGAGAAAACTATCAAAACATACTAGAGACATGAGCAGACAGCCATTCAAGAGCAAGGATTCCTTTCTTATGTTGTCTTGCTGGATAGCGAAGGCTCGGCGCACTCTCTCATGTTTTCATGGAGGGACCTGGTATTTCTTTTACGAGACCAAATGATTCAGATAGCTGCAAAATATTCTGTAGTCAGCTTACAGCAAGTTACTCCTTCCACAAGTCTAGTTGTAGTCCATCTAAAGTAGTTCCCCAGTGACTATGGACACTTAAGGAATTTTTCTTTCAAAGCACATATTTATCTGAACCTACTCTGATTAAGAGGTTGGCCTTGTAATTTTGTGGTAGCAGGACCCAACTGTATTAAGTAGCTATTAAGGACAAGAAAGGATTTTTAAAGCTAGAAACCAATTGCTGCAATATGTAGAAATATGTAGAGTTCTGAGTTTTGACCTGTGAAGTCCAAATATAAATCTACACCTCTAAGCAAAAGATGACCAGCATCTGGAGATTTGGATTAGGCCCGGTTACTTAAAAATGCTTCTTACTCTAGTTTTGGGTATACTTAATGTTTCGTATGTACATTCAGGATACACAGTGATTTGTACACTGCCATGTGTACACTATGCCGTTGCTTAAGAAATGGGAACCTAAGAAGCAACAGTTCAAGCTGATGTAGTTTGGGTATTTGTACATTAGGGCTCCTCTCTGGTGTTACCTGTCCCTGTTTTCCTCCTGGATCAGCTCATTGACACTTGCTCTTGACCTTTATCAATACTTTTCACCCTCCTACACAGGGTTGCGTATTTCTCGTTCACTTCCTAGTTAGTTGTGTTTTGTGGAAATAAGAAATAATCATGGCTATATTAATTAACTAACAGGAGTACTGAATCTGGCTACTGCATTGCCATTTGGCATTTCTGACTGTATGGTGAGCACTTTGGCTGTCTGTACAAGGTACAGTGAAATGAGACTCAAAACAGCGTGGAATTGTTTAAACTCTGTATTCACCACGAATCTGAATTACCCAGAGATACAAGATGCCAGGCTTCAGAAGGCTTCTCACTTCACTTGGGAGCTGCAACTGGCAAAACTCTCCCAAAGAAATGACAAAAGGCTGAGGGTATTTCTAAAGCATTTATTGACATGGGTGAGAAACAGACCTTCAGCCTGCTTGATGGGGCGCCTCATGGTAGGACAACTCAGACTGTGATTCTAAACACTGGTTCTTTCCTTTCTCATTCAAATTTTTTCAGCCGCATACCAGGCAGAAGGGAACTTATTAAATCTTTGGTTATTCTAGTCTAGTTCTTCTCTCTTCCTGAAGAAGTCAGGATTGATCAAGCTATAATAATAGCATAGCAAGCATGACTAACTCTGCAGGGAGAGTGTTCTCTTGCTTTTGAGCATTCCCCCTGTCAAGAGTAATCATTAAATTATTTTTTTAGGGTAACATAGCAATTGCTGGTAGCATGATCAAAACATTCTTGGATTCAGGACTCATTGGATCTGTTGGAATAAATATTGACCATGTGCCTGGATAGGAAAGGCATATTGGATGTAGGAGTAATCATCCATTAGTAGTTTGAATGTGTTCATTATACCCTTAAATTCTTTGTTACCACGGCTGAAAGACTCTCTGTCTGCAGCTGGATGCTGTTGTGGTTTAACCTCTGCTGGCAGCTAAACACCAGGCAGCCACTCGCCCACTGCTTCCCTTCCCCCTTCCTGTGGGATGGGAAGGAGAATTGGAAGGAAGAAAAAGGTGAGACCCTGTGGGTTGAGATAAGGACAGTTTAATAAAACAACACAAAGAGAGAAGAAAAGAACAGTCATAACGATACTACTAATGAAATAACATATACAGTGAGTGATACAAAGCATGAGACTCTACTGGTACCCGAGACGCTGCTTTCCCTCTTTCCTGCCACAGGCTGAAGTGGAAACAAGTTGAAAACAGGTGGCTTTGGGGTCAGCCCTCCCCTTAACGTAGCTAGCATCATGTCAGTGTGGTATTGAATTCATTTAATTGATTGCCAGAAAAAAACCAACCCAAACAAAACAACAAAAAAAACCCCCACAAAACTCAACCTTGCTAACATCTCTGCCTTGGCTTAGGGCATGTGCAGAAGTGTGGAAGAGCTATAGACAGTTTATTATTGTGAGTCATCAAATGTAGGTAGCAGATCGGACCTTTCATGCAAGGGGAAGTTAATTTGTGGAATTCCTTCTAAGACCCTGTAGACACTTAAAGGCTTTATAAGTTGAAGATATGACTGGACAAGCTAATGACATTAACTTAATGACAAATTAATCTATTCTGAGCCCTAAATCACTGGAAACTTGGAGAAAACTCCTGTGAAATGTTAGGTTTTCATGCCCTTGCCTTCTTTTATTTCCCAGGCATCACTTTTGATAGCTGTCAGAAACAAAACGCTGAGCCGTATAGATCTCCAATCTGCCGTGACTGCTTTTACATTCTTGTTTTGTAAATTTTTTTAAAGTAGATGCAATACTTTTCCTACCCCTTATTTTCCTACTTTACATATGTAGCCATCAAAATTTCTCAACATATAACACTCATAACTAGCAAATCATGTATTTTGTCTGTATTTTATTGTCTTTTCACTTAAACATTATCTAATAGATTGTTTCTCCAAGCATTAAAGAATTTACATGCAACATAATGCTGATAAGACATCTTTAGGAATCTCTTTGCTCCCTAAGATCCTGCAGAAGTAAAAAAGATAGCTTCTATAATGAACAACAAAATTGTAATCAAACCAGAGCTTACTTAATCAAGTGGGAAGCTAATTTTAGAGATCTAAACTCTTTATCTGATCATCAGATTCCATTTATAATAAGGGAGTCACAGCCTGAATTTTTCCCTTGAGCTTTGCTGTAATATCCTGATGTAGACAGAGATGTGATTTCCGAAGTTAAATTGACTAGACCATGCGAGAAGATGACTTTGGGTGCTATTTTTGCCTGTTAAATGGGCCAGCTGTTCCAGAATTCATAAAGGGAGAATGTAGAACTGATATATCACGGAATGTATCATTCATTTCAGATGCCTTGAGTTCACTGTTCCCTCAAAAATATTATTTTAGAGTGATTTTTGATTATTTTTCCCTCAATATAAAAATGATGCTCCCTTCACTTTATCACCAACTTACACAGCGTGACTGTTACTTTTTGCCTATGTATAGCTATGTTATTATTCCATTTAGCTAATAATTTATCTCTCCTTCATTTACACCAATAGCATCCAAAACTAGGAAGACTAGAAACTTATCTCTTTATGCCTTTTGGTTATTTCAGACTTATTCATGTGTAGTTTACTTGAGTTTCTACCGTAATCTATCTAATGATGCATATGAACAGTTCATGCCATTTGGGAAAAAAAAAGTCATAGTTTCCTTTGAAGAACTTCTTTATTCTTACAGTTTACAGTTCGTGTGCCCAAAGCTGTTTTCTGTCTTTACAATAAAGTATCAAACTCTGGCATGCTAGAGGATGGAGCTGGCACATCTGCACTTGGGCACTATGAACAATCCTACGTTCATGTCTGGTTGCTTCTAGCTGCCAGACCAAGGGAAATGAACGTAGTACTTGGCCCACTCTGGATCTCCTCTCCAGTTTTTCTTTTCCCTTTTCTGTAAACACTTCCTACTGAGAAATAGATGAATTGCCATTGAGTTAAGTGTAGGAAAAAAAGCAATGTAAAATGTTCAGCTCAGCGGCTCTAGCCTTCTTTCTGCTCAGTTTGATATGATGTCCTGGGTTTCACTGAATGACTAACTCTAAGCCTCAAAGGAAAACTTCATTGTAATCAACACATTCCATCAAATGAATTAGCTAAACCCTGCTTAACATTCTTAATTTTAGCATGAAAATAGAGACTGCATTTAGTGCCTTTGAAATGGGGATAAAAGTTTCTTTTTAATGAAGTCAGACTGTCTTTGACTTACAATAAAACTCCAAACCAGGAGAAAATTATGGCCTTCTGAGAAGAAATAGCTAAATTCAATTTGGATGTGACTGTTTAGATATTTAGCCTGTAAAAGTTCTATCAAATAAGACATCATTTGCGTTTCTTGCAAATATTTGACTTCCCTTTAGAGCAGAACCTTTCTTTCTCCACTATAGCAGTCCCTTTATTTATCTTTTATGTTAAAGTCATGGCAGAAAGCTTACAGACCATCGTTTGAATTGATTTGACTCTCCATTAAGAGTTTTTACGCTCTCTCGCTTGCTCTCTTCCCCTTCTTCAGCAATCTACTTAACTCCAGCCACTCAGATGCCTACAGCACACTGCAGGGTAGGGAGCTTAGGGAAACAGATGTCCAATGCAGGGCAGATATTTTCTTTTTGAAATAGGTAAACCATGCCAGATAATCTTCATATTACAAGAGACTGGTCCTTCTACATTCACAGAACTACTAAATGTGTTTTCATTCTCGTCAGACTCGCACATGAAAATTATAATAATTGATGAGTAGCCCACTACTATTTAAGACAGCAAATATTTCTCCAGACTACCTCAAATCAGTATATATGTAGATTCTCAGAGAGCTCTGGAAGGCAGAATTGCATTTTTCACATGTGATTACCTAAAGAGATATTCATAGTTTTGCACTATTTAAATACTCTATTTTTTTTTACTGTTTTCCCACAAGATCATGCTCTAGTTTATCTTTAGTATGAATGACTCACTTTGTGATATGGAGATCATGTCATGATTCAAAGCAGGTTATATATAGTCAGAATCAGTAATACAAAGATAAAATGTGTTAGTTTTGTATTTTCCAAGCCTAAGATTACTGTTCTGTGAGATATTAAAAAAAAAATTAAAAATCAAGTTTTCCATATTTTACACTCTCACCTATGAAAAGGAAAGTCCTTAAGCAAGAGGTTTCAAATTAAAAACTGTATCTTGCTTTCAAACACCCTACTGTGCAATTGGATTTTGAATAGTGGATTTCCTCATTATACAGCATGGATAGACAGAGCAGAGGAAGTGCAACAGAGAGCAGCCTGTGCCTGTTTATATTTAAGAAGCTTGTGTGTGTGTGACTGTCTTTTTGTTGAATTTCCTTTGATTCATTTGCACTAGTTTGTGACAAGTGAGAATAATGATTTAATTTCAACAGTACTTTAAAGTACTTTCCCTTTTGCAAGAGCATTTGGAGATTTTAAGAATTGCTGTGGAATGTGAAATTCCCATTGCTTCCGCAAAACTACATTACTTGCTTTACTTTTTTTTCTTCTAATGCTTTTTTTCTTGTTATTTCTAGACTTTTATTTATAGTCCATAGCATAGTTTTTCTAAAGGAACAACTCTTCCTAAACTTGAACTAACACATCACATCATCCACTGATGAAGAATTCTTAGTAATTAAAATAAAGTCAGAACTAAACTGAAGTATAATCACACTTTTTATACATCAATGTATGTATCATTAATGTTCTGTGTAAAAATACCAACTAAACTTCTCAAAGCTCAACCTTTGTCTTCTACATTTTTTGCTGCTGTTTCAACCAGCATGAGCTGTGATTTCCAAACAGATGGAAACTTGAGGCCTATCACATTTAAGTTATTCACCCTATTCTTTTGTATCTTCGTATAGATATGTACTGTATATACAGAGTAGATATATAAATGTGGATGTGCATATTTGAATTCATTTCCTGGAACACAGGAGATTCCACCTCAGCATGTGATAAAACTTCTTCATTGTGAGGGTGACGGAGCCTGGACCAGGCTGCCCAGAGAGGTTGTGGAGTCTCCTTCTCTGGAGTGTTTCCAAACCCAGCTGAATGCGTTCCTGTGTGGCCTGCCCTGGGTGATCCTGCTCTGGCAGGGGGGTTGGACTTGATGATCTCAAGAGGTCCCTTCCAACCCCTAACATTTTATGATTCTGTGATTGTGTGATACAAACAGTGCACAGCTATTGCTCGACTGCATTTTAAAAACCTTGGAACAATTCACTTGGCTTGAAAGACTCACCAGGCCTGAGAGATTCAATCTAACCACAAGGTAACAGCTTTGACTGTATGGTTGCTAAGATCCTTTTTAATGCATAATGCGATAAGTATCTGTAATATGCACAAAAATGGGGCATTTAAACATAATTTGGTACCATTGAGCAGCTTTTGCTCCTGAATGGCTGGATGCCACTAAAGATAGGGGAAAGAGAGGAAATCAAAGTGAAAGCATTGTGAACTTTTATTAACAGAGTTATTATTATCTGCTTTGAACAAATTTGTAATGCTTGTGGATATGTGGTAGGTCAGTGAAGGCTCAGCATGCTCTTTCACTGTGTTTTAGTTCTTAAGAGGCATCTTTGTTTAAAATTCTTCATTTGCCTATGATACAAAATCTGTGAGGTGTAACACGGGAATGACTGATCTTGGAGAAAATATTAGACTTTTTGCCAAATCCAGTACAAAATATTTCTTAATTTGTCCTATGTCATCTCACTTTTTAAAATCAACGAATCATAATCATGATCATCCACTGTGAAATATATGATTAATCAAAATGGTGAGTTTTATTTTTTCTTAATATACCATGCAACCTAGACCTAAGAATTTCTCTTCTGCCCTTCACCTTATTTATTATTTACACCCAAAATAGATGAAAGTTAGTGAGATGTTATTGGTAAGATGCTACTGATTTAAACATCTGACATGGCTGTTGATAATCGCGTGAAGTGCAGATAATGATGTGAAGTGTACTGTAAAGCCAGAGAAGAGCACTGCTGGTTTTTTTTTTACTGTACCATCCATCTTTTTTTTCTGCTGAAGTAATTAGTTAAATAGGCCAGGAGGAAGATACGTATACATTAAAATCACTTCCTCTTTGATAAGTGCATCCTTTGTGCCAATTTGCTGCGTGAGTCCTTACAAAATAACCCCAAACAACCAAAACTCCACCCAAACCAAAAACAACCAACCAACAAAAACTTTTGATGATTCTTTTGATCATAGGTGACTTTGTGAACAGCACTTTTCTTAAGTCAGAATATTATTCTCAGAGATTGAAAATCTAGCACTTTATACTTGAGTAGATTCAAGCAACATGAAGATTCTTCACTTTCTTCCGATCACACCGAGGGGTTCAGTGATGAAAGAGAAACACGTAACTATATAAACAAACACACTGTCTGTTGTGTAGAATCCTTTGAGATAAGTAACGTAACTCTTCAGCCTAATTAAGATGTCATCCTTGTCAAAAGCATTATGGGTCTGTATTTTTTCGTCCTTCAGCCTGTTGTATATAACACAAAAAAAAAAAAAAAAGATAAAGAAAAAAAAAGAGGAACATTCAACAATTAATACTCCCCTAGACCTCACAACATTCCTGGCAAAATATCCTTGACGTACAAATAGATCCACATTTTTTTAACCATTCAGTGATGTGTCATAGTAGAGCCTTTGGCTCAAGTCTCATCTATATTGCCCGGAACTTCAAAGGTGATAGATGTCAACTTAGTATTAAAAATAAATCACACAGTACACAGTTTACACTTTTTAAAATGTCCCTTTTTCACTGACCTCTGTGATGAGCGTGCTGGAATGGTTCAGATCTCACAAGTGACCTGCTGAGTTCTACTGCTGAAGAGCTGCTATCAGCTGAGCTCTAAATTAGCCACTTGAACACAAAAAATATTTTGTGCCATATTCCAAGTTAAATAATAGCTTGGTTCTTCGAGATGAAATATCTTCAATTCAGGCAAACCTATTATATCTTGCTTGATTTTTCTGAATTTTAGGAGGTGAATTCTGTGCTAACTGAGAATCTTACTGTTTGTGCTCTCCGCTCAGCAATAACTAGCACCAATTTTATCTGATTTATATCAGAGCTTGTTAGGGTGGGATATGCTATAAACTATGTCTCTTACAGGAAAGAAAGACAATGTAAAATATATTATAGTAAATAAGATGCCTGAGGATTAAGAAGAGGGAATGAGGAGTCAGAATTAGAGGGACTTTAAGCTTATTTTTTTGATGATGATACTTGGTAAACTTTCACCAACTTGAAGACAGTTTAGCAGTTTCCCTTTTAATATTAAGTACCAGGGCTGAATAAGAAAAAAGATATTAAAAGCTAGACATCTCCCACAGCCAAAACTGAAGAACCTCTTCCTTAAAATGATGCAAAGTCTTATCTTTTTATGAGACTGATAAATAAGTAAAGTCCAGTAAATGATTGATCACAAATCCTTTTTCCTTATAGCTTTCTCTCATTTTAACCATTGTATTAGTTTAAGATCTGTTCAAAGTATAGCAAAAAGATGCTCCACATTTCTCATTCCCTGAAACCTATAAAGGTATTTAAAACAATTGCAGCACTGGAGATGTTATTCAGGGATGGGCCAGAGACAGTAAAGTAAAACATAGGTATGAAATATCTACTTGGGTCTTTAGAATTGTCTGTCCAGCTGTCCCAATAAATCACTGTAAGAGTTAAAGTTGGTGGTTTTTTTTTATTACAGTCTTCCTCAACAAATTTTAGGTAATAAATTTTAGGAATTAAGCTTATAGTCTGAATGAACCTGTAGCCTTTTTTTGTAGTCAGTAGAGATACATGGGTGCACCCTAAGGGCAATTCATGAAGCTTTTTTCATATATATGTATAGATACATAGTATGAAATCCTCACTCTTATTGTCTGATTTTCTCCCTTGAGTATAGAATGAGCTTATATTGGTAAGCCACCCAAAAGTTATGCATCTAAACAACACTAATTCTGCCCATAAGCCTATAGAGCCTGTTTTCATCCATCTAAGCACGTGAAGCCCAAGCAGGCTTAGTATTCAGTGCAGAAATGTGTGGAAGTGCCAATATAAAAGTGCAGTATGAATTCCAAAGCCTTCAGCCTTTCTTTGTGAAAGAGGAACTGAGGTGCTCACCTATTTCAGAATCTGCCCTGTGGGATCACCTGCATTTTATATTTCTATACTTCTATATTTCAGAGTCTGTTCACCAAAACTTCTAACGACCAGGGCCTGGGACTCCTGTCGATGATGATAAGGCTAAAGGTTACTGCTGTATCCAGATGCTGTTTGGAAAACCTGTGTCTTTGCAGTTCTTTGTCTTCCTCCTCTGCCAAAATGTGCTATTGTAAGATTTCAGCCCTTCTCTTGAACTGAACGTAACGGTTTTCTCCGGGTAGCTGTAGTTTAAAGGGGCAAGCCATATGTTATTTGCTGTAATTACTGGGCCTTAGGTCCACATCTGTAACCAAAATCAATACTAACGCTTCCCTCTTCCTCTTTCCAAAGGCCTCTTTATTTATAGGTGGCAAAATTCAGACAGTAGGTTTAAAAGGCTCGGAAACTCAAACTTAATTAAAGCATCTGTTTATCACCAAACAGAACAAGCCATAAATTATATAGATATTTCAGTTTATTTTGCACTACAAACATGTCACTTTGATCGATACGGGTTTGGCTTCTCTTGTGTACAGGAACAGTCTTGAAAGTGACAGCTCACATTTTTTTTCAGTACAACAGTAGGAAAAGTTGATGAATAACTGTCAAATATGATTGACTGGGGGGAGATTTTCAAAGGCACAGGTGCCCAGTCCCTGTTAGCTATCAGTGAAACGTAGGTGCCTGGCTCCCATTTGTGTCTTTGAAAGTCTCCTTCCTAGATACATCAAAAGACTTAGGCGGAGTTAGTTATCTGAATTAGAAATGGGCTTCCATATCTCTAAAGGGGGCTGAAATTTATGGAAAATAAAAAGGGACTGCATAGTAACTTTATGTTATAAATTCTGCTAGACATGTGGAAAATCCTTTTGTCCAGAATTCCTTTTGGAATTCCAAAAAGGATATAGTAAGTTAGAGCTGGAAGCCGTGACTTATGAGGAAAAGATTTAGGGCCTGAATCATTATAAAGAACAGCTAATTAAAAGACTCTATTCACTTTTACTAACTTGAAAACAGACCTTAAGATATTTGAATAAGCTAAATAAAAAGTAAGAGACCACAATTATATCCTGAAAAGGAAAGCAGCAAATTTCCGTTCCTACAGGATCATCTTAATAGTTTTTATTTGGGGAGGTATTTGAGGATATCATTCTGGAATAATATAACTTTTTTTTTTGCTGTGAGTATTGGATAAATATTTTGTACTTCAAAGGATGAAGCCATTTAGAGCATATACGTGTAGAGTGACACAGCACAACATTTATCTAACCTGTTAAAGTGCAAGTCAGATTACAGCCCAAGTCTTGGAATGGCCGCTTCAGTATCCGAATTACCTGCTGCGTTATTTTTATGGTTGGTTTTGTTTGTTGTTTGGGGTTTTTTTCGTTTTTTGTTTTTTTTTTATTGTTTTTTTTTTAATCAAAATCTGTTACATAAATTGAGAAATCAGGTGGCCACAGATGACCCAAATATCACCTGGATGGATTTGGTTTCTCTTTCAAGACATAGAGCAATGTCTCTTCCCATGCATTTCCCCTTTATCCAATGGATTTTATGGATAGCGTTTTGAAATATGGTTCAGATTTTTATCTGTCATCCTATAGCTATGAACGGTTGCAAATATGAAGACCCTTGGTTTTGTATAAATAGGTTATTTTGACAAATGTCATCTAATACCTTTGCATGACTGATTGTGGGTTTCATCCCACCTTAGTATTTTCAGTACATGTAAAAAGTTTTGATCAGGCTTCCAATTTAGTAAATGCTCCCCATAGAGACCGCAGAGCCACTTTGGAAGTCTCAAAGACTTGATGTTAATCTGACAAATTAGTAATTGTCAAAGATCAAGAAATGTAGGAATACTTCATAAATGATTACCTTGCTGATTGAATGCAGTGAAAACAGCCTTCATTTGATTCTGAGAAATTTGGTGTTTTCAGCTTTGCTTATCTTTCTTCAGTGGCTCTTTCTTTAAATAGTGGTGAGTTGAGTTTTGTTCGTCAAATGTATTAGGAAGTGGCTAACTTTGTGATCGTAGGAGAACTATTTATTGCTTTTTTTTCTAACAATATTTTTCTCTTGATTAAGAAAGTTTTGGCCAGTCAGCCAAAATAGAAACAGTTCCATGTGACTTTGCTGCTCATTCATTCACTGTGACTAGAAAAATAGACTTCAGTGAAGGAGTAATTCATTGGATGAAAATTAATTATGAAATTATTTCTGAATATTAAGGAAAAATAGATACCTTTACAGAACTTGGCTCATGTTCTTAAATAAGAAACAAAAAAGGGAAACACTTTGCTTAACTGACTGATTCACTTTGTTAATTTTTAATCACATGCTGCTTTTGAGCTTTGTGAGCTAATGAAGATAGAAGGTTTAGATGAGATACTTTGACAAGGATTCCTATACTTCAGAGATTATTTTATTAACTTCTGAATGTGTATGTTTTTACTGCTCGGAAAAGAATTTGCAAGTCATCTTCTTACATTAGATGTCATCAAATGTAACCCCTAAAGAAGAAGAGGGAAAATGTAGTATATATTTTAATGAACTATGAAAATTTTACTGTCTGGATGTTTTACAACACAGTAACATTTAATTGCTTAGGCTGTTGTCATTGTACTTAAATACAGACTAGTTACACTAAAA
This sequence comes from Baryphthengus martii, assembly GCA_013396935.1. Classification (NCBI taxonomy): domain Eukaryota; kingdom Metazoa; phylum Chordata; class Aves; order Coraciiformes; family Momotidae; genus Baryphthengus; species Baryphthengus martii. Next base: position 317,069 of record VWZK01017390.1, read on the forward strand.
CAAGATCAAAAAAAATCTTGCTTGTGGTACTAGTAACTGTAATGCTGCTTGAAAACTTTTCATATTCCCAGTAGTGCACTTTTGGGTGGATTTGTCTTTCTCTGTATGGTGATCATGAAATATTTCTTCCCTTATAGCTGAGCTGGATTGTGAGTGATCAGAAATTGGCAGAGGTATGGAGTTGTTGTGGACACTTCTGAGTGTGTTCAGCGTTGGATAAAAGTTGTTGAGAAGGTGGCTGGAGTTGAGATAACGGAGTTAAGAAAACTGTTCTGGGACATCAGAGTTTTAAAGATGGTAAAAACTATTTTGAGAGCTGTTTGCGCAGTGGAGAGTTTGGTGCTCTTCATAATAGGACAAAAGATGTGAGAAACTTTCCTTCCTTCCTTCCTTCCTCCTTCCTTTTCCTCCCTCCCTTCCCTCCCTGCCTTCCTGCCCGCCTGTGTTCAGAATACCTTCATACTAGCCACTACACATGCAGAAAACCTAAATGATTTCTATCCTGTTGGTCTTAAAGTGCAAGTAGGCATAAGGAAGCATACTATAGAACTTCAAAAAGATAAATGGGAAAGCTAAACATGGAATCGGTTTCTTATATCTACCATACCGATGTCTTGGCTGCTAAAGCAGGCTGTCTCGCTTGTCTCTCAGCCTAAACACTTCCTCTAGGTTGAGACCGTGTTTATTATAGAACTTCTTTGACATGCTGATATTACTAAACTAATTTTTCAAATAACATCAAACTTAACCACATGGAGGAGAGGGAGGAGGGAGAAATGCAAAACAAAACAAGAAGAGACAACAACAACAACTGGCTGTAATGCACCTGGGCCACTCAATGACAGAGCGTGAGTCGGCAGGATATCCTGAGGAGTTTGATACTGTCATTTTGTCCAATTATTTAAAGTGTCTTAAGTGCAGGACTTTATGTTAAAAAGACTGGCAATCATAATATTTCCTTTTTGTTGTTAAACAGTAGGCAATCACTGGCTGTAAGGAATTGTCTGAGGCTTACAAAAGATGAAAATTTGTTAGGGTAGATGGGCAAATTGTTTTAGGAGCTTTTTTTATGCAGCTAATCAAACTTTGTCTTTAAATTGTTTGTTTGTTATAGTTTTACTGAGGCTGACATCGCTTAGCGAAAATTCTTGTGTTTATGAGATAACACAGCTGCTGGGCAAATGGCAAAGATTTTAAAATGCTGTTGAGCTGAAGTGGGGAAATCAGTCTGCATATAGCAATAGCCCCTGATGCTCACCTTACCCCAGTATGAACTGTAGTCCAAATATCAAATTAACCCCTTTAGAGGCAGAGGCGCGGGAAAACCCACCACAAAACAAACAAACAAAAACCAAACAAAAAACCTCAACAACAAAACGCCTCCTCTTTACTTTCATTTCCTTCTATTCTCACAAGACTATAGGCACATTTCTGTAGATCTGAGACATTAGGTATAGCTTTAGAAAAGGTTTATTTTAAGCTAAGCAAAAACTTAGGATGTTTTTGAAATTGTTGAGCTGTATGAGGATAACAGATATTTCTTATTAGCTTGCTGAGGTCTAGCAGGGGAGTAGCACTCAAAGAAAGAAGGAATTTATTTTCTCACAGGAACATAAAGCTGACAGATAAACCAAACTATCCAAAGCCTTTTGGATATTTCATCCATCTACACCTACATAAAGGCATGAACAACTTCTGTACCTACTCTGACCTTTTCTTCTAATCCTCATTTATATCATGTTCTGGTTCACCAGCCCCTGATTTCCATTACCTGACAGAATTTAACAGTTTTGGGGTTTTTTTTTGCATTTCTGTGTTGTTTGCTCATTAAACGTCTGCCTTTTTTAATTACACATTAAACCCCACATGTGTGGAATATCTAAAGGAATCTGGTCAGTCCTGCACTGTGCCACCACCAACAGCGCAGAACATCCTTCCTGACCTCTGGACTCCCAGAGCACATCTGTTCTGTCAGCTCCTGCACTCATCAGCAAACACTGAATTCCCTCTTGGCCCTGGACCTTCCTCCCTACTTACTGCTTATAGCTGTTGAGCTATATAAAGTAATAGTACAGTGTTTTTTTATTAGCTGTGCCTCACAAAACACACCTTTGTTGTGCGATCTTCAATGGCTTCACCAAAAAAAAGGTGGCATGTTGCATAAACTAAGGACGTAAAGCTCAGCCTTGCAAGCAGATTATTGTTATATGAAACAGCTCCAAATCACAACAAGGAGCCTTTCTAGCTCTCTTCATTTTCTGTGACCCTTAGTGATAAGGTTTAAGCCAGCCTCTTATCCAGGAAAATGAAATCAAAGGAACCTGCTGAACAAGTTTAATATCTTTGCTTTAATGCTTTGATGCAGAGTTTACAAAGTGAGAAGGAAACGAACTGTTAGAGGTAATAGGGTGAAATTAAAAGCTGGCTAATCTTTTACTGGAATAATTGTTAGCACTTCCATTGCTTTGAAAATGAAGAGCATACAGTGGTAGCCTGGACTCTGAAGGCCATTTCAGAATTTATTTGGCATTCTGAAGAGTATAAGCATTTGAATACTCAAGAGGTTTGGGTAATAAATCTGCTCATTGCTCACATGTGTTTCCTGAATCCTGCTTACAAACTGGCCAAGGGAGATACCTCTTCATACAACATGCGGTTAAAAGCAGAGCATCGTGCCTTAGGAGGTTATAGGGAAAAAGTTTACAGGGGTTCTAAACATCGTCGGTTAAAGTGATAGAATTCAAAGGAGAGCAACTGAATTAAAAGTGAGACTGCGTCTTGCTTTGGGAATCCTTGAATCACAGACTGCTGGCATCTACTGTAGCACTGTGGGAAGTATCAGTATATGCTTGTCCTGTTTTTATAGGCTTATAAAAACATCTATTGTCCATTTTAAGAGACAAAACTAGAATTCTCTTTTCCCTGAGTGGTTCTTTAATTCGTCTGCCCTAATGTTTTTTAAAAGGCATAGAAAAAAGAAGCACTCTTAACTATTGGAAAGATGCCACCTCTGACATATAGGGGTGGAGGGGGTACAGGGGTCATGCAAACTGCCTAAACTTACAGAATGGAACCTGCAGAATCAGCAGGTTCCCTTCCCTCCTACTCTGTTTCCTCTGCCTCTACTAATAGGCATACAAAAAAGTCTTCAAACAGCTCTGCATAAACTCTGATTTATCTGCCCTTTGGGCAGGGTAGATATGTGCTTAATTCCTAGAAATCTGTAGATGACCTGCTACCATTAAGAAAAGGCCATGGAGAAGCGGGAACGTAGATGTCAAAGACTTGCCTCCAGTCACTTTTTCATCCAGTTCCTCTAAATGTTTTGACTTTGAAGAAAAATATTTGATTATAAATCTGTGCTATTTATATGGAGAACCTAAACATGCCAATAACAAATAGCTGTCTGTGAAAACAGTAGATGACCCCTTAATACAAATACCATGTGAAGGGTACTTAGCTTTATAGATGATTTGTTAGGTGAGAGGATAAAAGCACTGCATGGAATTCTTCAGTGATTTGAACTTGCAATGATATGTAGAAAGCCATAATAATGTTATTGTAGAGGGAGGTGGAAGAGTTTGGTATCCATTTGAATTTCTAATGGCTTTTAGTGTAAACTAGCCTGGGTCTTCTGAAAGAAGACTATGTGTACTAAGCAGTAGATATCCGGCCCAGAATTTAATTACTGCTTTTCACTTGGCATTTGCCTGATACATATGATGATTTCCTCTACCACCACAAATCTGTACAGGGTGGCTTACTGAAAAAATAATATTTTTGTTGTGATACGTTCTCCAGCTCCTGCATAAGTGATCCTTAAATAATTATTTAGGGTTGTAGCTCATTCTATCCTGGAACATACACTGAATCCGAACATTCGTTCTCTACACTTGCTCACTGCTCTTACCTGTGTTAATGGCTCTCAGACTGCGTCCCTGAAAAGAGAAAAAATAGATAATTGTAGGATGTTGAGATTAAGATGATAATTATGCCAACTATACCTCAGAGAAAATCTGTTCTCTGGATATTCCTAACCTCTACCACCCAAATTGCAACTAGTTGCCCATAACAACTCCTTTTTTAGACAAAATGAGAAGACATATATTAGAAAGTGTGACGTTGGTGACTGTTTTTAGAGATGACCAGTAATGATTCAAATATCGATCATAGGCGAGAAGTACATACTAATATTGGGACAAATTTCAGTATGGGATTAGATTAGGGATGATAGGTAATGATTAAAAGCATTCAAATACTAAGTATCAGGGAGTATGTCACTTAAACGGTCTCAGTCGTGGTGAACACTGTGGTGACATCAAAAAAATGTATAGTTATTCTGTAGTTGTAGAATAGTATTTCTTCATGTCTGTCCTAGGCAAACAAAACATGGAGTTCTCTTAATGCATGGAAACATTTTAGTTGATAAACAAAAATCTTAGAACATATGACATTATATGATTTTGGCCACAGACATTTAAAAATACTTTCTCTGATAGCTGAAGGAGGCAAACCTGGAGGGAACCAGAGGGTCTTAAGTATCCCAGTACCCATAAAGGTCGAAACCTCACTGTGGAGATGGGTTGTGATACTCTCTATATATACAACATTTGCACAAAATGCTTGTCAGGCACTGCTAGTACTTTTTGTTTTGTAGTGAACTGCTGCCACTTGTCCATCTTGACAAATCAGTTCATAAAAAGGATAATCCTTTTAATGCGCAGTGTACTCTGGGTCTTGTATGGTCAAGGCACTCATTATTTGCACAGGAACACCTAAGATTTTTTTTTTTCTTGATAGGGGAGACACCCTGTACTGCAGCTCAAGCGAAATAGGCTAATCAGGGGCAGGTTTCATGTCTGTCTGCCAAGTTGGGACCAGAGCCAGTAAGTAGAGCACATACCTCAGATGCATTCAAGTGTGCACCTGGTGTTAGTTAATTGGGTGAAACGTTTTTGCCTGTGGGTGGAAGGATTTAGTGACAGAAGGTTTTTCTATTCTCCCACTACCACCCTATGCAATGAGAAGAAGAACATGATTGACTGGCCTATTTTGCAAGACCATCTGGGTCAGGATCGGGGAATGTTCAAGGTTAAAAGGGGGGTTATTTGATTTACAAAAGATAAATAAGCAAGGTCTAGAATACATAAAGGATAAATATCATTCCTCTCCCAAGAAAACCTTAAATTCTCACTGGCAGGGAAATGGTGGGTAGAATAAGAAGGTTCATTACAGTGATCTTATTGCTGATGTCTCCAGCAGGGTGTTTGGAATTGGGTGGAGCACAGCTGGTTTCTTTGTCTACTGTGTGTGTCCACACAGACCATACAGGCATGCTATCAGAAAACAGCACAGTGGTGGCTGGCAAGGATAATAAATAAATGACAGTGTAAAAACTTTCCCAGATTTAAAGCATGCTAAAAATATTTAACAAATTCACATTCCTCAGCAACCATCTACTTGGGTCTGTTTTACAAGTAAGGGAAATAGAAGCACAGAGCTTTGAGGGCCATATCCTGCACGCTGCTCTCTGCTACAGAAGAACCTGTGCAGTGCAGATGTTGTAAAGTTCTGTTCAGAGATGCATCATGATTTACAGGCTGAAGATAGGAAGCTGAACTGTACTGTACTGAAAGGAAAACTGTGACCCAGGTAGAAGGTAAGGTAGCCTGTGATGTAAGGGTTATGTTCCTGCTCATGCTACTTTGCCAAGCATGTTTATTTGTGCTCATAAATAGTGGGGAGAAACCATTCTGAGTTCTCTTGCTGAAATCAAATTGTAAGGCAATTCAGCACATTAAAAAAATATGAAATCCTTCTGTTCCACTACAAAAGGTGGGAAAGTTTAGTACTAGCAATGGAAATACAATTTTACTAAATTATCGTTAATTGTCCAGCTTATCGGTATATCAAGAGATGAAGGAACACGTTGAACGTGTTGTGAGATGAGCCCATAGAGAACTTCAGCCTTTTTGTTTTTTTAACGTTTTATGAGCAGGTGGATGGCAATTACAAATATAACAAGGAGCTTGGAGTGCTCTAGTGGAGGAGATTTAGAAGTAAAGTATACTGATTGATGATACTATATTATGAGGAGCTGTGGACTCCTTTGGAGGGTAATGAGGATTACACAGGGATCTGGATAGAATTGAGAGCTGGACAATCGCCAGCCATATGAAATCTAACGAGCGAATGCTGGATTCTTCATCTGGAATGTGGTAATTCTACTTATATATACAAACTGGGGTACAAGAGGCTGGAGAGAAGCACCGCAGAAAGAGATCTGGAAGCTTGGGTTGATGTATATGAGTCAACAGTGTGCCCTGGCAGCCAAAAGGGCCAACCTATGTCCTGGGGTGCATCAAGTATAGCATCTCTAGCCAGTCAAGGGAGGTGATTGTCTCATCCTGCACTGCTCCGGTGCAGCCACACCACAAGTACTGTGTGCGGTTTTGGGTGCCTCAAGACACAAAGGGCATCAAACTATCAGAGTGTGTCCAAAGGAGGGTGACCAAGATGGTGAAAGGTCTGGAGGGCAAGACTTCAGGAGAAGCAGCTGAGGCCACTTGTTTTGTTCAGCTCGGAGAAGAGAAGGCTGAGGGGTAACTTCATGGCAGGCTGCACTTTCTTCGAAGGAGGCAGCGGAGGGGAAGGTGCTGATCTCCTTTCTCTGGTGACCAGCAATAGGACACAAACAAACAGGATGGGAAGTGGTCACAGCACCAAGCCTGTCAGAGTTCAAGGAGCATCTGGACGATGCTCTTAGTCATATGGTGTAGTTTTAGGTAAAACTAAAGGACTCGATCCTTTTGAGTCTCTTCCAACTTGAGATACTCTGATTCTGTCTGTTATTTTAACTGCTTGTTTCAGAGGTTCTAACTGGTCCATGCTAGAATGAACTTCATGTAAAAACCATTTTTTTTTCCACTTTTTAAGACAAAAATAAACCAGGCCTTACTGAATGCAGCCCTGCGTTTAATTATGACACATAGATCGAGCACTAGTTGAATAAAATGAGAAATTCTGTTTTCTCTGGAAGCCACATATGCTTCTCCATTGTGAAAATCTAGTGTAGTCTATAGTCTTGTTCAAGTTTCTCATCATTCTGTATCCTTTTTGTCTCTTTTTCTTTTTTTTTTTTTTTTTTTTTTTTTTTTTTTTTTTTTTTTTTTTTTTTTTTAATGACGGGTGGAAAAGGTGTTAAACTCTTCAAAAAGGAAGCTGTCAGGATCCTGTCAGAATGTAAAGGTGAAAAGTTTGTAACTATGCATACTGTGACTTTAGACTGCAGCTTAACAAGGTAGTTAAAGAACAGCCTAACTTTCAGTCTCTGAGTCATCTCTTTGGAGTGACACGTTTGTAAGAATTGTCGCCTTACTGTGTCCTTGTCACTGTACACATTATGCACCATGTAAAATGAATCAACTGAAAATCTACCTCTCTCCCCCAACCACTTGAAAGTAGTATATTAAGCAATTCTTCAACCTAAAAGAGAACTGGAGCTTCTGCTGGACATCTGAAATAATAATTTTTTTCCAGTATGTGAATAATATGAATTCTTAGAGGAAGAAATTGTATGAAAAAATGTGAGGAGTTAAGTCTCAGGATCATCAGAATAGCTACCAAGGAGTGAAACACAATGAAGTCTACATGTTTACAGGTTTGCTAAAGAATCACAGTTCCCTGTGGTCTTCTGTGGCCTTAGCGCAGGAGAACACAAAACAATCTCACAAGGTCTGGTCAATCCTACTCAGGTAACAATCTGCCTGAAGCGCAAGGCTATAGGGACTCAGACTCTAACTTAAAAGAAGTAACCTTTTTACTCACTTAACTGCTTAGGTCTGATTCTGCTTCACATTTCTACTCTAAGTTTCTCTGTTTAAAGATTAGATCTGTCAAACAAATGAGATTTATCTTACTGTACCTTCTGAAATGGTTGTGGTTGGTTATATCCTCTTTCTGAGTGGAATGAGAGTCGTTAGGAGAGTCACCCGTGTTAAGAGCATTCAGCAACAGGAAGAAGATTTGGGGATTAGAAAGGGTTAATGTGCTCGAGCAGTTGTTTGGGAGGTTTTGAAATGAGGCTTCAACCAGATGTGCCTGTGTGATTGATGGTAAGATGAAAAAAGCTGTTCTCCTACGTTGGGCATAATGGGAGTCCAGAGGGACTCTGCCCTGTGTTGCAGCACTGGCAACTCTCAGGATCTTATTGCAGATTCGTAACGTCTCTCTGATCTTTCAGAGGTGCCATGGAGTTGCACTAGGATAAGGAGTAGTTGCAGCAGTGGCGTAAGGGCTCTGAAAATGAACAGTTGGACAAAACCCCTCCAACTTCTTGAGGCAAGAGAAGGCGAGTGCCAGAATGCACTGTAGCTATGTCTCATACTTAGGGAAGAAGTACAAGTAGTAGATTGAGTGACTGTCATGATACTTAAGATATCAGGGTTTGAGAGACCACCCTGCATCTTTGACTTGTGCAGGGGGGAAGACAGAGAGAGTTGACTGTCTCAGTGCTCAGATTCCACTGAAGCTGCATCTGCTTCGCACATATATTCCTGGGCTGCATCAAGAGAAGCGTGGCCAGCAGGGCAAGGGAGGTGATTCTCCCCCTTTGCTCCACTCTCGTGAGACCCTACCTGGAGTACTGCATCCAGTTCTGGAGCCCCTATTACAAGAAAGATGTGGACGTGCTGGAACATGTCCAGAGAAGGGCCATGAGGATGATCAGAGGGCTGGAGCACCTGTCCTATGAAGACAGACTGAGAGAGTTGGGGTTGTTGTCTGGAGAAAAGAAGGCTCCGAGGAGACCTTTTTGTGGCCTTCCAGTATCTGAAGGGGGCCTACAAGAAAGCTGGGGAGGGACTTTTTAGGACGTCAGGTAGTTTTAGGACTAGAGGGAATGGATTAAAACTAGAGATGGGTCGATTCAGATTGGGCATTAGGAAAAAATTCTTCCCCATGAGGGTGGTGAGCCACTGGAATAGGTTGCCCAGAGAGGTGGTGGAAGCCTCATCCCTGGAAGCTTTTAAGGCCAGGCTGGATGGGGCTCTGGGCAACCTGACCTAGTGGGAGGTGTCCCTGCCCATGACAGGGGGATTGGAACTAGATGATCATTAAGGTCCTTTCCAACCCTGACAATTCTATGATTCTATATTCATACACTAAAGCAACAACAAAAATCTAACCCAGAAAAGAAAGGTTCCATGAAATATTTTCTTGTAATAGAATAAAATTTGGTGTCAGACACAAGGTCATCTCTTTTGGATCAGGAATCTTAAAACAGGACATGTGGCTTTGAGGGCAAGTTACAGTGCTCAGATACTGAATCATAACCATTACATTTTAACAGGTAGATTACAGGAAACATCAGTCCATGAGCCATGAACACATTTTGAAAATGGATTATCTGCAACTAAAAAGGGAGGTTATATATTGGAAATGTATTTTCTAGTGCCAGTGACTCATCTGTTGTATTAGGTAAATTTTTTCAATTTCAAATCTGAATTTGGGTTTGTTTTGGGGTGACCTTTTGCATGAAAACTATGTTTCTTGTTTCTGTAAAAGTAGCGGTCTGTGTTCAACCACATGCACAGCCCCAGTGACCTCAAAGTCTTCCTGGAAATCTTTGCTCAAGTGCAGCCTAAATGAAAACTTGTCTGAAGATTTGAGATGGCACCTAGAATTTTGTGGCGGTGTACTGGCATTACGTGACAAAATGAGAAGTATTACAAATGTCACCGATTAGAATTAAAGTGTGAATTACTCTTTGGACTTCTTATCATTCATATATAGGAATTACTACAAATTAGTATGGTTAGCCCCAAAGGTCCATTAGACATGGTTTGGTTGTCTGTAATAAATACTTAAAAGTCAATTTTCCACTTTAGATCAAAAAGAAAAAGAGTGAGAACTTGAGAGTAGGAATAATATTATCTTGGTGTGTCTCCTTTCCATCTTAAGCAGGTTAAAAGCTATCCTTAATAGCAGACATACCGAGGGAAGACTTGTTATTTTTGAACTTTCAAGTCATTCTGTTTTAATCTGTGACCTGATATTTTTATGAGGCATTGTTGAGCTTGGGGGAGGAGGGTTTCCTGTCTGACTGCAGCTAGCAACTTTTCCTTCGGCTTTCAAAATGGGAAGGTTATGAGAGGTCCAGCTACTCTCATGCAAAAATTACAATAATAAAAATGTAATGGAAACCAGGAACTTGGAATTCTGCAAGACCATGAACTTTTTACCCTTCCAAATCCAGGTTTTGCCTCCTTTCTTCAATGTGTCAGATGTCATTTTCCTATTGATCAAACAGCTTTTTGTCCCATGATTTTTTTTTAAAATAGCTCTGAACGTTTGTGTTTTATAAAACAGACGTTTTGTGGGCCCCCCTAAAAAAAAATAAAAATAGTGCAAGGACACACAAACATACCTGATATTTATCCCTGATATCCCTGGTATTAATCCTGAAACAATTTCTGCTGTCGAACACCCACTGGCTTTGACCTACTGATTCTAAATTGTGAATCGTTTTGTGTTTCTTAAGTTCTAACTGCTTAGCCAGCACCTCTCTTCGCTGTCTCCTGTGGATTCCTTCCTGCCATTCAGCAGACATCCTCAAGTCCTGCATTCCTGAACACACCAGCATTTGTAGCAATACCAAGTGGAAACCTCAGGACAGTAGCGTTAGCTCATCTTTCTCTCCTCTTGAGTTGCAAAGACCCTTGAGCTGTCTCTGAAACTAGAATATACCATCAGTGGCTTGCTTTATTTATGTCAATAGCTCAGCTGCTTGAGGAGACAGTATGATACCCTACAGAGAAAAAAAATCTGTCCTGTGAATTGTTATTTCCAAAGGATGCAGAAGGGAGGTAGGGCAGAAATAAGAGCAAGCAATATGCAAGGATTTAGAGGAGCAGGAAGCATCGTGGAATATTGATGAAACAGTTGAAAAGTCCCCAGTGCAATAGATGAGCTGAGTCCTGGGGGTAGTGAGCATCATCAGCTTTGATTGAATTTGTTGTATGGTGCACAAAGTTAGCACTTGTCCATGTTTTGATCTTTGACTGCAGGTGGGAAATAGTGTAGTCTAATCATTGAAACAAGGGGTTCAGTCGGGATTTCAGAGCTGATTTTGAGTCCACATTGATTCATCAATCAATCTGTGGGGAGAAAAAGAAAAAAAAAAAAGTCCATTGTATCTTTCTGTTTACCCATGTGCAATGGACTTAGTAGGTCCTGCTACTGGATGTGTTGAATGACTAAAGTTTCCAGAAGGAAAGATGCTATAAGAGTGTAAAGTTGTTTTAGTTATGAGTTCCAGAACATCACTTAACTTTTAACAGGCTAAGGTGTAATGCTAACAGCCATATAATGCTCTCCTCATCTCTCTTGTTTCTAATAAAACTTTATTTCCTTTGGCTGAGAGCTATTTCTCAGGATATTATTCTCTATATAATTCAAGAAGCCTAGGAAAAATAAAGAAAAAAATAAAAAAAAGAAGAGCATTTCTTCTGTCTTTGTCTTCCCAGAAAATAACATAGTAGCTAAATTAAGATTTATCTTGACTAGAGTTGTGAATAATTATTAAGGAACAAAAGAAAAAGAAACAAAAGAACACTCAGGAAATCATGCAGTAGCTTTCACTGGTGATCAGCAAAGATATAAAAGGTACTTACTTTGTGAAGTTTTTAAAGTGCAGGGCCAGGATTTGCACTTTGGGTTTGCTGAAGAGTTGTGAGGTTTAGCGTGAATGAATTGATAGATTTCTTTCTGACTGTTCAGTATAGCTTTTAGATGGGAATGGAACAATAAACACATCATTGCAGAAGAAAACAAAACACCAGCCTTTTGGCTCTCTGTTACCTTCAGATTTCCTCAGAGAGCCAAATAGCTATTTGTGGTTCTCAAGTCCAGATGTACGGTTGGTATCTGAAGGAAAAAAGCGCTGTGGAATTAATCCCTCTCATCTTGAGTGAATGACTTGATTTTTTTAAAGATCTGTCCATCTGAAATTGCATATTTGTCATCACAAGGTTTGAACACCATGATGAAGTGATTGCTAAGAGGGGGCTACTCCAAATTTAGTGGGAATGATGACCCATGTTAACTTTATGAGAAAACCTGGTATTTGCTGAATGGCAATAAAATAGGCTAAAAAAATTATCAGAAATCCAGAAGATTATTTTGAGCAGCGTTTTGTAATACATTTGGAAAACCAGTCACTGGTCTATCATACATAAAAATACACTGAGAGTGGTTTCTCTTATGCAAATATAAGGGAGAAGAAACTGAGTTAAATAACTTATTAGTTCCTTCAAATATAAAAAATCTAAATGATGTTAATGTAAGGTACTGCACTGACAATCTACAGTGAATTACAGGCACTGAATTACTACAGTGTTATTTTTACTACAGCCTGTTTTACTACAGCCTATGTTTTATCCTTCCTGTGCAGTTTTACTCTATTTTCTTCAGCATTGTTCCCAATCACTGCCTAAAAATGTGGTTTTACGGTCGACAGTGGCTTTTTCTCTCCATGATTTGTTATGCGTTTGACCTTTGTAGAAGATGTATTGGGGCTTAATTCTGCTCTGGGTGTTTACTTACCAGGAACTCAGACTGAGCTGCATGCAACCAAGTTTACACAAGCTGAACGGTCATTAGGAGATAATGACTTTCAGTCAGTACTATCTGAGGCTGAATTTGAAGCAGCATCGTAAGGGTCAAAGGCTTTGACTCCTATTTCCTTTTCCCCTCTCCTTAGCAACTTATCAGACTTTTATCTTGTTATCAGCAGCTGTTCAAACAAAGATATGAAGACACATGTTTATTTCTTTTGAAAGAATCAACAAGAAGTATTGTGAGATGGTGTTTTCTGAAAGATTTGAAAAGGCAGCAAAATTATTTTGTGCAGGTTTTTGTTTGGTTTGTTTTTTTGTTGTTTTTCTTTTATCAGCTTGCTTTTAACAGTGATCAAGATAATGATGAGTTCCTGAATACAGAGTTCTTGTATTTAATGAGCTTAAAGGGCGTTAAATCAACCTTGGGAATAAAGTCCCTTCCGTTTATTAATGAATAGAGACAAAGCAGAATTAGCTGATGCTGCTCAATTCGTGCAACTTTATTGTCAGTTTCCTACGAAGTCAGGAAAAGACTATGGCTCTCGGAAATCTGTCTGAACACCACCAGTAAATGGTTAGGATGTGTCATTTGGGGTTTGGTGCTCCTTTAGAGTTACTTTTTTGTAAGTGGAAAATGATTGGAATTCTTTTCCTTCACTGAAATGGAGCAGGGGAAAATAAATATTATTATTGCCAAAACTAAATCGTAAACTATTTCCAATTTTTGGTCCTGTTCTATTTTTAACTTGGAGGCCAAGAGCTCGCTGAGTTAGTGAGCAGACTTAGCAGCAGTATCTCATGAACTTGAAAGTTGCTTTTCTTGAAAGAATCGTGATAATCTTGTTGCCTGCAACATGGGTCACAGTCTCTCTGTAATCAGAAAGGACTTTGAAACATTGAAACAAGAAACATTGAAATCCTGAAGAAATATATTTTCCCAGGGAGGAAAGAAAGAAAACGCTCCAAAAGGTGGCCTGGCTTAGCTAGAGGGCAGGTCCAGATAAACTGCTCTATGTTCATGAGGGAAAACACCTGATTTACAAAAGCTGATGCTGTAAGACACATGAATTAAATCATTACAGACTAGAACTACACCTAAGATTTTCTAAAAATGAATCAAAGAAATAATTGTGTATACTACAAAGTGTCGATAGGCCTTTATTTCAATGTTAACAGAAGCAGTGGTCTGAAAATAGAATTTTGATGGTTTTATTAGATGTCACTAATAGAAGGAGCGCAGAGTCCTAGCACACAGGTGACTCCTCACCTCCTAAAGCTCTCCTACAACCATACTTTTTTCTACTTCCCTACGCTTGCTATCCGTCCCATTTCTTTGCAATATCCTTACTTTCTGTGCTCTACGTGTACACCCACAAATGGGTTCAAGCATCAGCTCTTCAATCTTTCCTAGGTTCCCTGAAGTAGTTTTCCTCTGAGAAATTAAAACAAACTAAAAGACTGGAGAGATGCTTCAAAGAGTATGTGCTTGTCTTGAAGGTAGTGCTTTGTAGAAACTGGTAAAAAATACATTTAGCATTCCTGTGACATACCCTCGTAATACAATGTGTTCAGTCTAATTTGTAAAGAAGATACCCACATGCCATATGTGCAGTGATGGCTACAAATACCAAAACTTTAAAATAAATACATGCTTATTCAGCCCTTTCTACGCTATGATTGAACTATGGCTCAAAAACGTGTTAGTCAAGAGTTCTCTTCCTAATTGATCCAGGAACATTTTGACTAGTACTAATATTAGACCAAAATCATTGCAGTGAGGTAAAGAAAACATGATCAAAACTTATGGATCTATCTGTCTAAACAAAGAGGATTAACTTCAATGAAAAATCTTACAGCGTTCACTGCAGACGGTCATAATTTGCATTGTTTGATTTCCCAGTGCATAGGAAATCTTTTAATTCTTTTTTTTTTTTTTGTGAAAGGGGAAGTTCTTTAATAATCAAATATGGAAATATATTCCCCAAAATCTTCTGTTAGGATAATTTATGTAAAATATTAATTTGTAAATCCTAATTTCTGATTTTTTTTTATACACCAGATATAATGGATGCAGTGAGTTCATTTTAGATCCATTATTTTGTATGAAATGCTGTGCTTACAGTCCAAGAAGGAAGAAAAAAGTAAACCTTAGCATATTTTAAATAATCTCATAAAAGTTTATATTAAATGCCATCTTTCCATCCATGACAACAGTCAGTGCATTTATCAAAAAATTAAAAAAAAAAATAGAAAGGCTGTTTGAGCTGAAAAATCTGAGAAAGTCAGAAAGAGTCTGAGAAAGTCTTCTTGTTGAATGGCTAAGTGTTCAAAAAAAGAGCTCAACAGCTCTTTAAAACAGTTCCATATCTGTAAGTCAAAGAATAAACATGATTGGGGAAAAGTGACTTCGGAATGCATCATGTCTTGCTAGAGGACTGATGAAAGAGGTACCATCTGAATGAGTTATGCTCACATTTTCACCACTTACCATGTAAACTCCAAGGCCCAATTAGGATCTTTGCATATATATAGGGACCACAGCCCTGAGCTGTACTGGCGTACTGGCCATTTACAAATGACACACACTTTGAGAGCTCCGTGAAGTCAGTCCCGCTTTTCTCCTTCTCAAAGCACTGCCATTCCATAAATTGCCTTTCATTAGCTGTTTTTTCTCACTTTAAAAAAAAAAAAAAAAAAATCTTCTTTTTAGCTAGTTACCATCTTGTCCTTACTTTGCAAGCAATTTTGGAGCCTTGTAATTCTCAAAGGCACTCTGTCACTAAGCCTCCAGGCATCCCAGTTACTTCAGCAGAATAAGCACTCCTGTGTATACCATGTTGGAGACATTTTCGTGAAGGTACAATACTTCCTTACAGAGAACAAGTCATTTGTCCAGGTTCCAAAATTGTAAATGTTCTCTTCGAACTTATATCCAGAAAGCAATAGTTTTGCTTATCAATCTATCCATTTGGGCTTCATTTTAGCAGAGACTCCATTAGCAAATGTTATTTGATGTACTTCTAAGTCCTAGAACACAAGAGTGGAGTCTTTTCAAGCTTGACATGTAAATTGCAGTGTGGAGAAATGACCACCGACTGCATTTATTACTCACATTATTGGACAATTTGTCAGTTGCTACTGAAACCACTTGCTTGCTCTGTGAGACCTACAAAAAGCATCCCATAGCAGGAGTGAAGGGAGGAAGGAAGCTGTGAGAAAGCAGTTTGTGATGTACCTCTACTGATCAGGTTATAAGATAAGGAATGGGAAGAGGGGATATGAAATCATTAATGTATTAACAAGTTAATTATGTTACGTTCTCCCACTCCCATGTGCGTCCCTTTAACAGTAGTGCCACAGGAGCCAGATCCATTTGGATGAATCACAGAATGCCTTTGGTTGGAAGAGACCTTCAAGATCATCTAGTCCAACCCTCAACCAAACCCTGCAAGCTCACCACTAAACCCTGTCCCTAAGCACCAGATCCACACGCCGTTTAAATACCTCCAGGGATGGTGATTCCACCACTGCCCTGTTCAAACTATTCCCATGTTTAATGACCCTGTCAGTGAAGATATGTTTCCTAAGGTCCAGCCTAAACCTCCCCTGGTGCAGCTTGCATCCATTCCCCCTCGTCCTGTCACACGCCATCAGGGAGAAGAAGCTGCCCTCTCCTCGCTCCAACCCCCGTTCGGGTAGTTGTAGAGAGCGAGGAGGTC
>VWZK01017391.1:17069-50609 GCA_013396935.1 Baryphthengus martii
GGGAAAAAAAAAAAAAAAAAAAAAGAAAAAAAAACAGGTGTCGTTTTTTTTTTTAAAAAAAGGCTTTTTTTTTTTTTCATTTAAAGGAAAATAGGCTGAAAAATATCAAGACTAGAAAGCTGCATGGCCATGAAGAGGTTAAACAGGCAGGTGCTGCCTCTCCAGTGGACACATTTTTGCTTGATGTTGCTCCTGCCAAGTCTAGAGCTCCAGAAGCTGCTCCACATCCCGCTGGCTCCTTGGCTGGTGGCACCTCTGCCCAGCCCAGCGCAGCTGCCAGCTTGTCCTCCTTGCCCTCTGTCCCAGTGGCAATGCAGAGGTGGCTCCGCTCCATCGGCCGCATGGCGCGGCCAGATCCTGCCTCCAGCTGCAGAGCCGCCACCCTACCTTGTCCCAGCCACCGGCTCCCTGCTCCGCAGGTGGCTCACCCTTCGCCGGTTCCAACCACGAGGGAACGCAGCAGGGTGCTGCAGACTCCCAGCCTGCCAGGTTCCACATGCCTAGATCCTTTGCAGAGCTTGTCCCTGAGGGAGAGATGTCCCGAAAGCCGCTATGGCGAAGTGAGAGCTGGTTAAGGCATCCTGCAAGACTGGTAGAGCACCACCTCCTGCTCCTGTTTGGCCACGGTCCTTCTTTTAGGGGTCTCCCATGAGGACTGCAGTTACTACAGCGAGCATGTTATGTATGGAAAGTGAGAACACGCAGCCCCAGCAAGCCCCTGCCGACCTGCCCGGTCCCTCCTGGATGTTTTACACGGTGCTGCAGAACCGACACGGCGATGTCAGCACTGCAGGGCTGGGCACAGCAACATCTTTGCTGCTATGGACCTTTCTTTACCTCCTGTGGACCTTTCTTTACCTCCTCAGCATAAAGCCCAGCAGCAGAGGGCCTTGCAACGGGCATTAAAACGCTAACCAACCGAACAACCAACACCTCAAGGGTTGTGCCGTCCTTTATCGGCTTCTCAGGTCTCTCCCGGCATCCCCATCGTCACGTGTTGGTTGCACCGCTGTGGGGCAGGAGATTTCACCTGGATGGCTGGCAGGTGGGGACACGAAGCCACACAGCTAGAAACACAACAGCTTGTCAGGGAATAAGCACAGGACTTTTTTTCCTGGAGATGGAAGCTTGATGAGATCCACTGATGAATTCGGCTGAAAGCACAGAGTAACTTTTGCCTTTTTTAAGAGTCCTGGAAGATTGGAAGCTCCCATAAACTTTAATGAGATACTTCTGCAAAACCATTAGTAGAAGCTGTTGAAAAGCAAATTATAGCCATTTATGGGGACTCAAGAAACTCCAACAGCTATTCCCCCCACAAAAGCTGGCAAAGCAACCTTCCTTTCAAATTTCATAGTCCCCTTTGTCAAGGACTTCCTCCTCCCTCTTGTCAGGATTTAATTAAATTTACCCAGGACGGGCATATTTTCCTTCCCAAGCCACTTCTTTGTGGACCGGCCTGGAGATGGATTCGTCCAGTCGGGGAGCCTGGATCACCAACTGGGCACCAGGCACTGCCATTTCCCAGGGAAAACCACAATCCTCAGCAAAGCGAGATCCCACCCGCTGTGTCCCAAAGGGTGACGTTAACAGGTGGCCTTCAGAAAGCACCATCGCTTGACAATTGGATCTTTTAAAGCTGATTTAGAGAGGCTCCTAAACTGGTGAGAAGAGAGGCAGATACGGGCTTTTAAACATATCAAATGGCTTTTTAATGCCATTAATGAAACCTGGGGAGAGGGTAGATTTCTTAGCTGCTCGTCTCTCCTATTAAAAAAAAAAAAGACGTAATACATCTCACCCTTTCCGAGAGAAAAGAGCAACTCTAGCGTGTCACCCTTCACCTTCAAGCTTTGTCTACAGGGCTGAGTCATTACTGCAGCTAATTAGAGACTTCAAGCTGATTATGAGGATTGCAATAAGTGGAGTTATAAAATCTCTGGGCCTGATACTCCTTAATACAAAAGCCACTTTACAATGACCCGGCCTTAAAATACCTTGGGATGATGTAAAGAGCTCTTAGAGCAAATGGGATGAGTCCATCTGCATTTGGAGGAACCGGCACACATTACAAACCACGGGCATCCGAAGCTGATGAGACTCTCAAAGGCCCCATCTGCCTCCAAGTGAGATGAAAGCATCTTTCTGGTCACAGACAGTCAAGTCTTTCACATAAAAATTAAAAAAATATATTCAGGCGAGTACCTGAAGAGCTGACTGATATTGATCCAATAAAAGCAGAACAAAACCTTGCCAAGTCCATTTGCAGGTGCCTCTAGGGGGATCTCAAGACCTTAACAAGTCAGTTAAACTCCTCTCCAGGCTGATTTTGCCCGCATTCCATGGCTGGACACTCCCTAAACTTTCGGCATATCTTAAACTTGATACAAACCTGAAAAGAAGAGCTCAACTTTTCCATATTAGCGGTACAAAAGGAAAAGAGCTTCCTACGGTGTTTGAAAATAGCTCAAAGCGATAGAAATCAGCCCACTGTTCACTCAACAACTTATAAACCAAAAGCACCAGGGATGCACGCTTGTGGCCTGGAGATGACCACCTGGAGACCAGGTCGCAGTGCTTGTCTCAAACAGAGAAGAACCATCCTCCCCAAAACAGAGAGGACCCTGCCAACCCCAGCAGCCTGGGAGCTGCTCCGTCCCCACCCGTAGGGTCCTCCTAGAAGCCACCAGAGACGCGTCGCAGGGCGGGAGACCACGCATGCATGGCCATAATCTTGGCAGAGAAAGGAAGGTGCAACAGGAAGCCTTATCTCCGGGCTAAGCACAGAGCCAAAAATATGACAAGAGTCATGAGACCTGTGACCTCAGTCACCCGGTGTAAAGTTGCTGCCGCAGTGACATTTGGATGACAGCGTTATCACAGCTTTGAGTCAACAAATCTAGTGGTTGGACTCGGTGATCTTCAAGGTCTTTTCCAACCTGAATGATTCTATGATTCTAAATAGATGCAGCCAAAGGGTTTAGGTTTCCTTATGAGTGAAATAATGCGGGAAAACTGTTTTGCCGGTGAGCGTGCTCCATCCAGCGCCAGCAGCTCCCCGAGCCCGTGGGGCAGAGAGGGACAAAGGTATCTCGTGAGCTTAAACTCACAGGAGTGACACCTCAATTCATCTCAGGGACCACAGGGACCCGGGTGCCAGCACCAGAGCGAGAGTGGGAGTTTATACCGAGAAGCCAAAATACTACAGGTTCTCTCCCACTCACTTCCCAAGGCAGATCAGCCCTCTCCTGCGCAGAGTAGGGCTGCTGCTCGAAGGTTACCTGTGATATGTAAGAGAACGTGAAAATCCAGCCAAACCAGTATGCCCAGCTGGCGGTATCGGGGAGAACAGCTCGACCCTGGCTGGTGGAAACTGGGACTCCATCTCCTTCAGCCCAGGCATCCTGCCCCTTTCCAGCACTTGTGCTTCGGGCAAGAGGGAGTGCAGCGGGGCAAAGGATTGGCACAACTGGAGCCCAAAGCACTTGTGGATCACATCCTGATGGCAAGTGGTGTTAAAAAAGCACATTGACAGGTCTTCCTGCAGTCATTTTGGTGACATTTTGGCGATTTCCTACTTTCTCTTATCCTTCCACCACTTTTCCTTCTAGGACTTCTCTCTGCAGACGTTTTCCCCTCTTAATCGGCTTTTTCCCCAGCTACCATCTTCTGCGATGATGTTTTTTTCCCTGGCTTTCCTTCTCTGTTTCCCCCAGGTAGCTCCATCCTTTTCAGCTGCAATATCTCTTCCCCTGTTTCCTCTGGACCAGCTAGAAGGAGGAGAGTCCTGAACCCATCGCTTGTCCCAGATGCAAGAGGAGCATTTTGGACCGTGAGCAGCTCCTGGGTTACTTTCAAACATACTGTAACTTTGCTGCGAAGGCTGTCCCTAGCAAGCTGGGCCTCAGCTCAGGAGGTCTGCTCCTCCACTTCATGAACAGCAGTGTGCCCAGCTTTCAACACCAGCCTTCTTGCACCAATGTGTGGGCTGTGGTCTCTGTGTTTGCCAGAGCTACAGTCCCCCTTCCCTTGGGAAGTGCAACGTTTTGGGGAAGAACAGAAAAGCCTCCCTCGTTGTCCTTGTGCTGTCTGGATGACACTGCATGGAGAATGGAAGTTG
Source organism: Baryphthengus martii (assembly GCA_013396935.1). Classification (NCBI taxonomy): domain Eukaryota; kingdom Metazoa; phylum Chordata; class Aves; order Coraciiformes; family Momotidae; genus Baryphthengus; species Baryphthengus martii. The sequence continues at coordinate 21,190 of VWZK01017391.1, forward strand.
CACCAGCCTCTGCAGCACGGCAGCTGCAAGGTCAGAGAAACACCAGAGCTGCAAAGTTGCCAGCTAAATTCAAATCTACGCTTTTCCTACACATGGGGGACTTCGAGCTTGATTTGGGGTTTCTTCTAAATTAAGGACCCAGCTGCTTATTTCTGATCCAGCTGCTCTGAAGCTCAGGAGGGTTTAGGTGGCTCGGAGACTGCCCCAAACTAAAATGGGAAACATCTAGAAACGTGTGAGTTAGCAAGTAGAAAACGTGGAAACAGAATTTAAAATATCAGGGTTGCATCTGTGACTGTTGTCAATCCTGCAGTTGTGCTGTGATTAGATCAGCAGCACAGGATATGGATCACTCGTGACTTCATCCCAACCTTTCAGAGCATTCCAGTCCGCGGCTCGGCTGGTGACCTTCCTCCAAGGCAGTTTGAATAATCAGGGGGTGAGAGAATTTATGAGCGTAGATACAACCTGCTCTTTGCCAGTTGGCCCCCGGTGCAAAAAAAAAAACCATCTCAAATGCATGTTCCCAGCTTGGACTAGATGATTGTGAAGCTGTGTCTGACAAAAGCCTTAAGAAAAAGAGCGACAGAAATATTACAACAGCTTCACGTTTCCCAAGGGGAGGAGATGCAGGCTGCTAGCTCCCTCACCAAGAATATGAGTTTGCTCCTTCAGCTCAGTCTGGACCCAAAAATTCCAGAACAGAAAAGTTCAAAACCTCTACCCTGAACTCCCAGCCTGGTTTTATGCCAGCAGGTATTAAGACCTTGCCTAGGTGGTCAAGGATGTTCCCCAGTGCGGGGTCTTGATCCCTGCTGTGGGTAAATCATTAGCACAGCCCCAATAGTTTTGGCCAAACCAACCAGCCCTGTCCAAACCATTTCCCAGCACCTCTTCTAGCTCTGCAATGGGCAAAGAGGTAGCTGAGCAGAGTGGGCATCTTGCATGCAGAAAAAATTTCTGGTGACTTTAGTGGGGGCTCCTGAACCGAAAGACAGATTTGACCAGGACCGCCATAGAGAGAAATGTGCTTTAAAAATAACTCACCTGCAAGTGGAGCAGAAGCAAAGGAAGAAAAGAGGCATTTTTCTCTCTGCCTCATTTGTACATTTGCATCTGCTCCTGCAAGTGCATCAGCACCTGGCTGAGCTGCTGCAGAAGAGCCAGCACGAAGGAAAACCAAGCAAAACACTGCCCTAATAAACCCTGTTTATAGAAGTACTGCCGCTGTGAATACACATAAATAATAGTAAACTGACATGGAAAAAAAATATCTCTGGTTGCTAGGCAAATTAATGTTCCAGCAAAAACACGAAATAGAAATTAGCTCAGAGTGCACACACAGGAGCGCAGCCTTTGCGGGGGCACGGGATGCTTGAGAGCTAAGCGCCGGACGAGGCAGGAATGCTTGGTGGGAAGGGAAATTAATGCCCTGTTGTTAGGAAAACTGGGCTGGCGAAGAGGAGTGCTGGCTCGCCAGGAGTTTGGCAGCGCATCGCTCCCAGTAAATCTTTCCCATGCCTGTTTTGGGGAGGAAGCTCTGGCTCGCTGAACTTCTCTGTACCTTTTTTTTCCAAGCATGTAATAAGGGAATGGTTTGTAATCCGTCGCGCAGGGCTTTCCAGGTCGATCCAGCGCTCCCATTTCGCTCTCCTGGAACAGACCCTGGCTGTGTCCTCCAGGCGTTTTTTGGCCAAGCTGCTCACAGGACGAGATGGTTAAAAAGCACCGAAAATAGCAAGGGCTGTTGAAAAGGCAGCTCTGTGCCAGGAAGGCTGCAGACGGACCTCAGGAAGGGAGGGAAAGTCGCATTACAGTCCCGGCATTGATAACACCACACGCTGAGTGCACTTTTCATCCCTCACTGCTGTGGAAAGAAGCAGGGGGAGGGCGATTGAGCCATCGCTCGTCCCAGTCCTGCTGGCTCCAGTGGCATCGGTCTTCTTGTACCCCTTTCAGGTGGGGAGGAGAAGCCAATTTTGTGCTTTTTTTCCCCCCCTTAAAAATACATTCAGCAACATGCTAGGACTTCAGGGAAATATTTTCAGTGGCTGGGAGTTAAATGTGGTTAAATAATAAACACGGCAATAAAACACTAGTACATTTTCGTAGTGTAGGAGACAGAGCATCCATTGTCATCAGTCCTCAAGAAGTGCTATTCTTACATGTGGTCCCTGTTCTTCCTTTTATATCCGGTTGTCTGTTCCCCAAACGCTTTATTGGGAGCAGATGCTAAATATATGTCATTAATTCTTACCGTATATTGTTTTTTTTACATTCAGCAGTTCTCAATTTTTTGAGAAGTCTTGCTACAGAGAAATGAAAATTAGATGGCCGGTGCCGTTCGGCTAACGAGATTTCATTTCCTGATCCTCTGAACAAGGGCACAAGCAAGAAACTTTCCTCGTGTGAGCAACTACTTGGACTGAAGCTGTGTCCTGGTGTAAAACTGAATCTTTTATAATTAATTCTGTCCGTAAGCATTTGCCATCTAAGCATTAAATGGCATAATGCAAAGGAAAAAAAAACGAATGCCAAGAGGAATTTAAGTTTTTTAATGCTGGAGTTTTAAGACTCTGAATTGTGTATTTCCTATCAATAACTCTATCATCAATTTTTCCTGTTATATACAATATTTTTTCCAAGGGCGGCTTGTAAATCCAGCCAATAATGAGACCCACTGAGAGATTCGCCGTTTCTATTGGAAATTATGGGGCTGAGCATGCCCAGATTTTGAAGCACTGAAAAAACTTTGAAGGACACCAAGCAAAATCTGCTCCACAGAGGGGCACATCCAGCTTATATTAAAGATCTGTGCTCTGCTAGGAGCAGAGGAGCAGCAATTCCCACAGAGGGGAAGGAACGCGCCCGTGGTGTCCTGGGTCAAAGACAGGACATGTGTTTGGCTACGGGAGGACAGAATTTGGCCTTCCACTGGCATCACATGAAAAATGATTTTAATATGATAAATGTGGTGATACAGAACCCAGCTGGAGTGTGACTCGGGTTTAATTTTCCCAGTATAACTCAGCAAACTTTTATCCACGAGGCTCCACGCGACTTTTTCATTAAACTGTACAGCATGTACCAAGCCCTCTGTCTTTAAGGTGACATTTCAAACCCCCATAGAGGAGGGACAGTTGTCAGGGCAGTGATTAAAATAGATCCTTGTTTGTTGGCGTGACTTTTACTCGGCTCCCGGGACATGCGGCGGCAAGTCCTGCGGCCTCTCCCAAAATAAGATCTGCCCCGGTTGGAAGCACATACAACATGCTGCTGGATACTGTCAGCTCCCAACCTCCCATCCTAGCTGGGCTAGCGATTGTGTCCGACCACCTTGCCATCACACAGGGATGAGGACACCCAAGGCTAGAGGTAGGGGGTCTTAGGTGGGTAGGCACAGCCCTTCCACCCACCGGAGAGCAAACCCAACTCCTAGTACCACCTAAGGCAAAGCACGGTGATTTGGAGGGAGAGCCGAGAGCAAGAATTCAGGGTCCTAAGGCCGCATTTGCTTGTCCTTCAATGTCTTTTTGGGGGGCTGCAAGGAACTGTAAGAAACCTCAGGGGCTGATGTCCTGTAGCATTTCCAACACTTCGCAGAGCCCCACAGCCCTGGCGGTGAACTCAGCCCCGGCTAAAAATAGGGCTGAGCCGACGCGGCTGAGCCCACGTAAGCAGCTCTAATGCAACACCTGCTAATCGCTGGCACCCCGGCGAGACAGGCGCGCAAAGCTGCCCTGCCAGGGTGGGTTTCCAGAACTAATGCTGGAGGAGAAACCGTTTTCTGACGTTACTCTTTCAAAGGGAGCAAAAGGGATAAGAGGGGACAGCTGTGGCCGTGCGTCAGGTTAGACTCTGAGACCTTGAAAGACGTTCATGGGCCGGTCGAGGCAAAGCAGGAAAGACAGGAGCTTTGCCGTGGAAAACGAGACGATAAAATAATTTTGTGACTTTCATCATCTTCTTGAAAAAGCACTGTAAGAAACTCCAGCAGCTATTGGCTCAAGGGCAGCTGGCAAAACAGCCTACATCTCCTAAAAGCAACAACCCGGGATGCAGCTGCTTGTGTGCAAACTGGAGCAGAGGAGGTTCTGTTTAAACACAAGGCAATACTTTTTCCCAGTGAGGGTGACAGAGCCTGGAAAGGCTGCCCAGAGAGATTGTGGAGTCTCCTTCTCTGGAGACATTCAAAACTCGCCTGGATACGTTCCTGCGTCATCCACTGTAGGTTCCTGCTCTATCAGGGGGGTTGGACTCAATGATCTTTCAAGGTCCCTTCCACCCTGTGGAATATTCTGTGATTCTGTGTCCCACCACCGTGGAGTGTCTTGTCCCTGGACAGCAAGGTTAAAACACAGACTTCATTGCCAGTTTTCTCCAGACGTGGCTTTGGCCGAATCTTACTCTAACTTTGGTAGCCTCCTGATAGGAGTGTGATACCTACCGTGACCCAGACCTCACTAGCTTGTAGTTGTCCAAGTGTCTCAAGTCTCTTTTTTATTCCATCATGTATCTCAGCTGATTCAACAGCTTCCTTGGAGAAGTACCAAGCTATAAAAATACCGTCTCCTTTCTAACAAAACGTATTCCACCTGTCATCCCCCCTTCTAAATTGTCAAAAGTCAGGCTCAGTATTTTTGGCTGGGGTGCAGGCAGATGAGCCCCAGGACTCAGTGGCCCCTCTCTGAAGGTGAGAGCTGATGAGAGCTGGGTGAATGCCAGCGCTGGAAACCGAAGCCAGCTCAGCTCCAGCTGATCTACCTTTGCCAGATGGCCACGGATGACCACATCTGCCCATCACCTGGCAGCCCTGCAGAGTGCAAGGCCAGATGAAATAAATTCAAGGCAGCGTAAATTTTGCTTTAGAAATACATTAGGTGAGTCAGATGAGTAGGTTTTCTGCTCTGTGTAACCAGAAAAATCCTTGATTTGTCTTTGAGTCCAGCTCGATATCAAGCGGGGTTAGTGCAGAAAAAGCAAGGCCTGCTTTTTTAAACGCCTTTTTTTTTGGTGACAACAGCTCCTAGGTTCACTCAGTTCATCTTATCAAAAAGATCTTATCATAAGTTGTCCTTGGCATCAATGAGGCAATGTGTGCACACTATGAATAGAGGACCTGGTCTTGGGCTCCAGCTTCTTGCTGTTGCATGTGCTGAAGGGCTGGCAAATGCCAGGAGATTAAATATTAACATTTATTGCAGTGCATCCGCTTTGTTCTAGATCCAATGCGAGCTCCTTCTCTCAGGAATGTGATGGTTATGGTAAGCTGAACAATGTGGGAGCTTTATTATTATGCTCAGTACTGGTAGTGAATAAAGCCTCCAGATAAGTTGATGCCATCGTCCCATTTTGGGCAGGGAGAATAGCTACATAAATAACGTAACAGCACCTAATCTACCCCTCCAGCTCTGCTTTAACTCTTTGAGATTGATTTCTGTGCTTTTTTAAAGGACAGCTCTTCTTTTCTGTCTGCTCTACGACTACTTGGGAAAAGTTGCCGTGTGCTTTTGAATGGAACTCGCTGGGAAGACAGACCTGAACCATTCGTCTCTCTACTGATGATACAATTTCCCTTACAGTATTTGTAACGTGCTTCACCAAAAAAATATCACTTGCCTTTGTTTGTATAGCAAAGGAAATCTTGGATCACTTGAGAAAATCACTTCTTAAAAGAACCAAAAGTCATAAAAAACAGAGGAGAAAGAAACACTTCAAGAGGGAGGGCTGCTCTGACAACACAGCTCTGAAAGACGCTGGGTGCCATCAGACCTAAGGCCCTTCTATCTTTTTATTTCTCACTCTTTTGAAAATTGGTGACCGTTTCAATAGCTCAAGTTTAGTGGCGATTACAGAGCTTCACAGGGAGGATGGGTGCTGGTGGGTGAGATGCTCAGCATGAGCCATCAGTGCCCGCTCGCAGCCCAGAAAGCCAACCCTGTCCTGGGCTGCATCTAGAGGAGTGTGGCCAGCAGGTCAAGGGAGGTGATTCTCCCCCTCTACTCCACTCTTCCTGAGACCCCACCTGGAGCATTTTGTCCAGTTCTGGAGCCCCTATTACAAGAAAGATCTGGACGTGCTGGAACGTGGCCAGAGAAGGGCCACGAGGATGATCCGAGGGCTGGAGCACCTCTGCTATGGAGACAGGCTGAGAGAGGTAGGGTTATTCAGCCTGGAGAAGAGAAGGCTGTGAGGAGACCTTCTGGTGGCCTTTCAGGATCTGAAGGGGGCTGATAAGAAAGCCGCGGAGGGACTTTTTAGGATGTCGGGTAGTGATAGGACAAGGGGGAATGGATCCAAACTAGAGGAAGGTAGATTTAGATTGGACGTTAGGGAGAAGTTTTTCCCCATGAGAGTGGTGAGACCCTGGAACAGGTTGCCCAGAGTGGTGGTGGAAGCCCCATCCCTGGAAGTTTTTAAGGCCAGGCTAGGTGGAGCTCTGGGCAACCTGCTCTAGTGGGAGGAGTCCCTGTCCATGGCAGGGGGGTTGGAACTCTATGATCTTCAAGGTCCTTCCAACCCTGACAATTCTACGATTCTATGTTAAAATAGTTACCGGGAGAGAACAAACAGAATAGGATTGTGCAAATTCACCTCCCAGCCCCGTCATATCTTCTGTGGCACAGCTAGGCAGAGGTGGGTGCGGTGTGGATTAATGATTTGCATTCCCCCTCCCAGCGTAATAAATCTCAGAAAAGCCTGTAGTCATGTACAAAAGCCAACATAAATGTGCTCTCCCCAGGGAGTCTCGAAGGGAAACAGGAGGTTGGCCAAACAATTCGTCTTTATAGTATTGATTCTGTTGAAGCGGCACAAATGGAAGAAAAGCCTTTAAGTCTAAGTACAAAAGTGCTGCCTCCACTTGATTTAATGAGTGCAGGTTTTCGGGAAATGTGCTACCCTGGGAGCCGCCGGCTTTCCAGATTTCTGGCAGGTCAGCTCTTGGGCTTGGATGGAACTGTTTAAATGACAGTGGCCTGAAAAATATTGCAACCTTCTGCTTCTGCATATCCTATTGCACAGCAGGATATGAGTCAGGAGAAAAGGTGAGGCATGTCCTGGTTGCTCTGAGTTACTCGAGTGTTCAAGGACATGAGCTGTCTTACGAGAGCACTCGTAGAAAATCGTATGGGAGCAGCACAGAGAGCCTGATGCTGTTTTCTCCAGCTCGGACTCTTGCTTCTCCTTGCATTGTCTTTTTACTGCAGGTGGGGATTTGGCTGAATTTCCAAGCAAGCCACAGCTCCAGGGGTTGTTGCAGGACACACCGTGCATCCACTCCTCGGAGAAGGAGCTGGCTGGCTGCTGCTCGCCTTCGGCGCCACTGCGCACCCGGATGAAATTGGCCATTAGATACGGCCGGCTGACTGTTGAAACTATGCCCAGAAAGGGGAGAAATGACTGTCCTCTGCCCCTCCAGACCTTCACCTTGAGCTGTGCTGGATCACTGCTAGGTCCAGAGAGGGATTCCACTGCAGCAAGGTCTGAGCAGGGACAGGGACAAAAGCCTTCTCCAGCACGGAGGGGCCCTACAGACCCCACGTTCTCCTGGCTGAACTGAAAGAGTTGTCTCAGTGGTGGTGAGAGGAATACTCTCTTTCATGAAATTTTTGGGATACTTCATAAGCTCTGCCCCAGCTCTGAAACCCAGGGTCACTTCCAAGCATAGGCTCTCCTGCTGCCGCTGCCTTGGTCTTGATTTTTTGACCCGCATGATTTCCTCCTAAGCTTTTCCCGCCCCCTCAATTGCTGGCTCTTGCCCAGACTTCCTCACAGCAGTGACAGTCAGAGTTGCCTGAGCAACATTTTTCTCTCTGTCTCTGTTCCCACACTCGAACTCCAGCGGGCAAGATAACCCACCCCACACCCCCCCTCCAGGGCAGGCTGGTTGCCATCCGCGTTTTTCCCCAGTTCACCTCGTTTGCCTCCCCAAGGCCAAAGCAAAGGCAGCAGAGGTGCCGCGCACCACAAGCGCTTCTCCTGCCACGTGCTCTCGCAGCCCCCTCCTTGGGGCCGTTGCTGAAGCTTGGTGGCACGCCAGCGTCCTTCAAAGACACGCCGGGCGTGACGATGCTGCCGCTCGTCTCACGCCTGCCAAGCAGCGGGTCAGGTCATAGGATAGACACCGTTCATCCCACAACTCCACGCGCCAACCTCTTCTCCCTCCTACTTCCACTTCCCACCGGCATCTTCTGTCCCGTCTCCTTGCTTGCTTTCTCCTTACCGCAGGGCTATTCCATCCTTCCTTCTCCGTCACCCTAAATTCTCTCTATTTCTGTCCATATTCCCCTTCTCCCAGACTTGGTAGTTTTTGGCATTATCCCTCAGACCACCCCGCTCTCTTCGCTCTTGTTTCCACTTAACCGCTCCTGCTAAGTTGAGGTGACGTCCTCATCCTCCTGGCCAGGTTGTCTTTCTACCACTGTCACACGTTTCCTTTTTGTGTCCCCCCTCTTTGGGGTTCAGCCGCTGTTTTTGTGGCTTCAGGCTATTGGTTCCTTTGACTAATTTGCTCATTTTCTCCTGTCTTTTGAAATTCATACTGTTAATCTTTGTTCCTGACTAGCTTCCTTGACTTCACTTTCTAAAAGTAGTTTAACCTGTGCTAGAGTCAAAAACACACCTCTAGAGAGAAAAAAACATCAGGAAAGCTTTTTCCTGCAAATCACACATGGAAAAAGATTATTCTCAACCTATTCTAAAATGGAAAGAAAAAAAAGAGAATAAACCTTTTCTCTGGAGTAAATGGAAGATGATGGCACAGAATGCAAAAAGGAAAGGAAGGACGCTAAAACTGAAAATGAGGGATCTCATTACAGGTAAGTTTTCTGAACAGTACAGTGTCTACCTTCTGGACAGGCTAAATGTATCTCAAGCTCGTGAACTAACCAAGGGAGGAGAAAAACTTGTCATGATGAAAAATACTGTGTGCTATCAATAGCATCTAATGGACTGAAAATAAGGGTGAGAATCAGCATTGATTTTGTGCCTGGCCCTGCTTTTATCCAAGCCCATAACCAAACCCCAGTCAAAATCGATAGCAGAAGTTGTTGTGAAACCGCAAGACGGCTTTGATCAGGTCACATCTCAGTGGCTTTGGTTGTCGGTATGAGGTCACTCAAACTGCGTTGCTTGACCTTTTCCAGTTCAACCTTCTTAAAAAAATCCACGGGACTCCCTTTGTGCCACGATACCCCAGTGCTTACATTCCCAGAGACATCTTTTAAAAAGCCAAGGTAAACTTTGAATAATCATTTATTACTTCTTTTACCGCTCTTCGTTTGTTTAACTGTGTGCCCGAGAACGTACGTGAATAGATGGTCCTTTTGCAGTCACTTCCCAGATCTTTCCCTCTTGCTTCTGCAGCCCGGCAGCGCTGCCCACGTCACGGCCGGAGGAGCACTACGTAGAAGCGCTATGCACTATGACTCAGAAGCTCATTTATTTGCTCAGGTATCACTCTCATTGCCAAGAGAAATTTTGTTCCTGGGTAGGTGTGGGTCTCATCATCTCTTTTGTGGGTAGAGCAGGAAACGGAGAGCTCAGGACATGAAGAAAGCCCACGGCGTTTGTTATAAGGGTCCAAAACGCGACAGCCCTTCTTTCTCTGATGAAGCATTTGGGGATGTTATGATTGGTATTTTTGGTGAAGAGAAGTAGTAAGGTAAACTTTGCGGGCAATATTTCTGCATTTTTTTCTTTTTTCCCCAAAGAAGTCAGTTTTTCCAGGATTATCTGTGTTGACACACGTGTCAATGAAAGATATTACTTGACTGCCTGAGGTGCTGGGGTCTGAACCCCAAGTNCCTAGAAAAAAGTAATAAAACCTGCGTGAGTTTCTGTGTATGTTTTCTCCTGATGGCTGTGTCCTTTTGGCTGGGCCCTGTAATTGGCAAAACAGTGCCTCAAAGGGACAAATGTCAGCTCTCAGAGTTTTGGTGGTGTCATTGGTAACTTGTAACAAGGCAACCTGGGGTTTGGAAGAGGAGCTGCAGTAACCCTTCAGCCGTGGGGTATCTCAGTCCTCCCTACAGCCAATATGGGGAGGCAGTTACCCTGTGTCCACCATCCAGCTTCCTGCACTCCCTGAACGCATTGTCAGTGATTTCCATGCCAAAAGCCAAGATAAGAGGTTACTCCCCCCTCATCACATTGACTAAGGTCATTAACCTGGTTCAAAGACCAAGGACTTTCCATGCAGGTTACTCTGAGGCATGTCTCGTCGCAGCTAGCTTGTAGGTTTGGAGTGATCCTTCAGCAGATATTTTTTGGCCAGGTCTTTCCTTCTGTTGACTAGTCTGGAAGGGAAAACAATCAGTGCTGAAGAGCATCAACATCAGCCAAACCCTGTGTTATGTTTTAGAATAACAGCCTCTTTCAATTAATTGCAATGAAGGTGGGAGGCCTGATGGAGAAGTAGTATAGAAATGTAAATGCAGAAATGCTGAGCCACTGGTTGTTTTTTTTTTTGGTAAGTGGGGAAAAATACAAGTAATCTCTGGGGTTTTCTTCCATCATCAGAGGTTTCTCATCCAAAATGGATGTTTTGTTTCTGTGCTTGGGTGAGAAGGAAAAGAAAGGAAAGGCTGGCTTTGCGTTGTGGTGGTTTTGGTTGTGTCTATCAAGTAGCTCAGAGCTTCCCAAGGAGCTATTGCTTCTGCTGTCCTCCTTTGCCTGAGAGGATCTGAACAATTCAGGAAGCCTGGACTCCTACATGTTTTGGGACACAAAGGGAACTTCTCCTAAACTCACCTTGCAGAAATAACCATACAGCAGCAGGAACAGATACCCTCCAGACCCTTTTGCTGTAGTCTCCTGGCCTTATACCACCCTTTTGCTCTCTGGATCAAAAAGACCAGGATCTAGGATGGAAACTTGCTGCACCAAATGATCACTTTTTGGGAAGTTACTGTTTGACCAAGAGGCATCCTTTCTCTAGATCACTTCTCTGCCTCTGTGGCACTAAGAGACAACAGGGTAGTGGTAATAGGGAAAGATTAGGTAAATGGCACTTCAGGTTTCTTCTGCACCTACTCCAGTTGGGGATCTAAGGGAGACTCAAAGATCGGACTTTTTTCTCTCCATTTCTACCATAAAACAAAAAATACATCCTCACCATTAAAAAAAAAGGTATGAAATATTAAGAGGCAGATCTTCACGTCCAGCACTGCAGGGTTGTGTCGTCTTCTGTGGCTCCCCAAGCACATGCAGCTGCCCTGTGGGGACACCTCGTGGTTCAAGTGGCACTTCTGGTTTGGGTGCTGGTGGCTGGCTTCAGGGAAACATCCAGTGTCCATCCTTGATTTCAAGACTTGACAGGGTAAAGCCCTGGACAACCCAGTCTGATCTTGCTCTGAGCAGGAGCTAGACCTCCCAAGCTCTCTGCCAACATGGGTGATTCTACAGCTACACAGCAAATGGGCCCAGTGCTGGAAAATAAGTCCATGAACCCATTCAGTTCAAATTCCTGAGGTTTTAAAACACACATCTTTGAGAAATGATCAATTAGGCCAGAGAGAATCAAAACCAGACCAGGACATGGGCTCTTTACTGATGGAAACTTGCAAATGAAGTTAATTACTCCAAGATGTGTCTATTGGGTGCTGAGAGGAAAACACTGTTTTTTTGCTTTCTTTTCCCCTTTCTGCATTTGTTTAAAAATCCTGCGCGGCTTAAATCTACTCCAGTGCTTATTTTGTCCTTCTGAAAGAGCAACTCTCGGCATTCTTCCTGCAAAATACACTGCCTTCTTTCAAGGGTTTACAGGAGGCACTAGTCCCTCCGGCACCAGCAGTGCACGTGTGTGTCTACAGACATTTTTTTATCTCCAGGAGCTGTGCCTGCTACGTGTCTGTGATAAAGGCTGGACTTTAACACAGAAAGATCCTGCTCCTCGCAGCAGATTCTGGTTTTCCTGAAATGGTAGCTCTGCAGTACTGTCCTTTCTCCATAAAATACCTGATAGCGACGGCACAAGTGTTTGTTGCTGGCTGGCCGTGGGCAGGGGTATGACACAGTCAGGATGAAGAACCTGTGAAAGTCTCACTGTTGTCATGCTGAGTGTGAAGAAAAGGTTGGAATGACCTACAGGAAAGACAACCTGTTTATTTTTTATACTGGAGAGAGCTGACATGCTCTTCATTTCGGGTGCATTTGTCATGCTGGCCTCCTAGTGGAAAGCCCATCTGTCTGAACTCTTCTCACTTCTTTCTTTAGCATGAGAGAGACGAATCATCTGGGAACACACGTTGTTTTTACGAGATGTCTCCGCTCCTTGCACAAAACCTCTTTAACTGCAAAGCCTTTACAGGCATGTTTCTCATGGGCATAACACTGCATGATCGAGTTAGGTGCAGTATAAGGCTCCTCCTTGGCTCCACAGAGGACAGATGGGTCCAAGGCAGATCCTAGGTGTCTGATGGACCTTAGCCTGAGTCTGTCTGTGGTCATCCAAGCCATCAAAGAACTATCAAACTCATAAACTAATCTTCTGATGATGGAAACCAGAGCAGTCCACCCACACCCATCTGCAGTTGATCTGTTGTACACATCTAGAGTGTCACTGCTAGTTCAGGAGGTGGCCCAGCCAGGTGACACACAGGTAAACTCAGCCTTTGCAGGAGAGGCCACTTGCCCTCTCTCTACGTGACTTCAAGGTCTTTCTGTTCCTGCTGTTTCTTCCTCAAAGATTTACATTTGCATTTTTATTAAACAGAGTTATTTGTTTGGAAAAAACAAGATTTTTTTTTTTCTTATTATGAAGACCTGTGTGCCTAACAGAGCCTGATTTTTTTTTTTTTTCCCAAATGCGTCACTGGGCACAATACAAGATTTTGTCCCTCCCTGCAGATTTTGCTTCACCTATAGACGCAGATACTGCCCAGACACCTGGACATCTTAATAGAAAAATAACTATTTTTGTCATTGTTCACTTTGGTTATTATGCATGTTTGTAATGCATAAATCATTTAACTGAGTGCTTCTATGGGAACATCCAGAAATGATCTCCTCACCAAGGCGACCAGGTGGCCTCACAGCAGGAAAGGCTCAGAAAAGGCAAAACCAGGGACTAGCTTCCCTCTCATGTCACAGCACAGGCTGAGGACAAGCAGTTGTGCCTCTTCTGCTCAGCAAAGACAACCTCCAGCAGATACCTAGTGAAGGGAATAGGACAAGGAGCTCGTTTGAGCCTTGAGTCTCACCACCTTCCCATGCTGCCCTTGTTTTTTTTCCACTTTCTCTCACCATGAACATGACAGTAGGACAGGCCTGCACTATGTTTGGTGCAAAGATCAGGTGGCAACACATCCACATGGGTGTATCACCACTGCAGAGAGGGCAAGTGTCTCACCTCATCTGGCCCATGGGGTTCCTACACTCTCCAGCACAAGAGGCACTGGTTGCCTAACCTCAGCCTGTGGGTTTGTTCCAGAAACTCTTCAAGCAAATTTATTTTTCAAGTTTCACCATTAACACTATTATTGTGTGGTAGAGGTACAGTCAGTGTGGGGGACCTGGAGGTCAACAGCATGGTGCAGCTAAGGCATTCAACCTGACAATGTCTTCTCCACTCAAAGCAACTTCTAGCATGTCTAGATTACTTCAATAAATCATCAAGGTGCTTGCATGACTGTCTGCATGCATAGTTGAACAGAGAGATGCTGTTGCCACATCGGTGCAGACACACAACTGGAAACCATGAGGCTCTTTCTCCTACACCTCCCATGCCCAGCAGTCCTTTAGGGCCCCTTGCAGCCCTGTGACATTGCTACAGGTTGTCAGCAAGCTAAGAAACCTTCATGGGATTAGTAGAGCACATGGTTTCTTCTGATTTACTGCTCATCAGCTGAAAAGAGGGAGGCTGAAGAGTAGCAGAGGAACAAAGCAGAGGGAGGTGGGTCATTCAGCTGAACCCACCTCCCGATGTGAGAAAGTGTCACTTGAGGGAAGGAAATGCAGAGGGGCCCAGATCCAGGCACATTGGCCAAAGCCACGTGGCAATCAAGTGGCGAAACCCCCTAGGTGACCCAAAAGCAGGGAGCAAGGAGTAACACCCCCTGAGTTGGGGGATGCTAGCAAGGATTGAGGGGGAGCAACTCGTTCTTTGTTGCCTCGGATAACTCCCCTGGCATAGAACGCGTAAGACCTGAGTGCCAGACCCACAGCTGTGGTAAGCACTGTAAAACCAGAGCCAGGAGCATGTGTGGGATGACTGAAAGACAAACAGACAGACGGCACCCTGCTATTAAAGAAAACAAAGCTCTGAGAGTGAGACCTTGGCAATTTGAGAGCGAGGAGAAGAAAGCCTTGAAAAAGCCATCCCGATGTGCTGCTTTCCCAAGGGGCTGCAAATCAGAGGATTTCTTCTCAGCAGAAGGAGGTCTAGCAGGCAGTCAGCTCCTCATGCAAAGCTGGTAATGGCACGCCAGGAAAGTGTTCCCTTCCTAGGGAGAGGCAACCACAGTGAGCAACACTGTGCAAAAGTTTCTGTTTTCCCAAGCAGAGAAGCTGACCGCAAGCAAAATGTGTAGATTTCTACCACTAGTTGCAGGTAAATATTTGGTAAATGTTTGCAGGTAAATATTTGGTAAATGTTTGCAGGTAAATATTTGGTAAATGTTTGCAGGTAAATAGGTTCTTCTCATTCATTACAAGATGTTACAGGCTAGAAAATAGGAGAAAAGTTGCGTGCTACAGCTGCAGTGAAAATGTTCATTCAGAAAACCACAAACCAGCTCCATCAAACAGGACTCGTAATGATGATTTGGGCTGGATGCTGCCAAAAGTTGTCTGACACGCAGATGGCAGAGGCGGACATTGGTTCTGTTCTACAAAAGGACAATGTCCTTGACCAGTAGGTCGAGGGAAGGGATTCTGCTCTTGTGAGACCCCACCTGAGTACTGTGTACAATTCTGGAGCCCCCAACACAAGACAGACATTGAACTGTTGGAACAGGTCCAGAGGAGGCCATGAGGATGAGTGGAAAGCTGGAGCAACTCTGCTATGAGGACAGGCTGAGGGAGTTGGGGTTATTCAGTCTGGAGAAGAGGAGGGTGACCTTCTAGCAGCCTTCCAGTGCCTGAAGGGGCTACAGGAAAGCTGGGGAGGGCCTGTTTGCAAGGGCTTGTAGTGACAGGCCAAGGGATGATGGTTTCAAGCTGGAAGAGGGGAGGTTTAGACTCGATATCAGGAAGAAATTCTTCACAGTGAGGGTGGTGAGACACTGGAACAGGCTGCCCAGGGAGGTTGTGGATGCCCCCTCCCTGGAAGTGTTCAAGGCCAGGTTGGATGGGGCCTTGAGCAACCTGCTCTAGTGCGGGGTGGCCCTGCCTGTGGCAGGGAGGTTGGAATGAGATGATCTTGAAGGTCCCTTCCAACCTTAACCATTCTATGAATCTGTGCCAGAGCACAACTGCAGGAGTGCTGGGAAGGTATCCACATACACTGTGCTGGACAGAGGTGGAGAAGTGGAAATAGGAAAAAACATGTTATGATTACACAGTTGAGTGAACAACCAGTTGCCAACAAGCAAGATGACAAAGCCCTGTTGTATTTTTATGGTCATGGAAAAATCCAGAAATATTGCTATAGAGCTCTTCCCCTTCAGGAAACTTGTAATCTGACAGAATAACATTGTAATATTTTATTTCATTTTTTTAAGCTATTCACAGAGATTTGGTGTAGGGAGCACACAGATTTCTGATGGATTCTGCATGGACCTCAGATATGGGATTTAAATCAGAATAGATAGAGTGTGGCTATGTGACAGAAACCTTCCTAGGGAAATTATTAGTGGCTGAGTTAAAACCCCCCAAACTTTCAGATGCCCTTACACAGCAGTGCTTGGCTGCTGTCCTCTCCTGCCAGCCAGGGTAGGTGAGTCCCATTAACACCAGTCCACCCCCGCAAGGAGTCAGGGAGAGTGCTGGGGAGGTGCTGCCAGGACTTCAGTTATGGGAAGCTGGTGTGTGGCAGTTGAGCCCAAATGGTTCAGATATGACTGTAACCAGCCTGAGCACTACAAAGAAACTTAATTTAGCCCACGTTCAGTTTCGCAGCGATGCGGCGAGATAGGAGCGTGGCTTACGTCGCGCCCGTATCGATTATTTCTTGCTAAAAAGGCCAACCTCCTCTCCTGTGGCTTTGCAGAGAGGAATGGGAACGGCTGGTAATCCTCTGGCTGGCTCCCCCCATTCACCAGGTATTTCCATTCAGTGACATCAACAAGCCCAAAACACGCAGAGGTGGCCTCTGGCTGGTCTCCAAGCAGCTCGTCTGCTCCGTCTCCCCACAGGAAGGCAGAGCTTCAAAGGAGGCTTTCGCTGTTTCTCAGGGGAGACAGATGTTTGTCGTGGGGCAGGGCGCTCTGCTCTGCAGGCACCAACACTGCCACTGCCACCAGGCCACACTAAAGAGATGCAAACAGCCTTTGAGTTTCTAGCGGTACAGTGTTTCACAATCAATGTTGCCGGTCTCTAAGTTTTCACCTTAAAAGCCCACAAAAGTAGCCCAGCCACCCTCACCCCTGTTTAACATAGCCAATTAGGAGAGGATAAGTTGAGGTAAGGGTTGCTGGTTTTGTAGTTTGCTTGTTGATGGTGAAGTGACTGAGCTTTCCTGCTTCTTTAGCTTCTCACACTAGTGTCACCTGGTGCGTGGCCACCCTGTCTTCTCCAAAGTTCTTGGAAGGAAACTCTGATCATGCCCTTAATAGCATCCCACCCCTGCCGGGACTTTCAACTCGTTTTGCAAATATCAGCTAAAAGAAGCTGAGGGGCAAAACTGTGTTACCTGTGTTTCCTGAATTTATAACTCAATCTCAAGTGTTATTCCTGCTTGGGAATGGAAGAGAGAGTCTCCAGCAAGAGTAGCGCCAAGTGTCTAACGTAACCTGTGTCTGGAATTTATTCTGGTTGCTGAGGAGAAGCTGCCATTTATGTAGACATGTCCTCTGTTGGATGGAGGCAGGTGTCCACCCTGCTGGGGACAAGGGCTAGCTGATACCTTCCCTCTCCTGTCCAAGAGCTTCCCGAGCCCCCAGCCTTGTAAATGCAGGATTGGAAGATTTGTCCCTGTTCTCATGGTGAAAAAAAATCCTCTCAGTGTGACTCCTTCTCTACTAGCTCCATCTGGAGGCTCCAAAAAAACTTGCGGGGTAAAATAATGATTGTTTCTTTCTTTGTCTTTTCATTTAGAATTTAAGACTGTCTTAGCATTGAAAACCACTAATGTCAAAAACTGTTGAGGTAGTGGGTGCAGAAAGCTGTTTCTGCTGCTGTCTGAGCCGCTAAGCAGAGCTACAAGCATCATTCAGCTCGAGGATCCCTGTAAAATATACCTCACTTGACAATATCCAGGGGTAAATACCGGCATCACAGTGTGATGGAATGTGGATTCCTCACAGAATGAGGAATGGGCCTCCTGATAAGGAANATAAATACCGGCATCACAGATTATTGTTATAGCAAAAGCCCCTCAGGGATACATACACTGCCCTCTTCCAAAGGAGGAGCTACGTAGGACAATCCCGGTGTGCACACTTGACACCTCAAGGTGAAGAAAAGTTCTCCAAAGCTTCTTGCTCCACAAATCTAATAGTAACAAAATGCAGAGGCAAGGGGGCATATCAGACCAGAGGAGAGCAGGACATCAAGCTTCTGCAAGGTCTCCCTTTCTTCAAAGTTTTCCTGCTTTAGGAACAACCTGCACAAAGACTTGCAGCCTTTGGAGTTATGTTTCCCACTCTTTGCCCCTTCTCTGCTTCCATTACTGAGACAGCCATGCCAGGAAGCTGCAATTTCTTCCCCACCAACAGATGTCCTGAGTAGAACCACCTCAGCACTAGCAATGTCCTTTGTTGGCCAGGGATGTTCTGGAGGGAGAGATACGCAGAGAGAATGAGGAATGGGCCTCCTGATAAGGAATAACAAATTCTAATTAGATAATTATCCCAAAATCTGGATGTGAGTACCCAGCCAGAGCAGCAGCAGAGTGATAGTTAATGTGCCCAGGGTGCTCCTGTCAGATGTTGTCTTGTCTGATGTCCACACAGCAGGAAGGTAGGATGCTGCCAAATCTCATTTTTCTTCCTCTAACTGATAACAAGCCCATGCTAGAAGCTCATGTCGAACCAAGCTGCTGCTCTTGAACTCTGAGTCTGCAAACAGCTGGGCAGTGACAAGTCTATTTGTTTAAACTATTTTAGGAAAAAAACCTGACCTTTTTCAATCATGAAATGCATTAAAGGCCCAATGGCAACATTTAGATGTGGGAAAATCCCGTCTTGAAATTGTCCAAACCTGCCTGCCTTATCTTTCCTTGTCATGGCGCAATTACGGCGTGAAACCAGCAGCGGCACCTCTTTCCCTGGCCGCCTGACCCTTGTTCCAGCGCTGTCCTCTGCTGACCTCCTGACTCTCACCTTTTGCTTCCTACTGAGCTGTTTTCCCTGGTTTTTAGCCTTGGTAGATCTCTGTATTTTCACTTGTCGAATGTGTGCTGCCCTTCTCCATCCTCAGTCCAGCTGGGAGCGCTGGGCATTGCTCTACATATCCCCGTGCTCCTGAAGGATGTGCGCACAGCACCGCCAAGCCCATCACAGCTTAAATTTACCTTGGAGTTAATCTCCCTTTAAATATCAGACAGAAATGTTAACATTGCTTCTTAGAAAGGTTTGGGTTTTTTTTTTAACTTAGAAAACACAGATACCCTGTGAGGAGTTCATTCTCTTCTATAACCTCTTTGCTGAGAAATTAACCCGTTGCCTCCACATCTTCCTTGGTGCTTTGCCTTTTTGGACTCCCTCTGGACTCCTAGGTCTCCTAGGAAGAACCTGCCTTCAAGAAAATGTTTGGGTGGTTATTTTTTCCAGAACTGGAGGTCTGAGTGGAAATTAGCACCATGTGCCCCTGTTCGTGGTGCTGTGGAAGTGGCACATTCTCTGTTTAAAATCCTTCTGGGGCTTGCCTTCAAGCCCGTTGGCACAAAGGGCTTACACTGCGCTCTCCTCAGTCAGGCATCCTCACATAGAAAAAACATGTTTGTTGTCAGCTTGGGATGCAGAAGAGATTCGGCTAAAATGACTTGCTACTCTTTCCTTCAAGCAGAAAACCCAAATGTTGTCTTTCTTCTCTGTTTGCAAGTGCAAAGGTATGGGCAGAGCTGCCTGTTGCCACCTTCCCAACCAAGAGAAACCCCCCTCTCTGCAGCAGAGGTCTGGATGGGCTTGCCATGTGAGGCAGCGTTTACTGAGGCACAAAAACTTGCAGCTTGCTGTTTTTCCTGAAACTCATCCGCTTCTCTTGTTGAGTTTGGTTTCTTATAAAACCAGTTTTCAGGCAGACTGTTAAGTCTCCGTCATTGAGCTTGCAGCAGGGGTTCAAATTTCTCCTGAAATAACTCCTATGCTGGTTTATTAGTGGCTTCCTAAATTTTCCATCTCAAGCTTTGAAAGGTTTCTGTTCCCAGTGGCTTAGGAAAATAATTTTATTTTTTTTTTCATGTGGTGTTGTGTCAGCCAAGGTGTATTGTTGGTCTCAGTTTAAAATGACTCAAGGCACCCATGGTTGTTGAGAAGCCCTTGTGAATGAGAAAGCAAAACTGCATGAATATAATCGGTGAAAATTTCACAACAAAGGGCTGTGCTGGATCTCTGGAAAGCACAACCCTGTGGCTTTACAAATGCTGATGTGGTTTTAAAAATTGAGCACAAAGTTTAGCTGGCTAAAACGTCTTTATTCTCGGCCTTTGACTTTGCTTCGGTGTTTTGCCTTTGCACACGAGTGCGTGTGAGCGCTGCTGCTGCCGCTGAACGCTCCAACGCTCACGGATCCACAACTCAGCCCAGCAGCTCAGGTTGGCTGAAATTCCCTGCTCAGATATGTCCTGGCCCTGGTAGTGCTGATAAATGGGAGTTCACTTTCACCCCAAGTGTTATTAGGTGCCTGCTACAATAAAGTCTTGAGTGGTTGATCTGTGCAGCTTAATGATAGTTATGAAGGTCTTGACTTGCAGGGACTGCCAGGTGGCTCCTCTGAATTCCAGGGAGGTTTTTTCCATCGTGGTCTGACCAGGGGAGTGTGTGTGAGCGTGTTTGGATGTGCACAATGTATGAATTAGTGCCATCTGCCAGGAAAGCTGTGGCCATCTCTTCCCTCCCAGTTTTGCTCTTCAGCTGTTACACAGAGGGTGAAGAGAGGGAGCGGGCACCGCAGGAGCAAGGTAGTCTGAAGTTGGGCCTTTTGGCCACGGGGAGAAATGGAGTCGTCGTGGTGTGAAGTCAATGCAACTGAGAATTCCTGAGAGGCCACAGATGTCTTCATGCAGGGCATTTCATCAGGAGTCAACAAATTCTCACAGCCTCAAATAGGAGTGGGCTTGAGATGAGCTTTTAATGCAGTTTGGACCTTCTCACTCTCTACAACTATCTGAAGGGTAGTTGTAGTCAGGTCGGGGTCAGGCTCTTCTCCCAGTCAACTGGTGAGAGGAGGAGAGGGCATGGCCTGAAGCTGCGCCAGGGGAGGTTTAGGTTGGATATTAGGAAGCACTTCCTCACAGAAAGGGGGATTAAACGCTGGAATGGACTGCCCAGGGAAGTGGTGGAGTCGCCATCCCTGAAGGGGTTTAAGGAAAGCTTGGATGTGGTACTTAGTGCCGTGGTCTAGTTGATGTTGGGGTGTTAGGTCATAGGCTGGACTTGACGATCCCAGAGGTCTGTTCCAGCCTCAAGATTTCTGTGATTGGGCAACAAATGACTCCTAGCTGTAAGATGTTTTTGAGAGAAAGTAGCAAGGGTGTCTGTGCAAACCCTTTGTATCATTTAGCCAAAGCCCTTGCTGATTGTGGTTAGCAGGCTTGAAAAAAAAAAAAGAAAGCATCTGTGCAATTAAACTTTTAATAATGAATTACTACGTGTCATTAAAGACTCTGTAAAGCCAAAACCGCAGGCTTATTTCTGGCTAAGCTGAAGACTGGGTATCTATTAATTTCTCTGTTCACCTGCAGTTACAGGATTTTACTTCAAGCAGCTGACTGTTCAGCCTCTGTTCTGATACAATAGCATTTGTCAGGCTCCTCTGAAAAGCTGCCACCTGGAAAGTTGTTAGAATGTTTTGGTTTTTTTTAAAAAAAATACCAAGTCGTTGTTTGTTGTTTTGTTTTTTTTTTTAAAAAAACAAACCCAAAGAACAAGAACTTGGTATTTGAACACTAAATATCTACGTTTTCAGTTGTGAATAGTTTTATCTATGCAAGTTCCTCTTTGTTTACAACTGAGCTGTAGTTATCAGCTAGGATTTGCTATTTGGAATTCAAAATGTGTAAATGTAAAAAAAGTCCCCAAACTACAGGAAACATGGAGGGGAAAAAAAAGAAAAAGAAAAGAATTCTAACAAACTACTCCAGGACAACTCCCCTGTTTCTCTGTTTTTAACGGTCTTCCAGTTTGATAAATTTTGTGCATCTAACAGAGAACTTCTCCTGCCTTCCCTTGTGCAAAGTGAGATTCAAATCCTATTGATTTGCTATGATGTGATGCCTTATAAACATGCTCAGGGTGAGAAGATCTGTGGTGAGCATCAGCATAATGTTGATTTAGATTTATTTGTATGAGCTGGAGCTTCCAGATTCACCTGCAGTCACTGCAAAAAAAAAAAAGAGCAGGAATAGCTGCAGTAGGAGAATGATGATGCGAGACAAACTTGAAATGTTTTGTTTTTTTTGGTTATTGGGGGAAAGCTTTGTTTCTTCTCTCATACAAATTCCTGCTGGGAATGGCAAGCTGTCAGGAAGGCACAGAGATCAGGTTTGCAGCCTTGTATGACTTTCACTTGCACCGAGAGAGGATTTGGGACTCGTGTTTTCCAAGCACTCTCAGGGACAAAGCACGACAGCCGTGCTGAGCAGTTTCCAGTGTCCGCTGGCAGCCCTTCTGTCGACAGACAGACTCAGGCAGGAGCCCTCATCTTCTCAGCTGCTCCATCCAGACCCCTTCCCTCAGGACTTGTTTCTCAAGGAATACTTGTGTGTATTCGTTCAGGAGGTGCTGTTTGAAGTCCTACCTTTTGTTCTCTTGGGGAAGTAACCAGCAAGTAAAAAATGGGTATGACATTTCTTCCTGCTCAGGAAGCTTGTATGTACTAAAATTATTTTCACGGCTAACCAAAGAATAACTTTTGGTATGGATGTGTGTATGTAAGAGTTGTTTGAAAGATGCAGTTGGTGTGAAGATATTTAGAGGCTTATGAGTCGCATAGGTCAGTGCCAACTCCTGCTCAGCGCAGGGCTGACCTGTATCTGGTTGCTCAGGACCGGGTCCAGGGTTGGAGCTCTGACAGGACCAGCTCCAGGGATGGAGCTCCCACAGGCTCTCTGGTTTGCTTCAGTGCTTGATCACCCTGAGATGTGAAAAACCCGTTTCTGGTCTTCCAACTTGTGGCCACGGCCCCTGACCTTTCACTACATGCCACTGAGCCTGGCTCTGCCTTCTCTGTGGCCTCCCATGAGGCAGTCACTGATAAGAAGCTCTCCTCTGGACATTTCTCTCTCTAGATGAAGAAATCAGCTCTCTTAGCTTCACCTTGTACATCATACCCTCCAGCCCACAAACACTCAAAGCAAAAGAAAAAAAAATCACAGGATAGAAATGTTTCAATGAAGAGCAAAGTGCTCAATACTGTAAGTTTGGAGTACCAATGTGCAAGCTTCCCCTTCATCCTAGGAGACTGTAGCAGTCTGAAAGGCAGCAGGAAAAAAAAGCAAGTGCTACTCTTCTTGCTTTCAGGTACATATTTTCACACACCACCTAAGAGAAAAGTGCCCCACAAAACCAGCGCAGACTGTACAAAGCCACAGTAAGAGACGACCAACTGCAGCAGGAGGGATTCTCCCAGAAACATAAAAACTGGAGAAAGCAGAACAGAGAAGAAAACAGAAATAGGAATATAAATTACACCCACCAATTTGCTAGTTCAAGTGGTTGTAAGAAGTGGGGTAGTAGTTTAAGCACGCCGTGAACGAGCAGATGAGAGATTTCCTGTGGAAATGCTTCACAGAAGTCTGGAGGAAGTACAAACAGCGCTTCAAACTCATGAGAGGAATCAAATGTTGATTAAAGGGCTAACTTGAGCAGCTGAGTGTATCATGAGATGGTCTATCGGGTCCTGAGGTTAACGATGCAATTGTTGTGATACACCAGGCGTTACGAGCGTCACTTCACAAGAAGTGCGGTGTCTGCTGGAGAAGGCTGCTTTAAGATAAACGTTCAAAACCCCTGAAGAGCCAGATCTTCCAGATTTAAACTATTTCAAGCTTCTTCCCTACGTTTTGATATTTCTGTAGGTATGGCACAAAGCATGCTGCACACCAGCAGGATTTCTCAGAGCTGATTTATGGCTTTTGGGTGCAGATGTGTATTCTTTACTTAGTTTCTAGCCTTTTTTTACTAAGCGTGCACTGCAGCTGTCTCCTGTAACATTCACTGTAAAACACATTGTTTTAAAATAAGCTCCAGCGTGGTAATTACTGGAATTAATTCCTTTGGTCCCTGGGTTCATGCTGAAATGAGATTTTACTGACTTTGTACGGAACACAAGGCGGCAGTTGTCACATCTGCAGAACTTAGGGAGGTAAGGAGAGCTGCTAAAGTTCCCACGCTGTTGTGAAAAGACGGACACTGGAAATTTTCTTGTTGTTTCTCCATGGCTGAATTCCAAGGGGTTTAGAGGAATGAGGAAAAACCAGTGAAAAAATACTAGTCTATTCCTACGACTGCAACTAGAGTTCTTGAAACAGCCGCTTCATGAACACTGAAGGCAGCAGACATTCCCATTTGCTGAAATGCTTTTCCCTTTCAACTATTTGTGTACATGAAGTCTTTGCTGCGTTACTGCCACTGTACTTAGCAGCCACAGGAATATTCTGAGAGCCCACTTAATTTTTAAGGATAAGCTTACTGATGCTTGCTGATGTAATTTATATTTGAGGTGATAAATCCTCAAAGAAAACATCCCGTTTCCTTACAATTCAATTTAAGCTTTTTTTTTTGGTCGTAAGTTCTACATCTTGAATCTTCAGTTAAGGACAACAAACGACAAAAGGGAAATGAGGTGACTCCACATATGACAGACTCAAGATTTACTTTAGTCCAAGGTAGAAACACTTCCATTGGAGCAGGACAGACAGCAGCTCAGCACCGACACTGTGCATGGGGGAAAAAAATCCCATTATTGTGAGAATTTGCACTCTGCCACCAGGATGGCAAAGTGTTTAAGGTGCTCAGAAAAACCAAACAGAACGGGTAGCGGTACAGCTAAGAAATTCCCAGAACAACAAACCTAGTCTAAACTCCCTCAAGTCTACGTAAGGTGGGTTACTACAGTAGCAACAAACAAAGCAAGAGTCTAGGAGAAGAGTTACAGCAACACTCACCTGTGTGTTTGCAAAGGAGTAACTACAGTAAGACACATTAGAACTCTCCTGAAGTTCAAGCGTACGTAGGTTGCACGAGGAAAAGTCTCCAGCAAGTATATTAACCTCCCTTGGTCTTAACCGAGTGAGTCCTTGTCTCCTGAGACAACAGGTTTAGAAGCTACAGTCAGATTAGTACTGAGCTACAGCACCAACACGGCTTCCGAACGGTAGCGCTGGAGTCCGAATCTGCCTCGAGGCTTTTGTGTCCGATGGTGAAATGAAGCAGTTTTGCCTGGGAAAGGCAAAGGGCAGCGGCAGCCACCAACAAAGCTTCTTAAAAACTAGTTTCCCTCGGTTTCTTAAAACAGGCCTTCAGTTTTTTGGTTTGTTTTTTTCTGTTGCACTCTCAAATTCTGCCAGTTACGTAACTAAAACACGGCAATCAAGCGCAACACACTGCTCTGAGCCATGGTGGGATTAATCACCTTTTTAATATTTCTATTGACAAACAGTGTAAGCATAACCAGAGTGAACAGCGCGTACTTGGGAGTCTGTCCAGTGCTAGGCTTGAGCCACTCAACTACTGGCTCAAGGAGAACTATTGGCATTCGAATTTCATTCTCAGCTGAGCCACAGGATGCCGAAGCGACCGCTGACTAGGACGTGTTCCAGCAGTGCCAAATTCTACTCAAAACTCAGATTGTGCGTTAGTAGCCAAGGCAAACAATTATTCTGTATCATACACGGAAAGCAACTAGTATTGAACAAAGTTTGGTCAACAAACTAATTTTACTTCTTGAATAACTTTTTTTTTTTTCTGCTAATAACTGAACAGGCACGACAGTACCAGTAAGCATAGGAACTTTAAAATGCACAATTGCCACAGACAGTTGACTTGAATACAGTAATAGTGTGTGGTAGCGGACTCAGAGACGACTTCTGGCTTCTTCCACTCTGAAATGATTTTGTATTGCCTCATCACCTAGTCATGCATTGGAGAGGAATTCGACAGCAGTTTCCTTCTCTTCAGTTAACTCCTTAGCAGTCAGATCCATCTTCTCACGAGAAAAATCATTAATAGGAAGACCCTCAACAAACTTCCAAGTCTTGTCCTGTTTGAAAGCAAACAAAAAGCCCTTCCATGTGAGAATGAGCTCCATTCAGACTGCGTGAAGGAAACTCTGCAGTGTAAGAAACAAAGTTTATGGCCTTGAAAAACACATCGGGTAGAAGTTAATTTTGGTTTTGGATAAAGAATACAACCAGCACTAGCTAGACAGATCAGATTCTACTTTTATATCAGTTCTTACTTGACAGTTAGTAAAGAAAATGGCAAATGATGGGCCTGTCTGTGAAAGACTGCAAAAACCTCCGTGTCCCTGCAACTGCAATCATCTACTTAAACTTAAAACCCTAGAACCTTCATGATTCTGTGAAGTCAAGCAGAGCTGTTGACTAGCTCATACGACAGTTCAGACAGGTCTTGCAGAAGATCCTTAGATTTAAACACAGTCTAGTTACCTTGATCACAACAGGGAATGAATACAGCAAGTCTTCAGGAACGCCGTAAGAATTGCCATCAGAAATGACTCCCATGGAAACAAATTCTCCCTGAAAACAGAAAATGAAGAGAGAAATACATTTTTCACTGCTAGAAGCAAGAAAAACTTTAATTTCCAATACACACTGCATTTCCTATGACACACTTTATTCCAGAGAAAGACAGATTCTTCCTCTTCTCAATACATATACACACTTGAAATCAAAGATCTCGGCATGGAATAAAAGCATCAGGCAAAAAAGTCCTCGATCAAGAGCAAACATCTTACCGCTGGAGTGCCAAACCAGATGTCCCTCACATGATCACAGATAGCTTTGGCAGCTGACATCGCGCTGGACAGCTTCCTAGCCTTAATAACAGCTGCTCCACGTTGCTGAACAGTCTGCAAGGAAAAAAAAAAAAAAGCCCTAAATTGTAAAGCAGCAAAATCTTGGCTTGGTCTAAACTCTGTTAGTAAATGCCTTAAGGAAAGACCACCTTACAAACGTGATTTAATCTCAGCAGTTAAGCTACGGTTCTATCGCTAAATGAACACGGCATACGATCCAGACGTACAATCTAAAAGAGTTTTGCCAAAACAAGAACATAATGGAACATTTCAGAGGCTGGTTCACTTCTCAGTACCTAATTCACAGCTAGCAGCCCATGAACTTCTTTCGTACTGATCAGATGTTTCAAGTTTTTACCGCACCAAGAGACTTTCTGTGTATCAACAGTAACAGATCTCTCAGAGTTAACACTGGGAATTCAAGTGGGTTTTTTCCTGAATACCAAAGTAAACTAAATTGCTGATCTCAATCCTGTAACATTTAAGGCATAAACTTACTCCTGAAGATAGCTGAACCTACCTGCCAATACTCAAATTCATGTTTAGAAATGTTCTACTTAAGAATTGCACTTCTGGGAATTAGAATAGCTTCTCAAACCTTGTATATATTTCGTAACGCCTTGAATTTCTCAAGAGCAAATAACTAATAGAGACAAAGATTCTGCAGGTGACTTCTTTTAGCAAGATAGGAAGAGCTGCTTCACTAAATCAGTTACATAGCTTACAGTTTCATAGGAGGTTAGGAGAAAGTAGAAGCACAGAATGATCATTCCAAAAAAAACAAAACACCAACAAAAAAAACAAGACCAAGAAGATCTTACCAGGATAAAGTCTCCCTTCAGCCAGCTGTCATCTTTTATAGCTTCATAAACTCCAACTTCCTTTCCTTTCACATTTACCTTCGCGTGGTTAACATCTGGATATTGAGTGGAGGAGTGGTTGCCCCAGATGATGACATTCTTCACATCGTTAGAAGTCACACCGAGTTTCAGAGCAATCTAATCAGAAACGAAAGATGTCCACTGTATTAACTTCAGCTTCTCAATTCACAGGCTTTTTTTGAAAGCACTGCCCAGTTTGTATTTAACAGACAACAGAAAGCATTCTGTTTTGAAGAGGCTCTTTTTACCTGAGATTTAGCTCTGTTGTGATCCAAACGAGTTAAGCAGCTGAAGTTTTCCTTTGGTATTGACGGGGCTGACTTTGATGCGATCAGGCAGTTGGTATTTGCTGGATTCCCAACTACCACAACCTAGAAATGAAAAAGGAGAAGGGGAATGTGGGAAGATGAAGAAGCTATTTCTGCAAAACGGTTCAAGTGCAAATACGTCGCTTTGCCTTCAAAGAAGGTACCAAAAAATTAAGTTTTCTACATCTCTTAGTTGTCTTCAACAAGATTTGGTTTATATATGTCGTTCATAGTCACTAAGTGTTCTGTAACCGCACAGAAAAACATTCTCTAGCTCGGTATTTTCTTTAAAATTCAACCTTCAAATGTGAAAGAGAACAAGATTTCCAGGGAGATCTGCACACCGATCCGCAGCCTGGCTTCAATCCTCATGCTACCAGCTACAGGGAAAGCAAGATACACACACACACTAGCCAGCCCACAGTGAATTCACCACCACCCTTTAAACGCTTTCTAGACTGGCTGCCACCGCTTTATATAATTGCTTTATAATTAAGAAAGCCAGAACAGCTACTTATCTCAATGCTCATAGGCAGTTAGAAGTAAAATACTGCCTGAACTCAGATCAATTTATCACTATGGAAAACCGATTTTTCATTCATCCTTCATCTACTAACTGCGCCCCAAATGATTAACGCCAAGCTCCACACGCTCTCGATCACACGGGCTAATCTTGCAAACCTCCCTTTGTATTTCCCCCCTTTGAAAGCGAGTTCGGTAAATTTTCCATTACTCCGCAACAGTTATATGGATAGTTTTTATTCCGAGCGTATAAAGAAGCAAACAAGTCTTTAGAAGCAGTAGGAAGTTCATCAGCCGAGGAAGGAGACATTAAAAAGTCAGTCACAAAGCACAGTCGGAGTCTGGGGCTGAGATTAAGAGCAGTAGGAGAGCAGCCACATGATCCCATTAACTGTGCTGAAGGAATCTGAGAGAACAATTAAAAGCTTCCAGTGCTCCAAAGACCAAGACGAAAACAACCTAAATAAAGCCAATTTTTCTTTTTTTTTTGGTGCAACTGTAATTCCACGTTGATACTGACGTGAAGGGTCATTACGTTAAAGCCACAGATGGATATGAAGTAGGCAGCTGCATGTAGATAATTTAGTTCTCCTAGAGAACAGTGATAAGGAGAAGACTGCTTTTTATTTTTTAATATAGTTTTTTTTGTGGGTTTTTTTGTGTTTTTTTTTTTTTTAAAATTGCTGGTAACCAGTTCAGAGTATGTGTGGACTACAGCAACAAATGTAAGACTTACCTTTTTCACCAAATTAAGGACTAAACCATCTACCTTTTTAACATATTATCTAACCTTGACTGGGATATAATTTCCAGGGCTTAAAGAAAGGAATGCCTGCACTGAACAGGCTCCTGCTTGCACAACATCCTTCTACAATGTATTATTTACAACTCTACGTAACTCAAGGGTTAATTTTCTTAATTCGGCTTCTGTATTCACCTTGACAGTCTTTTTGGCGTACTTGTCCAAGGCTGCACCCTGAGACTTGAAAATTTTCACATTTGCTTTGAGTAAATCCTTCCTTTCCATGCCCTCTCTCCTCGGCATGGAGCCAACCAGAATTGCTATGTCAAGGTCTTTGAAGGCAACTTCCTCCTTGTCTGTTGGAATAACCTCTGAAAAACAGGAAACAGCAGGGAAAAAATTAAATAAACTAAGATAAATAGTCATGGCAAAGTGTTAAAGGAAATATTCTTTAGTTCATCAATAGTATATAATCTGATATGATGCAACCACCACCTTCCCCTTCCAAAAATACAAGCATAGTCATCTGGCCCTAACTCCACAGATTAGAAACCATTTACTGGCAAGTACTTATACACAGATATTTATCTAGAGCTTTAGATAGAAATTCTGGAAACAAAGGGGAAATCGGTGTCAAAACATAACTTTGTTGTGTGTTTCTCTAAATAT
>VWZK01017392.1:0-17495 GCA_013396935.1 Baryphthengus martii
TTCAGCCTGGAGAAGTGAAGGCTCCAGAGGGCCTTTCAGTACTTAAAGGGCCTGTCAGAAAGTTGGGGACAGACCTTTTAGCAGGGCCTATTGTGACAGGACAAGGGGTGAGAGGTTTAATCTGAAAGAGGGGAGATTTAGACTGGAGAGAAGGAAGACATTTTTCATAATGAGGGTGATGAAACACGGGCCCAGGTGGTGGAAGCCCCATCGCTGGAAACATTCAAGGTCATTTTGCACAGGGCTCTGAGCAACCTGCTCTGGTTGCAGATGTCCCTGCTCCCTGCAGAGGGGGTGGACTAGGTGACTGTAAAAGGTCCCTTCCAACCCAAGGCATTCTCTGTATGGCAGGTCAACTGATCTTCAAACCACGCTTCTATGACAGTGAAAAATATATTCTTCAGTCTCTCCTTCTCTGTTCCTTGCCCTGTTTTCAGTGTCCTCCTTGGAATAAAACTCTTGCTCCATTTATATAATCTAACAAAAGCATTGATTTGGTAAGTTTGCAACCTTAGCAACTTTTATGTCATGAAAAGACTTGTTGGTAAAATGTCACTGGCAGGACATCGGTAAACCAGGGTAATTGGTTGTCTTCAGAGGATGTCCAGGTTTGTATTCAGGACACAGCAAACTGGAAGTCTTGCAGGTATATTGTTTAGGTTACCCCAAGCCTGTCGATTTCCATGTCTCAAGAGCCCTTTATTTTTCGAAAGTAACCACTAGATGGCTCAGTACCACACACATTTCACTGTCGTTTATCTGATTATTGCGTAATAAGCCTAAAGGAGAATTAAGGAAGAAATCTTTGATTCTTTGTTGAGCATGCTCTGATCTGACTTACTTGGAATTGGTCTGCTCTATATCTGAAATTCGCTGAGAATCCCACTTTAATCTTGTAGACTACATCATTCTGCCAGGTGTGGTGGCAAGGCATAGAGCTGAACAATCTATACTGTTGAAGTCGCTAATTTTCCTGTCTGCTGCTGTTGAGAAAAGTTTAAAAAATAGAAACAATTTGGATCAAGTTAAGCAGCAAGTCAATAGATAGTCAATAGTCTGAGAATGTAAACTGGGTTAGGGTCCCATGAACTTTAATGAGATCTTTGTACGAACACTTTGCCATATGTCACTGCAGGGTTTGAGTCCAAAGTCCCATATTGCTGTCATATCAAACGTGGAAGCAAAGGTCTGCCACATACTTGCAGAAGAGCTGGCATTTTTACTGAAAGTGCTTTGCACGTTCTGTGAAACGGGAAGAAACAGAATCCAAACTTCTGGAACCACCATACTGCGCATCGATCACAGGTTTAACCTCTCTCTCATTGTCTTCCAGTGGTGATTTAGGTCAGGCATATTCGAGTCGTTGTAACTTAATGCTTCCAGAAGTAGGATGAAAACATTTCTAGTTTGTTCATTATAATTTCTTGAAGATATATATGTGGGGTGTTTTGCCATAACCCAAAGAGTCAAACATGTTTTCTTCTTCTACTGTATCCGTTATTGGAGAGTTGACCGTGGACACAGGTAGGTTTAGCCAATGCCATTTGTCATTGATGTACCAGTTTGTTTGTTAGCCTGATTAAAGAGAGAAATCTATTGAGATCAACAGGGATTCACAGCTTGTAGGTGTTACTCATTGTAGCATCTCTGTGGTGGATCATGGATTGGGAAAAGCATTGGGTACAAACGATCCATCCCATACCTCACTACGCAAGGTTTCTGTGTTGTGGTGTCTTGTGAGGTGAACTGAACTATACTGAACTAGGTGATCTTTAAGGTCCCTTCCACCTCAGGCCGTTCTGTGATTCCCTGCTGGTTCTATACTTTAAAAGAAGTTGTTTAAATGGACTGTAAAACACTCCTATATGGTGCTTGGATATAGCTCAGAGTTTCTCATATTTTGAATTGCAAAGCCAGAAAAAGTCCAGTTAAAAATTAGTAATAACATTGGCAAAAATCAAAGAATTGTCTGTTGAGCCTGGCACCTTGTTTATGCCACTGCTCATTGCTCTCACATCTTCACAATAATGTCAGTAGCTGACAGGAACAGGATTCTAAAAGCGATTTTTCTTTATTTTTTTAACTTTTGGTGGTTTTTATTTTGAGTGCAAAACCTTTATCAGTGGAACAGTTTGACATTGATTTCAATTACAGCTCTTTGGAAGTTTCAAAATTTTACGATTTGCTCTAAATACAACCCAGATAAAGACTGGAAGTTTTCAAAGGACTTCAAAACACACAAGAGCTTTCCTTTAGCACCAGTAAGGAAGGGATACTCACTCAGCTTCTTAAGCTGACCGTCAAATTCATTCAATGTAGAGCGCTTTGTACTTTAACAGTGCTGGTTTTCTGATTGCACGTTATTAGGAAAAGAAATGTGATTAAACAGAGGTAGGATTTGGTTTCTCTTGGGTGGTCCCGAGTGAGTATTTTCAAGGCAGCGCCCATCTAATCGGACTGGCGGCCTTAAACTCTGAAGTAAAACTCGGGTTGTGGTGCTGCCGAGGAGGCAGGTTCAGAGGTCTCCCTTGGCGATTTAAGCGTGAAACCGCCTTCTCTTGCTCCGGAGATCCCACTCTCATGGGCGAATCTGATTGTTTTAGGCAGAAAAACCCAGTTTGGATGCTGGAGAGGTTGCTGCGGGACTGCTTTGGGGAGAGTTTTCCCGAAACTCCTCCTCCATGCCCGGGGAGGTTTCCCTTTCCTTCCCCTCCCCGCGGAGGCCGGACTGGGCCGGGCGGGGCGGGCGGCTCCGCTCCTCCCCGGGCGGCGGGGCTGTNGTTCCGCACTGGTGCTCTTCCACAGAATTCCCTTTTTCCTGAGCTCCCCAAAATAAGACAACTGTCACCGAGTGTCAGGGAATCTTCCCTTCCCCTTCTGTTGTGGCTGGTTTTTCCAGCTGGAGGCAGGGCCGGATATTCCCATTGTCGCTCCGCTCCCTCCCTGGCTCTCTTGGCTCCGACAGAAATCCCAAAAGCTCCATGAGACGCCTTAAGAACAACTCCCATAAACAAGAAGATGCCCTAGCACAATGCTCTGCTGTTGTTTGGATATAATACATAATTAGAACCTTGTGGACTTTGGAAAACCAGGGAGGAAAAGAGAAAAAGGAAGCAGGCCAAATGTCAGTGGCTGATAATTTGCTCCTTCTGTTAAAGAAATACACTTGAGGCAGAAGTGGTTTGAAAAGTGATGCGAGCTCTGAGGTCTTGGATCTGATGTTGCCTTTCTTTCTAGCACAGGTCCCTCACATTTTCTTCTGATTGCACTGACTTCTGTGATAAGTCTTTCATGTAGTAGAGAAAAAGATTCTTGAAGAGTTGCCCAGACAGAAAACTAGACAGCAGTGCACTAGAATATTTTGGACTCTCAACTTCTTATTTGTCTATGGATTTATTGTTTGTTTGTTTTTTTAGGAAAAGACACCAGAGG
Source organism: Baryphthengus martii (assembly GCA_013396935.1). Taxonomy (NCBI): domain Eukaryota; kingdom Metazoa; phylum Chordata; class Aves; order Coraciiformes; family Momotidae; genus Baryphthengus; species Baryphthengus martii. The sequence goes on from VWZK01017392.1 coordinate 3,433, forward strand.
GTGTTGAATAAAACAAAATAAAAACCACCCAAACCAAACCTGCTGATCTTAATAGAAAAGGGAAAGATGGAACGTAGTTTACAACTTTTCAATATCTTTTACCTTTAAATCGAGGCTTACTGATTTAAAAAAATACTCTGTCCATAATTTTATTTAAAAACATGTTTTGGTAATATTGATCTGATTTGTTGTACGTCTGTGAATGGACCAGGTTTTGACAGATGCTGGCATATTGTAAGAAGAGTTGCAGCATTGAAGTAAGCCAAATTTAACCTTTTGTTGCTTAGTGTCGCTTTAGTGTTTGTTTTTTATTTCATTCCATATTGTTAGTAATTCTTAGCATTTACTGGTCAAATAAATTGTCATTATGCTCTCTAGAAATAAAAAGCAGTGTACAACTGCTAAGTATTAACATTCAGTGACAGTTTGGTAAAGATACAAAGTTATCTGAACCATGGAACCCTTTTGTTTCTGTCTTGCAGAGTTCACTGGAGACTGAAAGCATTTAAAAGTCCAGCTTGGCAATGTATTTCATAATGCAGTCAATGACATTATTTGTTTCTCCCTCAATAGCATTTGACTGTCTATTTACAATTATGTAGTGGACTTAGTAAGGTATCCTGTAGACATCAGTTGAGTGTTTCTTAGCAGCTGTGGCAGAGAAGCCAGACACTGAATTGGCAGGGGGTAATCTTCCCTCTCACCAGATCCTCCTTGGTGAGGAACTTTAAACCATATTTGTCTTAATGTAGTTTTTCCCCAGTGGATAGAATTAAATAGTGAGTAACAGTGCATATATCGTTATAGCATTCAACACCACCTATAACTCTGTCAGAAAAGGTGGGATAAGCAGGAAAACCTTCCATATATTCAGTGTGGGCCAGCTGTTGGGTAGGGAATGTAGTTTGGAGAGGAGAGCAGGATCAGAAAGGTGGACAGCCTCCTGCACATGGGAGAAGCTAATCTGGTGCTGAAAGAGAAATGTTTGTATGAAAGTGAGAGTGGAAACCCAGAGGGTAATGCAGGAAGAAACTGTCACTTAATTCCATCTACTCCACCTGTGATGGTGTAACAGATGGGATGGGGAGGCACAGGCCAGTCTTGTGGTATTTGACCCTAAAGGCAACGAGCTGTTTGTCCCACAGTTGAGATTAGCAAAAGCAATTCAAGATGCAGTTTTGTATTTTACAAAAGGGAAGGCGAAGTGGTTGGATATTCTCTTGAAGGCTCTGACATGAGAACTTGCTCTCTATGAGAACCTTATCCAAAATTGTCCAGATGTAATGACGTTGAGGCAAATACCAAATAGATGAAAGCTTAAAGTAACCTGGATAGACATTGAAAGGACTGAAGCTCTGAGTGTGGATAAAGGCCTGCTCTTTCTATTCCAGCATCTTCCACATGGTGGTAACACAAACCTCTCATCCTCTCTGTACACACACACCGTGATTGCCTCTAACAGGTACCCATGTTGCCAGAGCTTTTAAAAAGAAAAATTTCCTGCAGAAAACTTTCAGCTAAGTACTGTAATGTACTTTGACAGTTCCAGGCAAAAAATACCAGCCTTTGCTTTTTAAGAGTCCCAAAAATTGAAAAGCTTCTTTTCTTTTAATTTACAATGGCAGATAAACATTAGGTTTGTATCTTAAAACTTGCCAAACATTCCAGTGCTAGAAGATGTTAATACAGGAGTTCATAAAATCCTGCTTCCTGTTTAAGCTTCCATTTGTTATAAACCAGATTAATTACATCTGCAACTTGTTACTTAGCATAAGGCAAAGAGTGGTCTTTTTGTTCCGTGCCCGTACAGTGCCCATCACAATGCATTCTTTGACAGAGAGCTCCTATGCACAAATAATCCCTGGTAGTTATAATGCCAGTACAGTTACACAGAATGCACAAGTTTTTTTCCTGAGCTTCAGCTTGAAATAGCTTGTAGCCAGTGTTCTTCATAATGCCATCAGTCATTCTGTAACAGACTACATGATATTTTTATCACCAAAATGTTGTCCTGGGAGTAAATTCCCTCAAATATGTTCCCTGGAGTGACATTGCTTTAAAAAAACCTGAACCGCTCCAGAAAGTCTTTATTATACATCTTACTACTCTACAAACTAAAAGAGATTTGTTGCTTTGTGGTTACATGGATACTTGTTCTGTGTAAACACATTTCCCCCTCAGAATGAAATATGGAAGCTTGAATGGGTGCTATAAATTGACTGTAGTGATAGGTAACAATCGGGTATTAAATAGGGGCTGAGAACTGATGAAATACCTTTATGGTTTATTTCCGGACGTCTTAATGCTTGCTCTATTAGATACTACACTTTTGTAAGGAAAGAGTAATGTTATTTTTGGCTGTCAGTCAGAAGCTGTTGATGGAAACACTTTCAATGCTAGCACGTAACTATGTGAACTAGGAATGTGGTTTCTTTCTCTGTTTTGATTCCCGCTGTGGAGTGTGCCAACACCACCGTGTTCTGATAGCAGATCTGACTCTCAAGACCTGGAAATAGTGTGAAAAATAGTGGCTGAGTTAGAGTGTGCGTTACCCTTTGGGTGTTTCCATACTGTACCTAGGGCTCTCCTTGTGCCTGGGTAGCTCTCTTAATGCTGCCTTGGGTGTTTGTGTGCTGCAGAAACACCTGCAGTGCTAGACCTAATGCTTTTACTAGTTATGTAGGCCAGCAGAAACCAATGCTAAGTTTTTACTTGCTGCTAGTTTCAAAATTATTTTTCCTTGTGGTATCCCAATGCAATTCAAGTGCCTGGTTGTGGCTAGCGATGGCTCTTATGGTCGACCTCAGCCTTGTGAGAGGAGGAAGGGAGGGTTGTGTTTGTGCCGGGGAGGCCCTCTGGAAGGGGAGCGGTCACTGTGTCCAGGCCAGTATCGCTGGGACCAGGATGGAGCATGGCTGCCTCGTGCCTTCTCCATGGTTCACTTCCTCTGCATCTTCTGCTCTGCAGCCAGTTGGTCTCTGTTCACCTGTGCATACCCAGGGTGTGGTCCTTTGTCACGGTGCAGCTTGAGAGCTGCTCCATAAGCAGCCTTAGAAGATAGGAAAGAAGGATTTTGAAAACCCATGGTCTATACCACAAGGAAAAGCCTCATGTGTTACTATAGATTCTATTTTTAGCGTGCCCCAGTGAGTAGAAGACACTGCATTCTGCCACGGCTTGTGGATTGAGGCCTGGGTAAAACAAGTTTGTTTAATTTAATTGTAAAATTATAGTGATGTTAATTAAAAACTTCACACTACAGCATGCAAGTTGACCTGTGACACTTTTTGAAAGTTTAAAGTACTTTGCTGGGCCCTGAACGTCAAGGAGCTACTTGTGCAGGACCCAGCAAAACAGAAGGGACTTGCAAAGAGCTCTTACTTTAAAGGTCTTTCCTAGTGTCTTTAATAACTCACTAATGACCTCTCCCATCCTTTATGAACATCATAGACATGTCACCTGAAAGAGCTGTTAAATGGATTCATTAACCCAAAAGCTACCCTTTGCCTTTTTCTGCTTTGTTGCTTCCAAGCTGTAACTTGAAGACTCCTGGCCAGCTGTTTATTTCCCAGTCCCCTCAGGAGTTCCTGAGCTCATCCTCTGCGCTCTGGTAGATGAAAATATCAAAGAAATGTTTGAGTAGTCCCAAGTGGCAAAGCTGAATGGCACTTCCCACTGTGCAGGTGTTTACTACCACAGCCTGAGCAGTAGCACTTGTGTCCCTCACTACTGCTGCTCTGTATGGCATAGTCCTCTAACTGCCTTCCTGGGATGCAGCAGGTGAGGAGGCTTGAGGATGGGGTAGGAGAGGAGGAGTTCAGTTTGAGGTGCTGAGAACTCAGCCGATGGGTGTGAGCAAGCCCAAGGCTGGGAGGGAATTGCAGGAAATGTTTCTTGCTTACAGTTTCCAGAAAGGCGCTCTGCGAGCCAGGCTGACCTGAGCAGTGTGTTGTGCGTAGCTGGGTGAGTAGGTGGGAGAGGAGCTTAGCTGGGCAGTACACTATGATGTGAATATTTTAGTTTTGTTTCTAATAACAATTACTTTAGAAATCATTCTGGAAATGATGCAAAGTAAGTCACTATTGGTTTTTACTGGGTACGCCTTTATTAATCTTCTGCAGAGTCAGCTTTGTTAACTAGTCTCTCTGCTGTCTCTCTGATTGACCTCCTTTGTTCTTTGTAATCACATTCTGGTGAGCAAAAGGAAGGATTATTTTGTAAACAAGACTTCTTGTTGTTTTATAGGCTGTGGTATTAACTATTTTACATGCACGTGTATAACCACAAAAAGATAGAGCAACATGGTCTGTTGCTGACAAGAGTGATAACTTACAGCAGGTTATGTAGAAAGCATTTCTTTTATTTTATGCATAACAGATGTTAAATGCTGTGTCAAAGCAAAACTAAAGCAACAGCAGATTGGAGATTGTTGTTTTTCTCCCTCTTATCTTCAGCAAACCCAAATTGTTCAAGCATACTCCTTTTAAAATGTTTATTCCTCACTAGTAGCTCCCTTTTTAAGCACTTTTTGAATCAGGCTATCATGTCTCTGTCTTAAAATTTCATAATACCACTGTTAAGGGGAGTGCATTCTGAGGAAAGATATTTCAAAAGCTTTTCCAATTATATTTAAAAAAACAAAGCCATGACCCAACTTTATTCAAATTGCTGTTGTGATACACTACTTCGAGTGTATTTGTTGCACGAGTGTAATGACACAAGGTATTGGCATCATTAGTATTTGTACAGTGAAATTTATTTAAGACTTCAACTTCTGCTTAAGTTAGCTTTTCTGTGCTTTTTGAATAGTGTTTAAAAAGTGTTCGTATTTAACTTTCTTGAAAAAAAACCCAACACCCACAGTGTTTGCAAGGAGAGGACATTTATTTTCCTTTATATTTCTAAAGGTAGATGTGAGGATTTTTTTCTTCTTTTGGTACTTTTCTTGAGCTGACTTAAACTTTGTGACCCAAGTGTGTGTTGGATAAATCAGCTCTCTGTTAATGGAATATTGCTGTCATCTCTATTAAGTGCCTTCCTCAATGCAATTGGAAGTAACTTCTTTAGAAACATGTTTATATTTTCCATTAGCACATGAAATAGATTACTGTCAAAATTTCTCTGGAAAATAGATGTAGTATAATTTGGTTTTATAGATACTCGGCACAAGTTCCATATGAATATAATTTTCAAATATGAAACAAAATGCTGCTTGCTTTGAAGAAAATGACAAAATTGTCCTTGATTTCAAAAGAACCAGAATGTCTCTGAAAAAGTGTAAATATAGAAAAAAACCCACACGTAACAGGCAAGAACAGAAAACATCTTTTAGCTGGCTTAGGACTGTTACATACTTCTCATGCTATTGCAAGGTTTAGACTGAGCTCTCTGGTGATAGTTGAGGGAGTGTGGTTCCTTCATGTCCCTCTGTTGCACCACTGTCCCTTTCCTCAGGCAGTGGCAGTCCAACTCTGTCCCAACAGCTGTGAGGTTTGGGATTGGTACCTGATGATGGGAAAGAGCTGTCTCAGGCCTCCAAGAGCTGCTGTCTGAAAATCTGTACAAACTGCATTGGTTATGCATTGCTCATGATTTCAAGCTTCTTTTCCACAGAAAAGCTGAGATGTTTAAAAGAAAAATCGAGATGCTAATTTTGTGTTTCTAAAGGAGGTCCCTCTCCCAAACAAATGTGTTTTAATATTTGTGTATCCTGTTTTGTAGCCTAGCCTATTGTTAAGGTTATCTTGACATCTTTTTCCCCTCTCTCTCAAATTAGTAGTTTTCCTTTGCTTCATCTATTATTTAAAGTTTCATGTGAACTATCATTGAGGTGGCTGCTCTTTTCTCTCAGTATCTGTACTTGGCTTTAGCCGGTGTTTTTCATAAGCCACATCTGTGTTGTTATAAGGGCACAGTATCAACAACCTTTCCCAGATGTATTCTTCTTGTAGTTGCATGAAACAAGTTTTCAAACTGTGGTAAAGGGCAAACTTTCTAGCTCTTTAAAAAGGGCAGGACTCTGCATGTCCTGAGAGGCCACCACTGCCTGTTCCACAGAAGGTGATGCTTCTGCTGATGTTATGTGACAATACTGTGCCATCGCCTGGGCACGACTTCAGAGGTTACTGTCAGTGGAGGAGACCATCCTGCACTTGTCTCCTAGCTCATGACTGCTTATATCAAAAGTCTGGTCAAAGTAAATAAAGACTTTAACCATTTGAGCAGGCCTATATTTGAAAAGAGCACTGAAAATGTCTTGTGTCTATCTCCACACCAAATATTCCTGTTCTTATTGTCATTATAATATTTGCGAAGAAGAATGGGGGAAACCACATGAGGATGATGGTGATCGCTAGGAATGGTGATTTTTGACTGTCAGGTTGTGTTAGCCATTGTCAGAGCCAATGGAAGCTCTGTGCAGCTGGGAGTAGCCTGGAAAGATAACGTGAGCAGCATGTCTAGGGGAGCAGAGTGCTGTCTTGGTGAACTCAGTGTACTTGGCTTCAGCACAGATTTTGAAATTATTTATAAACATCTGGTCTGAATTTGGTAGGAGGGTTGCAGACTGGGTGTGCGCTCCTATTTGCAAGACACAGTAAAACAATTATGACTTAAACAGAAACATCCAAAATGACATTGGGTAGTACTGAATAATGAGAAACATTGAAAACAAACTTTAGGTACCTCCCCCTGTCCTCTCCCTTTCCAAAATCAAAATCCTGTCGTGGTTGGAGTGAGGATGTTCCTGCTATCAGCAGCTCAACTTTCAGATGTTAAGCAGTAGAGGTTAGGATACAGCTGATGCTAGAGTTGCAGAGGGATGCTGTGTTTGAGAAAGTAGTGGTTGCAGGTACCTTAACCTATCCTTAAAGTGCAGAAGCTCTAATGGCTGACAGCTTTGACATTCTTCTCTACAATCTCTGATGGAGCAGCAAGGATGCTTAGTGCTCTGCTCAGTTCACCTTTGGTGTCTCAACAGATGTGTTCTTCAACCCATTTTGTCCAGGACAGTGTTTTCTGAAGTCTGGCAAAACTTAGCAAATACATCCTGCATTGTGCGTTGCTTCGTTTCCATGGCCAAGGTCAGTCACTCAGGAAGTGTAAAGATGGCAGCTTCTCAAAGATACCTCTACCAAGGCCACCAACGAACAAGAGGCAGAGACACCGTATAACATGCTGTCAACAGAAAGGAAAAGATAAATCTGACTCCCTGAGGTTTTCCCCATAAAACCTTTAGACTTTACAATCAAGAAATCCCTTGAGTTAGATTTGCCTCAGGATTATACTTAAGTTGCTGGCATGGTGATTGCATGGCTGTGCCATTAGATGGCACAAAGTGTCCCAGGTACAAGGAGTGGTAGTTTGGTAAATGTTGTACCTTACTTATAGGCTATCATAGTTATGGGTCACATCCTGGAAAGTGACAGAGTCCCAGAGACAGCAGCAGTGACCACTAGCATGTAACCTGCCATGCCCACTCCAATTGTGCTTTTGGTTCCGTTTGTAAACAGTGTGAAATTGCTCTCCATCACAGTAAGCCATAAAAGGCTCCTTTTTTCCCTAGAAAAGTTTAGAAAAAAAATAAATAAAGCGAATTGTTCCAAACACCAGAACCTACCCAACTGCCCAGATCAGCAAAAAAACTCTCTGCAAGAGAGGGATGGATTGGTACTGTTGCTGTACTGCTTTTGAGGTCCTCTGTCCCAATATGGATTGAGATTGGGTTTGGAGTTAACTTGGGTGATGGGAATGGGTAGGAAAGCAGAAGTACTTGCAGCAATTACATTGCAGGGTTATTTACAAAGTTTGTATGAGTAGACACATACTCAATTCTTTCAAAAATTATTGAAGATTTCAATGTGCTTCAGTGGTATATATGGGCTTTGATATGTTTGATTACTTTGGTAGTCTGTATTTGTAGAAGCTGTTTTGTTGCATAACATGACGACTGCTAATGACTTCGTGTTTTTACTCTATTGCGTGCACATGTTTTAAAAATAAACATGAGAGTTTTAAAAAGTCAGCTCCTTTGTTCTCCAAGCGCCTGACTGCCAGTTGATAGGGTGGAGGAGAAGCAGGGCAAATTTCATGAAGTCTAAAATAAACAATTGCCCCCTTTCTTTCCACCCACCGCTTCCTCCAGCTCTCTGTACCTTCTTGCACTTCTCTACCCTGTGTCTGAACTCATCTCTGTGAGATCCAGCACGCGGTAGAAACGTCCCTTTCGGGGCTTTCGATCCTCCTGTGATTCTTTTCTGCTGGCTCATTCTTCTACACCTTGCAGAGTACCTGTTATCACTCTGAGGTTGCATTAGCTTTATATGTCGGCTGCAGAAATGATTTGTCATGGCAGCAGCAAATGGTATGAGGAGATTTCCTCTGGGCTGCCCCAGCAGCTTTGCTTCTGTCACATCTCTCTTGTAGCTCTCCGTTATAGCTCTGCTCCTGCGCTCTGTACTTGTGTCACTGGTGCTGGGTCTGCATTTCTCTAAAACTTTCTATGTTTGAGAAGATCCAGGTCTTTCCTGGGACCTGCACCATTAAATCGCCTTTCTATAGCTCTCTCTTTGTACAGATAACTTATTTTCATGCAAAATAATTTAGAAGAGGAGAGGCATTTCCCAAGCATAACATGAATTTTTCATGAAGTGGGGAAGGAAAGAGGGTGAGGAAACTAAATGTTAGGATCTCCATGACTTCTGAGTGGCAGAAGTCAAATGTGTTACTGGAGAAGTGTGCTTTGGAGTCGATGTTATTGGCACAAGGAATTCAGTTTTCATACCTGTGGGGCAGAGCACCCATTCCTAAGGATGAAAGACTGTTTGAGCAGTCAAATACAAACTGTGGTGCACACACGTGTAAGACTGTACTGGCAAATACAGATTTTGCTGAGAAAGTTGTTTTTTTTGCAGTGTTTGCAATCTGGAGTTAAGGTCAGAATATCTACAACAGCTGTGAGTCTGCTTTGCCTCCTGGGCTTTAGATATTAAACTGGGCTTTCTTTCCCAAAGTTCTCTGGTTTCTACCCAAATGAAGCATGATACAAACACGTGTTTATAGGAAAGTTGAATGTACAGTTTGCAGAACTGGAGATGGCTGCAGGGCCAGGTTTATTTATGCTCAGTGCTCTCTGGCTGTAAACTGCTGCAGAAAGGAGGGGGTCTCCAGTCCCACCACCATGTGCTCCTGCCCTTTCTCTTGCTTTGGCTTAGCAGCCGTGGGACCATAGTGCTTGATGCTCTGGAAGGTCTGGCTGATCCTTATTTATTTTGGTGTGTTTGTTTTCTGATTACAGCTGATCTGAGTCATTGGATGGGTGTGTGATTGTTAGACCAGATGCAAAAAAAAAGTGGGAACACATGTGGGAGATTGGAGCAGCAGAGAGAAATTGCCTCTTGCACCAACAATCAGTGGTTAAGATAAAAAGTGTGGGTACTGTGACTCTGTGCGTAGAGCGATGGGAGACTTTTGTTCTATTCCTGTTTGCTGGTTGTGTGAGACTTGAACACAGCTACTTGACTGCTGCATGGAGTTTTTTGTCTGCATGGTGGGGAATCCTTGCTAGCCTGTGGTAAAAGGTGGTGTGGTAATTTTATTTTGTGGTTTTGGTGTTGGTTTTTTTTTTATTTTACTGGGTTTATATTTTTTTTAGTTTAGGTATATAAAATTTTATGTATTAAAAATGTTTTGTACCTCAGATGTTTTATGTTTGGAATTTTTTCTTTATCTTGAATCTTCAGTAATGATGATGGCCTGAGAGAAGATCAGCTGATGAGAACCCACAACATAAAGTCATTTGTTCATAGGGTTGTGTATAATGCATATGGCTTGAAGGCAGTGAGTTTCATGCAGTTGTTACAGGTGGGGTTGGGAGCACTGCTTTTTCTTGAGGTTGCCTTATAGCTGCAATTAGAATATCCTGACATTAAAATTACTAAAAGCTTTGCCAGATTTCAACTGGGTAGAAATCTTCCACTCATAAAAGCCTGCCTCAGGCTAGATATTGTGAACTAATTTTTAAACGTTGTCCAGAACAGTTCAGCTGCCACAGAACATAAGGGAATAATAGGTTCTAAAATATTTAAAAGCAACTTAAGATGGCCTAAGTTGGAAGTCAGGTGTGCAATTTTTTAATTCCGTCTGAATGTACTCCTTTCTTCCCAGGTTCTAAATAACTAAAAGTGTTTAACATGCTCAGTGAAGACTTGTAAGAACATGCCCTTAAAAGTTTTATCTGCTATATTCTTCTGTCACATTTATTCTCCATAATCTCTTTGCTGACCTCAGCTGGTATCCAGGAAGAAACATTGATTCAATTGTGTACAAGTAAATTTGGGATAGAGGCTGGAAGAGCTGACAAGGAAAGTAGGAGCAAGAGAGATCAGCCTAAAACCAGCTACAATTTAGTAGGAGAAGGGAGACAAGACCTGTGGAGCAGTTGAAGACATTAAAATTGAACATGGACCTATGGACAAGATGTTGGAGAGGGCAAATAGCAGGTACCTGTCAGGAGTGATGTGTGTGCCTAGGAGGAGAAGGATACAAATGCTGTGAGCTCTAACTATGGCAGTAAGACTGGAGGCTTAACAGTGGGACTGAAAAATAGGAAATGGTCGTGGGATTAAGAATCAGGATAGGCCCAAGATCGCGCTGGGGCAGTGAAGAAGAGAGATAATTGAAGCAAGTTCCCTCTGGTTTTGTCTGTCTTCTGCTGTTCTTGAATTCTTGTGAAATTCTCTGTCAAAATGTCTCATTTCCTCTTGGACCCAGTCTGCTGCTGTAGAGGGTAACTATCAGCTCACCTGGCAGAGGTTTGTATGTGGATAGGCAAGTCCCCAAACTTACTTGCACTGGAAAACACCTGCTTTCTGAAACATCTACAAAGTTGCACATGTACAGGTTAAATGCATCAGTTGCACATTTCTCCCTTAGAGGCAGCCTCTATCCTTAGGCACTTGTCCTCCAGTTGTGCTTTAGAGAGAGTTAGGAGGCTTCCATCCAGCACTCAGCTGTGCATGGTACAACATTTAGTACCTAGCTGTTCATAACGCAAACTTTCTCTCTTGGGAGATTTCCTCTTTCTCCTGGGGTCTAACTCAGGGTTCTGGTGACTGACTGTGTTAAACTGCTGAACAAACACTTACAGCTTTACTAAAACCTCCGGGAGCTGTGGTTGTATCTTCTATGTGAAGTGCCACATAGAAATATGTGTTACAGAAAATACTTCAGTCTGTCAAGGCAGATGCTCAAAATCAGTGATGTGAAGCACAGAGAATTCAAGGTAAAGCATTATTTCTGTCTGCAAAATGGGGACAGCCTGTGCTTAGAAATGTGTTTAAAACTTCTTTATACTTTGTAAATCTGAAATGCTACAGTGGTTGTCTCTGCAGAAGTTTTCAGTGTTGTGAGGTGTGGTTTTGAATGTTGTTTTGGTTTAGAAAGCATGGGGTCAAAACTGAGAACAGCAGAGGAGAAACCCCAGAGGCAGGGCATGTTGTGGTATGTGCTACCTGGAAATTAGAGCTGACAGTAAAAGGAGATTGTAAGTGGTGGGAGAGTAAATATTCCTTACACGTGTAGAGAAGATCTGTTAACAGACAAATCTAGGGCCACAAGTGAATGCTGGCCAACCGGGTTTGAATTTTCTAATTTTTAACTGACCTGATGATACTGATCCAGCTGATTATTGGGATGTATCTATATACATAGATACACAAACTAATCTCAAATGACAGTGTGTGTGCCTTCAGTTTAATTTTAAACCAAATGTGACAACTGCACTAAGGATGAAATTGATTTTATTTCTAAAACAATTTCTTCTAACTTTTCAAAGGTATTAGGCTTCATCAAAAGAAAACTTTCTAGGAAAGTTGCAGCTTACAAGATTTGTCAGTATTGGAGCACAAAGCAAAGGATAGGAGAAATAAAAAGGATAGATAAAATCTTTCCCCTGTTCTTAGCTTCTCAGTACCAAAGTGTTAGTTTATTTTTCTGCTGTCAGAGAAGTAGGCCATGGACCTCTTCTTCCTCATTTCTATCTTGCTATGTATAAAAAAAAAATCCATGATAATTGTTAGTGAGAGGTGTGAAACAACACACCTATAAATAAGAACATCCTTAACTTCAAGTAGCTATCATGCTGCTGGGCCAGAAATAAGGGTTCGTTGTTTTTTTGCTTTGGCAACATCCTTTTCATTCTTTCCTAATATGACTCATTTTTCAAGTGGAAGTTGGCTGTAGTAGCCAGTCATAGCTGCATTGGATGAGAATTTTGGATGGTATATATAAGTGCATGGTCCTTTGCACTTGGAGAGCAATTCTTTCCATTTGCATTTCAGGACAGTTTTGTTTTTCTAAACAATACTTTTTTTGAGGACTACAACAGACACTTTGAACTATATGGTAAACATCAGATAGTGTGACTTGATGACACTTGTGGCTCCCAAGTCTGTAATGTGAATCTGTGCTCTGCAAAGCACAGCCCGTCTACCAGTGCTCCACTCTGCTTCCTAGTACATGTAATTTAATACAACTCTTAATTAGAAATAAAAATCCTATAAAGGTGTTTAGGGCAAGCACTTTGAAACTGTTTAATCACCACCTTTCTGTCACCACCGTGTCCCCCTCGCACTTGGCTGCAGATCTGCAAAAGCTACTTCATGTCACAGGGTGTTTGAGAGCTATAAACTAGATACTTTTGTTTATGATTTGCAGTTTGTTAAAGTAAACACAAATTTTTAGAGTTTATGAATTTGATATACACCTTATTATGTCTTCATATTTTAAATGGATTTTTGAATGTGTTCTGTTTCCAGAGAGAGTGCAGAAGGAGGAAGAGTGATTGTAGAAGTCGATGAAAAAGTGGCAAAAATCAGAAATATAAAGGTATGCTTTTGGCATCTTTTCTTTCTCATACAAATATCCTGCCATCCTGATGCTTTTCTATGCTTGCTTGGCTGTTGGATCATTCTAATAGAAATATTAAGGAAGAGATTTAAACTGGCACAGCTCTAGAATAATTGCAGTGAAAGTGTGTGGGATGATTGTTTTGTTTTGGAGGTTGTTTTTGCATTTGACAGGGGCTGTAACGTGGTTGTGCTTTCTGTATTTTATATTTGCCAAAGATCCTGCAATCTGGCTGTATGCCATCATTCAAAGCTGTTAGTCAATTGTTTAGGATTTTGTGCTTATCTTACTGTTATTAACATCTGGATTATTTCTTTCCCTGTGTCTCTCTTCCTCTCATATTTGCACTCAGAGTGCAAGTGACTTGCATGAAATGGAGCACAATGTGTTCAGCTACACATCAGGCCTTGGGAAAAGTCCAAGAGCTATAAGAATAAACTGAATGTAGCTGTCGTGGTCCCCGAGAGGTCTGGAGCCAGCATGCTTGGGAACCAGCCCTCTGATTTAGACTCCTGAACTACTTAAAGCTGCCACGATCCTTCACTGAATTAATAGAATGGGAGCAAAGCAATTTTGTGTTGTCAAACATGTTTCTGCTCAAAAGGCAAATAGATGAACCATGAGATTACTGTGGAGATCCCAGAAGATGGATGCATTTTGTATTTCTTGTCCCGTTTTTCTAGATTGCTGATTGAAGAGAAGTAATACATTAGGTTTTTAAGAGAAACCTTGGCAAAAATTGAATGAAAGGACTTGAACTATTTACCTCTTTTGCATTGTAATTATTTTCGTATTGACTACAGGTACTTGTTTTTAAAGAAAGAAGAGGGAATAATATTATCTGTATGAGAGGTCTCGGGTATGTGAAGCGTCGCTTTTTTCCTGATGTTTCCTTTTCAAAGGCTCTGTTTGCAGAGTCTGAGACTCTTGCTCCTTTCTGAAATAATTTTTCCCAATTCCTTATAGGTATGGCAAAGCTCTTGCAGAGACAGTTCTCTGGTTGCCGGGCCTCTGCGGCTGCCCACCCCACTCCCTACCAGAGGAGCCTCCCTTGGCAGGTGGAGGCCTCACTCGTGCAGCTACCTAACTCAGTCCAGCTGAGCCTTGTTAGACTTAGAGGGCTGTTTTTTGTGGGGTTTTTTGTTGTTTTGTCGGGG
>VWZK01017392.1:17501-137061 GCA_013396935.1 Baryphthengus martii
TTTGGTTGTGTTTGTTTTGGTGGGGGGGGGGGGGGGGGGGTGTGTGTGTGGGTGTGTGTTTTTTTGTTTTGTTTATTTTTGTTGTTGTTGTTTTGTCTAAAGAGGAGCTGTGGGCTACCTTGGGGTCCTGGGGAAAGCACAGCAGCACGGCAGGCTGCTTGTAGCAGGCTGTGAAGGGCTCTTTGGAGAGGCAAGGGCTGGCTTGTGGAGGTTTTCTCTCTTGAGGTTTCAGAATTTGGTGAGTTTTGTAAAGTGGATGAGTTGTCTGTCTGCATCAACTAAATTTAGACAGCCTTTGAGGAATCCAAGTTACGTTCATTCACATTGTTATATGGGGGAGTAGGTGTGCTTTGTAGTTCAGAACAACTCCCTGCTCACCAGAAGGGTCGTCACCTCAGTGGTCAGAGGCTGCTTTTCCTCAGGTGGCAGGGTAATTTTTTTTTATATGTATATTTTTAGCTTGTTGCAGTGCTCAAAACTAACTTCTGGTTAGTGCTGCAGAAAACCCATGAAAAAAACCTAATTGCATCAAAATCTCTGATTCGTGACATGTTGAAAATGTCATTATGGAAGATGATCTATAGACTCATTAAGATGTTAAATTCTGACTAAAGGAAACCTTGGTTGTACTTAATCAATGTAACTTTAGAAACATGTAGGATTTAAAATACATGAGACTTCTTTACTTCAAAGATAACTTAGAATTATTTCTGTCCTCTTTTGCTTTGCTCTATCATGTTGGTTTTTTTTTAAAAAAAAACAACAAATCCAAACCACAGACCTCTCAGATGGGCCTGTAGATTAATTTTCCCTGTAAACCTCAGAGCTGGTGACAATGTTCAATGTTTACAGTGCCCCTTAGCCTCTAATCTGACAATCACCTCTAGTTTTTGGGGCCATTACTGAAGCGGTTTGTTCAGGTACCAAATTACTGGTTATTCTGCTTATGTTGCAAATGTCAAGGTTACAATAAAGTTACTGCATAGGTCAAAATTACACATGGATGGTGTTAATTGTGTGTAATGTTTTGACTCTGCTCTCCTTATTTCAGTAGAACAACAATGTGTAGTTCTTTGTTCATAAGCTTATCTGTTTTATTATAAATAAAATGGGCAAGGTTATAAAGAAAGACTTAAATGATTCCCTTCATTTCAGTCAACACTTCTGACTACTGTCCTAGAAAGGCTTCATTGTCGTGATGACTAACCCATAAAGGTTTGGTTGTAGTGTGCAATCCTAGTGATGGATGCATTAGCTTGCAACCATGAGGAAGTAAAGGGAAAATAAGGGAAGAGGCCTGTATTTTCAACTATACAGGGAGAAAATTTGTTGTTTTCTCACTTGGGGTCTCATTTCTGTGATAGGATTCTCATTAAAACAGAAGAACGGCAGAAATATCAAAAATGTTAGAGCGCTTTCCTGCCAGTATGTAGACGCTGTGAAGATTAACTGAATTATGTTTGTTGTGTATAGCCTGGAGAATCTTAGCTGTAGTAAATGAACTTCTTGAGCAGGTTCGTTGTGGTTGTCTCTGCTTTGCTCTGAGCATCAAAGAAAACTGAATAAAGAGGATAAACTATTTGGCATTCCTTTTCTATGATCAGAGCATAGATAAACTTCCTGTTAGTTTAGAAGTGCTTACTTTTTTGGTCAGTTTCAAAGAGAATTTATTTATGTATTTATTCCTGTCTCCTTCTGTTGTCAGGTTGACAGTAGGCTTGATACTACCTGGGACTCAAGAGAAAAGACTGTGGCCTTCAGCTTTGATTACTGCTACTGGTCAGTTGATCCCCAAGACCCAAAGTATGCATCTCAGGAAATGGTAAGTGATGCTGTTCTTTGTCTGTGTTCCTGTCCTATTTTGTCTTTTATAATCCTGTCTGCAGGAAGAGATTGAGATGTAGGCTATGTAACATTTCGTTTTTTCTGCCCCTGTCTTTTTCTTGGTTTTGTTAGTAATACCACAGTTCCTAGTCCTTTTGTCTGAAGTAGACGTGGCAGGACAGCCATACCCTTGTTTGTCAACTAATGCCTGCTTTCAGTAGATAAGTCAGCTTTGGTAGTCATCCTTACTTACTGAAGATTCTGGCTTAGCAATGAGAATTTTTTTGGGAGAGAATGAGAATCAGGTTCTAGAGGGAAGATGCTCTAAAGTGAAAGGAAGGGTAGTGAGGCGATTCTACTGAGACGATCATCAGTGAAGTCATATCACAAGTAACTTTTACTTATAGTATATTGTTCTGAGCACTATTCCTTGATAAAGTGTCAAAAGTCTCTTATAACTAATAGCGACTCCTCCCGGCTTGAAGATCCAAGGTTTGATGATTAAGAAAGAAGGTTGGAGGATTTTTGGAATCATATCCTATTTTAATACCAATTTTTGTTAATAAGCAAGGAATTTTTTCATCTGCTACAAATAAATATAATGTATAGCAGAGATATCATAAGATTTCTCTATACATGCATATGATCACATATGCTGATATTAAAATTAGTTTTTATTTCTATTTTTTTTCTTCAGAATTTTATCATTCCATTTTTTCTTTTTTTTCCTGTTCTTAATACAATCATTGCTGTAATTTCAACCTGTATAACTGTATTTTTCACAGAAATTATCACCTAAGACTGAGCTAGTTCTGTGAAATTTGTATTTCTGGTGGTGATGAGCACAGGATTGTTTTACTTTGGGGGAGTCAATATTTGAAAAACAATCAAATTTGACAATTGCTAGAACTATAAGTGAAATTCTTGGCTGTGTTCCATTTCCTTCTCAGTACAGTAATGTGGAAGAGGTTTTGGGAACTTGAGAATCATATTTAGTGTTTAGAAAAGGAAGATGTCTTTCTGAAGTATTCAGCACTAGATAAACTTCCATTTTAGGTCTTACAAATAGCAAATCTTTAAAATGTTGACCAGTTTGGGTTTTCCTCTCACCCCTTATATTTTCTTACTTGCTTATTTGGATTCTGTGTTCTTTGTTTCTCTCGTATTACACTTGGAAACGTGCTTCTTGGAACTGTTGACAATACAGTTGGCTTTCTAGCTGAAATAGTTTAGCAGATGAAATGTTGATAAATAGTCTGCCAAGTCTGTTTTATCTCTTCTCAGTATGGAAAATTATCAGAACTGCCAAATGGAAAATATAAATATTGGCTACAAAGTGTAAATTTTGGTTCTTGTTGTTATTAAATACAAGTGCAATTGAAAAAGAATGTAAAATGCAATATAAACAAGACAGCTTCCTTGCTGGGCCTGAGGAGCTATTTCAGACACTGTAGAGAGCTGTGTGTTGTTACATAATACAGTTTTATCCAGTGAAAACACGGAGTGGAAAACGAACTTGCTTGCCGTAGAAAAATTAAGCGATGGGCCATAGTTTCCTTACTGGTGCCTGATGCTGTGGCAGAAAAGATGTTCAGTGCTGCTTCATGCAACCGTCGCGTTACTGAGCCTTAGTTGGATGTCTTTCATGGATTAAGAGAGGTTTAAATATGAGCTGGTGCTTTGAAAGGCCTGGAGTCATGAGTGAGTTTCTTGGGCTTTTATCCATCTTGGTGATTGTCAAATGAGTAAAGCATACTTGATGTCTTTGGGAAGAAGGCTGCCGGAATATTACAATCTTACGCTTTTGTGCATTTGTTCGACCCCTTACACTGTATGAATGAAGTTTATTGTTCTCATTCCATGTTTTGGATCATTACTGCAGTGCTGAGCTTCCTT
This sequence comes from Baryphthengus martii, assembly GCA_013396935.1. Classification (NCBI taxonomy): domain Eukaryota; kingdom Metazoa; phylum Chordata; class Aves; order Coraciiformes; family Momotidae; genus Baryphthengus; species Baryphthengus martii. The sequence continues at coordinate 21,222 of VWZK01017392.1, forward strand.
ACAGCAATGATACTATCAGCAGCCCAGATAGGTTTGGTAACACTGTCATCTAGTAAAAGCTTTCTTTCATGGAAATGACCTTGGAATAGTTTTTCCTTGAAGATGTCCTGCCAACTGTTATCATACCTGACTGGTGTATTGGTTTAGGATGAAAGGTAGATCAAAGTATCTGCCTTCAGGTTCCTTTTTGTAGAATGCTGGCTTTTACTAATATGTCTTTTTTTTTTTTTTTTTTTTTTTTTTTTTGTCCTCTGGATGGAAGCATAAAAGTGGAGTTCTAACAGTTTCTTCAGTTGTCACAGAATCCTTAACAATAAAACAATGGGGGGAGGCTGCAAATTGTAGTGTTTAGGTAAAAATATAATTTAAAAGATACAAATCTGCTTCTCTTAATACTTCTTACAGTTTCTTCCAGAGTATCTTCCTTTTCTTCCTGTTCACTTCAGGTTGTGGTCCCTTGCATTCTCAAGATGCCTAAACACAATGCATTTTATTGCCTATATACTTTGATTGGTGAACTTGGTACTATACAAAACCTTCTTTAGTAAAGGTGGTCATTTTGTGTAAAGGTGACTATTGCTTCCTTCTCCCCCACCCCCTTTCTCCTCAGATGTCTTCAGGAAGCTGTATGTAGTTCAGGATCGTTTTCCAAAACCGTCACTCTTTAGCCGTTATATAACTAAGGGATTATTCTTTAATAGAAATTCATAACATATTTCCATTTTTGCAGTAAAAACATTGTGTGATAATGATATTTAGGGTTATATTTTTTGTTCTTATAGGCAGATTCAGGTTGGTTGAATATGATAGTATGTTAGGTGCTTTGAGACCCACAAACAAACATCTAAATCTAAACTTATTTAAATGTAAATTTTTGTCTGATGTAGAACAGTGTGTTTCAATCTTTTGAGTCACCTTTGTGAAACGTAAAATAGCTCTTCGTGAATTTTTTCTCATCTGTCTGAGCTCCACCAGGCATAGGATAATGTTTAAAACAGTTGCAAAACTTAAGTAAATGCCCATTTAAATCCTACTGACAACAATATTTCAGCTTGATTTGATGCAAGCACAGTTAAACAAAAATCTTAAGGGTGTTTTGCACAAGAATATCCTTAAGGCTACAGGAAAAGACGCAAGCGTGAAGTGTTCTTGTAGCTGGTTGTTATAGCTTGAGATCTCATCTTCCCTCCAGCCATCCTACCCATCCAGTCATTGTACATGCACAGTAGCGGCGCTCGGCAGGCTGACCCACAGGATGTACCAGCAGGTATTTACCCACAGCGGTTGCCATGGATAGCTGATGTGTAGCAATCTGTTCCTTTTGATAAGGGGAATACATCCCAGGACTAATAGTCTTTGAATGGTAGAGACAGTGAAATCCAGAAATGGTTTAAGTGCCCAAGTTGCACTGATTTCAGTGAGATCCAAATCTCTGACTGGGTTTTCTTGAAAGGCTTTTTGTATCTTGATGCAGCAGTGAAATGGGGATGATAAGTTTTATAAGGGAAATCATAGAATGATAAGGGTTGGAAGGGACCTCTGGAGATTGAGTCCAACCCCTGCGCCAGAGCAGGATCACCCAGGGCAGGCCACACAGGAACAGATCCAGGTGGGTTTTGAAAGTTCCCAGAGAAGGAGACTCCACACCCTCTCTGGGCAGCCTGTTCCAGGCTCTGTCACCCTCACAGGAAAGAAGTTTCTCCTCCTGTTGACATGGAACTTCCTGGGTTCCAGTTTGTGCCCATTGCCCCTCGTCCTGTCACAGGGCACCACTGAAAAGAGCCTAGTCCCTTCTACTTGACCCCCACCCTTCAGAGATTTGTAAACATGAATAAGATCCCCTCTCAGTCTTCTCTCCTCCAGCCTAAACAGCCCCAGGTCCCTCAGCCTTTCCTCACAAGAGAGATGTCCCAGTCCCTTCATCATCCTCATAGCTTTCATTGGACTCTCTCCTGTATTTCCCTGTCCCTCTTGAACTGGGGAGCCCAGAACTGGATGCAATACTCCAGATGTGGCCTCACTGGAGCAGAGAAGAGGGGGAGGAGAACCTCTTGACCCACTGAACACTTGTTAATGCACCCCAGGGAAAAAAAAAAATATCAAACTTCAGAATTACTACCTCAGGCTCTCAAAAGAAGGAAATAGATTATATTTGTATTGGTCAAGGAATTTCACATTTCTGAGCTTGACTTGATTAGGATTTTATTTTGGTTTGGCATAGTGTATTAGGTTTATTCAAGTATGAGTGTAGTAGGTTTATACAGGTATGAATGTTCTTTCAGTATCTCTCTGAATATTATAATTTTCAGGAACACTGTAACCCTCATTGAACCTTACAACACACGGTCATAAAGGCACTCTAACAAAAAGACCATGGCCAAACAAAAAGATTTTTGGGGGTAAATCTAAGAAATCTGAGAGTGCACAGAGTTTTCTGTAAACAACTGAATGATGATATACTCTTACATCTTTTACCCTGAAAGATTATGTTATCTTTTTGATGAAAAGTGGATGTCTGTAACAAAAAAAAAACCCAAAACAAAACACCCGGAACGCCACAACAAAAAAAATGAACAGAAAAAACACCCCCAAACAAACCCCAAAAGCCAAAAAATCCCCACAAACTTGGTTTCAGGATTTTGAATGGGTTTTCATTGTGTGTGAAGGTTGCACTGTGACATGTCATGTTAGAAATATGATCTTAACAAATCAGGATGGTTTTATGGTGAGAAAGCAGTAAGGGTATGAAAACAGGTCTTATTATAAATGTCAGTAACTGCTCCTAATTTCTTGACCTTCACACCCACCCCACACCCATTCTTCAGCACTTATTAATGCAAGTGAAAGAGTAACTGTGATTTTATATATTACTTTATTTTTTGGTGCACTCCACTGGACATTTGAACCACCGAGGGTTTTACAAGACTGTTCAAAAGCAAGACAGTGTGTTAATTGAAAAACTGTTATATAAATTTCAGAAATCAACAGGTGACACAGGCTCTCTGCCTGATGTGTGCTAGGAGCTCTTTTCTGTTCAAACACTTTAATTATTTCTATCCCTATTTATAAATAGATTCATTGGGAAGTGGGAAGGTGTTGTGCTGATTCAGTGCTGCTCCCTGTTGTGTGTGCACTGAGGGAATAGGGCACTCAGCTGGTCCCTGTGGTCACTACTGGCTTGATTACTTGATACAGAGATGCCGGTGCTCTGCTGAAAAGCTACTCATTCTGCTTACCTGTTCCTTTTGAGCAAGCAAAAAGGATGGTTAACAGCAATTCATAGTTCTTTGGCAGTGTTCTAGACAACCCTAATAACCTTCAGAAGCCTGGAAAGGTTTTGGAAAGAAAACTGGGGGTTCTTTTGCACGTAATAACCTTTAGAAGCCTGGAAAGGATGTGGAAAGAAATTTAGGGGTTCCTTTGCACCTCTCTCTGCTATTGTTATGAATGTGCTCGGTTAAGGCTTTTACTTCCATCTGCAACGCTTACCAAAAACCAACAGGTAATGGGCCGTTGCAATGTTTGCATGTGAAAGCAAAACGCCATTGTTGCCTTTGTCTGTGTCAGGTACGTTATGCTTTTGGGATTTGATTCCACCCCGGCAATGTGACAGTTGCTGTTAATTGTGTCCCAAAGAAAATGGTCTGATGTCTGTGGGGTACCTGTCAATGTGACTACAGACTCTGAAGACTGCGCTCGTGAGCCAGTAGTCAGTTGGACCTGGTGATCTTAAGGGTCTCTTCCAACCAAAAGGATTCAGTGATTGGGTTTTATTCTCTGCTCTGAAGGCAGAACTGGGGGTTAGTGATGGCTTGTGAGTAAATGCACGTCACCCTTGTGAACAGATCGTTTCCATTTCGTTATTTGTTTTAAAAGTACCATTATTGCTTTTCATTGCACTTGGCTTCCCGGCATAGTTGGGTTTTATACTACTTCCAGCTAAGAAAGGTGGTTTCCTTACCTCCTTGTCAAAGTGTAACTGAAAAGCAAATAGAGAAAGAAACAGATCTTGAACATGCAAGATATTCCATATGGCACTAGTCTCTTGTTTTGTTTATGGAGTTTGGTTTACATGTTAATTGACAACATTTAGTTACAGGAGGGTGTTGTTTCGAAGCACTGCATGGCAACGTATTTTCCAACCCTTCATCAAACTAAGTCGCTGTGCTTGGTACTTTTTTTTTAAAAATGCTGGCGTAGTCACACTTCTGAAGAGCTTTAACTGAGACACCTTTCCTTTCTTAGCTAAGTTTGTGACACTTTCATCCATGCTTCTCTACATTCCTTTTGAAATTCAAGTTTATAATTGTCTTGTGAATTCACAAGACACTCAATTTGTTATCTGATATATACACTTAAGTCTAACAATCATAAAAAAAGCTCTAATTTAAATATCTTGAAAAATCCCTCAAATTGTTCTTTCTCTCCCCCCTCCCCCCATATCTTGGTGTGTGAAAGGAGGGAGAAAGAGGAGGCTGCAGTGGGTGTAAATGGCATTTTCGCATGAAATATTTGAAAAGCAGTAAGCATTCCATCCATAACGTTGTGGTTTTGTTTTTTTCTTCAGCCTAGAGTGAGACAGAAGTGAAAAGGAGAGCGTGCTATAAGAAAAAGGCTTTTTGTGCAATAATTGTATCTGTATATAATGGATTTTGATGGAGGGGAGGGAAACCATGATGACTGCATGCTGTGTATCTTCTGCCAGCAACATAGCTGCCGGGTTCAGTTCATGATGGAATAAGGTCATTCCTTCTGGCTATACCAAGATATCTTCGCAGAAAACGTCTCTGGGAATTATCAGGAATATTTGCAAAAGTCAGACCAAGTTTTATTGGAAGATGAAAACAAATCAAGTTGGTTTTCAATTTATCAGGCATAACATGAAAAATACTGTATTTTGGGGAGACAAAAATTTGTTTAACTAAGACATTGAGTTAATTGATAAATAGTTACATAGTTGTGTACGTTCATATGCAACTATAACGCAGATACATTTTCACATCTGAAGCCTAAACACAAGGAAGGATTAAGCTGAATATTGGTAACAAGTTGAGGGAAATCAATAAACTATTTCAGAAACAATGAAATGAGACATTTTCTGACTGTTCAATCTGTCGATGCACACCCCCACTCATTCTGTTTTCCTGATAGGCTCTGCCTGTTGCTTACCAGATACACAGAGCATGTTCTTTACTATAGGCAGGCAGAATAATTTATTAAATAATACTGAAAGGATCTGTAAGTGCCTTCATCAGCTTAGAAGAAAGAGTAACAAGTTTTTTGGATTTACAGTTATCGTGCATGTTGCAGTGAGCTCACACATTCACAATGTGCATTACTTCTATAAACTTTGTGATTTTTATGTCTCTTACAAGTGAAAACAAAAAACTCAGTACTGGGGATCTGCAAACTTTCTGAAGTAACTTCACAGCGTGTGGTAATTTGGAAAGATGATTTTTTCACTTCTAGTGATGAAGATGTATTTTAAAAATCAGTTATATAGACAAGCTGTATGCAGATGTTCTTTCAGTTTAAATTCCTCTGTATAATCACATCCCAGTCTTTCCTTCATGCTCATAAAGTAGTGATTTTTTTTTTAATTTTTTTTTTTGTCATCTTTTAATCTGAGAACCATTCCTTACTCTTCCTGCTTTTCGAACAGTTTCTTTTGTTCACCTGCAAGTATTTCCACATCATGGCCAGAGACAGAATAGAAGTTCATGGTCATGCTTCTTTCAAGGTAGCAGATTAATCCAAGATGAGTTTTAAACCTGGTGGTTTTTCTCCAATCTTAATGATGTTGTATGAATAAGTTCAGTTAGACTGGTCTTCTGGGAACTGAAATGACTGAAAAAATCTGTCTGAACTTCAACTAAGTCTCCAAAATCATAGTGATCTGTGAGTTTTGTAGTCACTGGATAGACTGGACCAGATTTCAGGGATTTGTTTAATGGGTTTGGGGCTTTATTTGGTTTTAGTGGACAGCTGGCTTATGAAAGATTTTGTTGGGCAGGTCTGTGCTGGCATTGACCAGTGAGATACATTTATTGCAGCTGCTGTTACCAAATTCAACATGGCCATTTTGGTTTTTTTTTCTGAAAATGTGAAAAATTTTTTTTCTGACCTGCTGCAGCCAGGAGATTGGACTTGCATGCATAAGTAGCAAAAGCCTGAAAAATCTAAATAATATGCATGTGTCTTGTATCACTGTTTATTAAAGTGTTTATTTGATATGAAAGTGTTTATTTGATATGAACAGCAGTTGTTCCTTTATATTATAGCAAAAAAACCCCAGCCTGTCCCTTTTTATACATTTATGCTTGTTTTGTTTATTTATCTTCACTGGTAGCAAGCTTTTCTATTTTTTGATTAACTAAGATGATGTGGCCTTGAACACAAACGGACTGAATCATCCTTTTGGCTGGATCTAAGCACCTGCATGTTGACTCCCGACTCAGTTTTGGTTTTTAATCAACAAAAAGTCTGCCCTCAAGAGCTCATATGTGAACAGCAAAATTAACATCTCTGATGAGTTGTGGCTTTTCTGTTGAATTAGATTCTGTTGGCAGTGCTCCTAAATTGCATAAGAAAGTGAAGATAAATAAAGTTAACTCAATCTAGAAACACTTATAGCAGCCTCAGCAAACCAAAATCAAAATGCTGAGTGTCAGTTTAGGGTCCCGTATACCCCGATGTTCGTGCTCATTCTTTATAACTTGGGTGTAACGTTGTCAGGACTTTTTTTGGCTGAAGCAGGGGAGGTGATGTTCTGTATCTTAGATTGGCAGACATATTTTGTAGTATGTCTTGCCAGAGTATATCACTGTCGTGTGAAATAGTTGGTTAATAAATTTTGGAATTGTCCATTTGAATCAATCCTTGCTGAATCGGTTATATTCCTAAGATGCTGAGTGGCAATGAATAGTTTCCAGGATTTTTTGGTGTGTTTTCAGGGATGGAATTGCTTTTGAACTACATCTAATACCTTTAAGACAGGCCTCAACTTCTGCTCTACTGTTAGTGCAAGTGCTTTCCATTCTGAATTCTCAGACATCCTTCTCCTGCATGCACATCCAACTTGAAGAGTGTAGAGATGGATTGTATCATCCATGCTGTGCCTCTACAGTAGTCTTGGCAGGTTTTCTTGTGAAGAAGAGTCAGTCTCTAATGAGTATGCATCTCATCCCATGGGACAGACTGATACATGTAACATGAAATCTGAAAAAAGGAATCTAAGGAACTGTGAGGATCCAGCCTGGATTTAATTAAATTGGCCTACCTATTTTTCTTTATAGATTTATTTTTTTAAAAAATATTATTATACAGAGATGAGTAGCTTTACATCAGTGGATAAGGAAAGTCTTCTCTATTTAGTATTAGAGAAGCAGAGAGAAAAAATTAGAGGAGGTTATTTATTCAGTGTAGAGTAGACCTACTTTCAAGAAAGTTATATTTGTACTTCATATGTAATTTTGAAAAAGAACTGTCCACCTCTCTAGGATTTTGTTTTGCTTGGAATATGACTAAAAAGAAGAGGAGCTCGAATTGCTGATGCAAGATGACTTTTGGTTTATGGCCTCAGAAAACTTAAGCTACCAAAATCTTGCAAGTTTTGCCGACATCTGTTGATTATATTAAAAGATATCTCAAATAACACTAAGGAGAGAACCAATTGCTTTGAAGCAGAGAATAGAACAGGAGACGTGTCTTATCTTGTGTTAGGTTTTGCTGAGTGTGTTTTGTTATAACAACAGAAAATGGATTTGAGTAACTGCTCACAGACTTAGGAATAGGTAACTGCTCTTATAGTCAAAAATAGTTTGAAAACTTCATGAGTAATAATTTTTATTGTCCTCATTGAGGAAGAATGATGGTTCCTGATGGATTTCAAAAGCCAAAAATCTCTCAGAGCAATGGTTCCCAGTCTTATGAAGCAATCCCTATTGGAGTTGCCTATGACCCTCACAGTAAAGACCACAATAATAATTTTTGCCATGTGACCAATAAATGTAACCTGAGCACTTGGAAGTATGATCAAAAGAGCTTACTTATGTTCTGGAATCACATATCCCTTTGGGACAGGAGAGGTGTGTCTACAAATTCCATCTGCAGAATAGAAAAGTGTTCTTTTAGCTGTTGACATGACTCACATGCTTTGGCTTGCTGCACCTGGGCTTTGAATCTCTGCACTCCCTCTCAGACATCTCCAGGACCTTCTTGGGCTTTGGACTTCTGTGTTCCCTCTCAGACGTTATCTCCAGAACCTTCTTGTACATAGATAATGTTACTGAGGATGGTGATGGTGGGTAACTCAAGTTACCCTGAATAGTGAGTGTCATGCGTGAAGTCAACATGCTACTCTAATAAGTGATGCTCCTCTAAGGCCATTTTCTTTTCCAGTCTATCTTATTTTGATGCTCTTAGTTGCATCCTCTTTATGCGTGATTGAAAGTAAGGGCCAGAGTAGTTCATGAATGACTCGTGTGTGTGTGTGTATATATATATTCTTTTTTTATTGCTGCATGTTGTAATCTATTTCCTTATAGAACAAACTGTGAAACCTACTTTCTTTTTTCTTTTTTTTTGTGTACTTTTTTATTATTTTGGTTAGAAAGAAACATATTTCTTATAGCTGTTTTGAAATAGGAAAAAATGTTGGAATCACATTAAAGATCTAGAGAGAGCTGATAAGAATTTATGATTGAAGCAGTGAGTTTTTCTCATATTCCAGCAGTTACTTTTAAATTCTAATGAAGTGAAAGGGTTTAGTGGAGCTAGTTAAGACTTTAAAGCCAAAAATAATCTAACTTCTGTAACAATTAGTGTACTAGTCTGCAATATGAGGCTGTTACTTGCTCCTTTCAAATTTTTTTGACAGCTAGTATTGTTATATCTTTTCGGGTTTTTTTTTAATGTGTCTTAGCTCTAAACCAAGAAAATGACACTGAATTTTCAACTCATGTTCAGAGAATTAGCACCCTTCTTGATTCCTATGCATGGAAAATTAGATAATTTTAAGCCTGGATTTATGTACCTTTTGATATTTTTAACTTAAATTCAGCAGAAGCTCAGAGGAATTATCAATGTCTTAAAGATGCATTTAGTCTGAAAACACAACAGTTTCAGAGGATTGTAAAAATTTGCTTCAAGCTCTTCACATTGTCCTCCTTTACATCATTTCTGGCTGTTTGACTCTGGTACAGTACAATGCTTTCGTTGTCTTGCACCCTCCTGCATCTCATTTGCATGCATTTATTGCTTATTACAGTATATGGAATGTAATCTTTTTCTATTCCATTTGTTCTGAATTTAAGTGGCTTTCTACGGCTGAATGTCGCTGCCATTTGAGTTGAAAGAGAGATCAAAAGAGATTAGAAAGTTGTCTTTCACTCCTCATTCTATTAACCTGGAGTTGATGCTTTTTTTTTTCCTCATGGCAAACTGAGGCTGTATCTGTACAAGTAAATAAAATGACCCCATTTAATTTAATTCTCTCAGCACTGCAGCTTGATCTACACGGCTAAATCGTTAAGAGTCATTCCCGGTGCACTTTGGGCTGGGATATCTGGGACTTCTGACAGTTTCTAGGCAGAGTGCAGGAACTGGCAGGACTCGGGACCATTCCTGACTGGCCGTTTGTGCGTGGCCACCAGGCTTTGGAGGCTGAGAGTGCTTGAGAGTCTGAACACAAGCCGGCCTGTGCCGGAGGGGCTGGGCGTGTTGCGGCTGTCGTTGCCTGGTTCTGTCGGAAGTGCGCGTAGCACTTGTTCAGGAAGTGATACTGAAGTGCTTTTGCGAGTGACTAGACGTCATCCCTTGGAGAAGGCAGAATGTTTTTCACGCTTTGTCTTCCCAGCTTTGTGGAACTAAATATATTTTTAAAAGATCACATTTTATGTTGGTGTTATACCTGACTGCATCTTTGTGGGGTGGAAGATACTGTGGCATGTAACCAGCAGTGGACCTAAAGCTGTGATGGGAACTGGCTGAAGAATTCTGTTCCCAGCAGAGGAATTAGCAGTGGAGAGTTAATTATGGAGGCTGAAAGTTTATCACCTTGGTTTCAATGGCTATGCTTCATAGTAAGCACCAAGAACTTGTCAGTTTTGTTTTTTTTTTTTAATGTTCTGTCCAGAAGCTGTCTGGCAGCATGTTCTGGGGCAAATACAGTTGGGAAGGAATCTAGAGCCCCTCTTAAAGCTAGACTCTGTATAAAGCCTTTTATCTGAGTCTGTAGGGTCAGCCTTCAGGAGTTTCTGCAGCTTTTGTTTTGAAGGTGGATTTCCCATTAGAGCTGGTTCTGTAGAGCACACCTGCGCCGTGCAATTTTGTGCGTTTATTCATTGATTCAGCACCTGATGTCACATCCCAGAATGTGAGGACAAGCTCTTCAGTATATCTAGATGATGTCAGAGATCTCTGAAAATTTCTACAGTGTTTTCTACCTCCCTTCTGTATTTTTCCATCCTCCTGATGATTGCTTTTGCTGCTGTTATGGATACAGAAGTATTTCTCAGACTGGTTTTTTGCCTAAAGTGAAGGGGAATAGGAGTCATGAAGAGAGATGAGACAAAAATTGAACATAATTAATGCATTTAAGGTAGTGAATGGCTCCTATTTAAACTAAAAATGCTTGTTTAAGAAACATTAATAACAACTACAAGGCTAGGCAGGGCACAGAGACAATTTGTCACTTGAAGGAAAGAAAACATCCATTACCTCCTCTTTTGTTCTCCTAAGACCTAGCTGTAAGAAAACATCATGTAAGCTCAGGCTGCAAGGTGAGTCCTTGTAACTATTTCCCTCACAGGCATGGCTCCCACATGATCTACGTAACATTTTGTGAGAACACAGAAAATGATGAAGTAGCTCTGCTTAGAATTGACCTATAAATTTATTAATCAGCAGCATAAGCACTGGTCCCTTTAATTGCAAAGCATCAGCAAAAGTTACTTCCATTTACAGTGCAGTAAGCAACCATATAATGTTATTAATGAGGTAGCATGAGGTATGTACTTATACTTTGAAAATAATCCACATAGGAGCTGGAGGATGTTTTCGATAAACTTGACTGAAATATTCTCATGTAGAGTGTTGGGGTTTTTTTCTGTTGAGTTTAAAATGGTGGAATACAAAAAGTTATCTGTGCTGCACTTCCTAAACAATAATCCAGTAACTATGCAGTTCATATGTCTTTATTCCAGTAGAAATTAGTGTAGTTTTTTGTGGTCATTTAAGTGGGAAGACCTGTATTATTGCTTGTACAAGTCTAGTGAATTAATATATTCAAAATGAAGTAGGCAATTAGTAAGGAAGCGTCTTGAAATAATGAAATGATTAGTGCCATTTAAAATAATGACATGAAGTAATGTAATTTAAAACTATTTTGCCATAATCTTAACTATTTTTCTGCTGTTGTTATATACCCAAATAAAAGCCTGCTTAACAGAAGATACTCTCTAAAAATGAGGAACAGGACCCATGGGAAGCAATTATTTGACAAAGGAAAACTGTAGGAAACAATGTTATACATAGAATAATATCTTTTCTAAAAAACCCAAACAAATGTTTATAAATCCTTTTCAAGTCAGGCTTTCTCTCTTCAAAAATGGTTGAGGAACAAATAAAAAAAAATAATGAAGTGTTACAAGTTAAATGCTCTAATTTGTTTGCGCAGCTCTGATCAAAGTCGGTGGCTGTGTCTTTAAAAAACAATTTTTAAGAGGAGAGCAGACTATGCAGATGTTGAATGTAGGAAACAGCCCATATTTCTGCTGTAAGTCACTACATTGAAAAAAGAGAAGCCTGAGCTGAATTCCTTTGGATATAGATGGTTGTCTTAAGCAGCACGGTTGTCTGAAAATCACCCATCAGCTTTGGCATGTGGTCTTTACACTCAATACTCTTTTGAAACAGAAACAATTTTCTCTATTAACTGAATTGCTAGTTAGCTCAATGATGCCACTGTTCTCAATCTAAAAGAGAAAATAATGGAAGTAAAAATAGGACAACCTAATGACATATATTCCAGTACTTTCTCAGACTGTGTGTGAATTTGTCTTTTTCTGAATCTGCTTATCATAATGACAGCTGCATTAAAAAGAATTTAAGGAACACGTAATTTAAATTTGATTTAACATGTGCTCAATAAACTAAGGTTATTTGAGGACAGACAGATCTGACATTGTAAGTTGCAAGCTATAAGTGACAAAATTTAGACCTCAGCATAAAGAGTATTGTACCAATCCATTGGAAAGTATATGTAGAAGGGTGGGATAATTACTTAAACCTGGCATGAATACATAAAGCATTTCAGTCCTTTTGAAATCACTTATTCTGAACCTCTGGTTCTCATTGCTTGTTCACTTCTTGCACATTTTAATATACTGTATAGCAGAAAATGTTAATTTGTAAAGAAATAACAATTAATGCATCTGCAGCTTGGAAGACCATAAAATGCTCATGAAATTTCTTCCTTCTGTCTCATTTTAAAAGAGAAAAAAAATACCTTCTTCATGTGTTTTATTAGTCAAGGGTAAAATTATGCTGTTTCTCTTAGACAATCAAGTATGTTCTGAGTATCTTTAGGGATATTTTTTTTTTATTTGTCCCACAAAGCATCATGTCTGAGAGGGAAACTCCGGTATTGTCTTCAAGGGTGATGTCTTGTCATAATATTCTGAAGAATTTCTTTTGACAGTTTACCAAAGGGTCTTTGTTCATCTTAGTAATACTAAAGATTTGGTTTATTACTGGTCTTGTAATGACACGGAAATATGCACCCTTAATTGGGACATGAGAATTCCCTGCTTCTAATTCCTCTTTGTTTTCTGATCCTTAGCAGATCTGTGCATTTTTCTGTTTGAAAAAGTGTGGTGTTACCTTTTGCTTTATGTTTAATTTCTTGGGTAGTTTATAGCTACATTTTAAATATTTTTACAGGGGATGCAAACCAGGTGGCTGTGTGCTTTGCTTGGTTTTGAGGTTGGTATGGTATGAAGTAAGTGCAGAAAAATAAAGAAGCAATCTCCAGCCTAAGTTTTATTTCTGTCACTAGAAGTGCAAAAATAGAAGAAACTGATAGTCCCTGGCACATTTCTAATGAGATGATGAAGTGTTGGGGTCTGAACCCCAAGCCCTGAAGTGAACTTGACACCTGGATGAATTTCCCAACCAGGTAAAAGAGGCTAAGGCTGCCTAGGTGCCTCCTGCTATAATCAAGGGCAAGACTGGGTTGGCCTCTGCGTTTGCCACCAAGAAGATCTTTAAGCTCTGCTGCTGGCTGTAACCCAGTAAGCGTTGAGTAGTGGGGACACATGCCATGCCAGACCTTGATGTGAGGGATAGGCCTCTCTGTTGTAAGAGGGCCATCCAGGAGGGGAGGCCAGGCCAAGCACACCCTGAAATGATGAGAAACAGCTGCCAATTACGTGGTGATTAGAGGGTGGAGATAAAAGGCCAATAGAGCTCCTGACTGGGATCTGCTGCTGGGAGCCGCTGGCTGTTGTTCGGAGCCACTGCAGGAGGGGTTTGTGAGAAATTTTGTGGAGTCAAGGATAGTGCATTGGGTAATATATCTTTCTGATTATTTGTTGGATTGGTTTGTGCCTGGCTATGTTGGGATACGGGACATGGTTAATGTCTGCTTATGTTATTGTGGTTTTGGCCCAGTGTGCCTTTTCTTCTGTTGTGTCACCTACAGTGAGTGGGTTTATTGCTTTTTTTGTTCCCCCTATGATCGGCCATGCTATATCAGTTTTTGGGTCTGTCAAAATAGATAATAACACCTGCATGAGTTTCACTGTATGTTTTCTGCTGATGGCTGCCTCCTTTTTGTTGGACCATGTAGTCAGCAAAACAAATGAGCTGTTTATTGCACCTTTGACTATTAATATGCAGCCCTCCCAACTTGAAAGCTGGAAATGAACAGAGCCTGCTGACCTGGCAGAAAAAAAAAAAAGAGCAGAATTAAGAATTTACTCAACCATTAGTCCTGGCAAACTCTGTTGTTAATATATTGTTGAGAATAAGATGTCAAGAGCGTGCTCTGTGAACTCGTAAGTGACCTTAAATTACCTCCTGTTATTTGGATTCTCGCAGAAACTGCTAAAACCAGATACATTTCAAAAGGACTTCTTTTCCTGAGGATCTTGTACAGCTCCAAACCAGTTTTATTATTTGTTTAAAGAATTGTTGATACAAATTAGCATTTTCAATGTCTTGTCATTTCTTTTGCTTCATTTTTGCTTACTTCTGGACATGCTGTCTCTTGTTCAAAGGTGAAGAAATGAGCTTATTGCTAAGAAAGTGTATTTTAGAGGCTTAACAATTGTTTTCCAGTGCAATGTTTTTAAGAGCTGATGATCTAATAGCAAAAATGTCACCTTCAGTTAGCTGGTACATGAAAAGAGAATACCCATTTGTAGCTGAAGGGGGGGAAAAAAAGCAGAAATCTAATCTTGATAATGTCATTTTGGTGGTGTTTGAGTGTTACAGATGATTGTTAGTCCTTACAGAATTACTGAAGTTCTGGATCACTACTTTTTCCTCCCACCCCCATGTAATAAAGTCGAGGAACAATCTTTCTTTTCCATTTCCATCCTCTGTCTGCTCAAAAAATTAATGGGTATTTATTTTCAGAGACACAACTGAGAACTGATATTAGTCCCTACTGCCTTAAACAATAAAACTTACTAGTTTTATTTTGTTGTTCTTTACTTTCCTTTCACATGGAATCACAGACATCCGCTAATGACCTGGGATCCTAGCCAAGAGCTAGCAGTGGTGGGAGAAAATGCAGGATATTTATAACTTCATTATAATCCCTTATTTATTCCTTGCTCTCTTCACTGCAAGACAGCTATAATTCAGTATATTAAAAAAAAAGACAAAAAAAACCAAACACAACAAATAAAAGGAACAACCCCAGCTAACAACTCTCAGTCTTTATTTTGCTTCTCTTAAGATGAGATCAGTAAAACTGCTCTGCTGCTTTTTTTTTTTTAATTTTCTTTTGGTAGATATTCAGCACAGATAATGATGACATCACAATATTTAAAGCGACAAATTAAATTATTTTTATGCCCTGAAGTAATGTCTGAGCCAGAGCAGTGAGATGTCTAATACATTTTCTGGTCCTGGTAAAGTATAACAGCATGACTGTAGAGAACAATGTGCTGCTGCTTCCAGCTGTGACATTCACTTTTATGAGACCTTTAGAAAAACTGAAGTTTTTAGTTTCTCCTGTGGTTCCTTTTACGCATGATCTGGCCCAGAATTCACTCAGGAAAAATCTTCCTTTGCTGTGTATTGCTGGCACTGGTGTAAGTCAGTGTGTTTCTATCCTGCTGGTGAAGATGCACAGCACAGAAAAGAAATCTCTTCCTTGGACACCCAACCCAGCAACAAGCACCATTAGGGATGGAGCAGCACTCCAACCTGGGATGCACAAACAAAACCAAGCAGTTGCTCATCTGCTCATAAAGTGGTTTGTAGAGTCAGTGTTGCAGGTTGTGTGTAGCTAGTTATTTGCTTGTCATTGTCTCCTTTGGTTCCCTAAGGATGTTTATTGAAGTTTCTCTCTAGTTTTAAAGAGCAAAATGATAACATGATGCTTCATAGGAGTCTGATTGCCTTCTGCAAGAGTCATTCACCCTTTTTTGCAGAAGGTAGAAATAATCAAAAATCCTGTGTGTTTTTTGAGCACATCCAATCTTTTGATATGATGGTTTGGTTTGTGGTTTCCTAACACATAATCAGTTTGACTCCCCTGGCTTTTGACTAGCTTTTATTGTTATTGCACCCTGACAGAAATTCTCATTTGAAGGGAAGAATTGCTCAAAATCAGACCAGGAGGGTTCTTTATTTGGGAAGTAAGTAGGAAGTAAGTAGGAAGTATTCCTGAAGCCTAGGCAGGAGATCCAGGATTATACAACTGCTTGGAATTTTCCTTTGACACTCATGGAAAGTTGTGTCTGTCCAAGTAGTTGTATTTATAAGGACTGTTTTATATAGATTGAACAGGGCTCTTGGAAAAATAGAGCACCTGTGACAATTCTAGTTTACAGAGTATCTGTACAGAAAGATTATTCAAGTCTGAAGTTGGACTTGTGCCAGGTGTTCTGCAGGTTTATGTTGATGGGTTGGGGAAAAAAACAGCTCCCCAAGGCAAACAGTCTTTTTCCTGCTGTTCCTCTTAAACAGTGGCAGTTTGTAACCATTAGGTTTTGAGGGAAAATGGAGGACGTTTTCACTGTGTCTGCCCAACAAACATTTCTGGTATCCTGGAGAGAATTACCAAGCTTAAAGTCTACTTCATATTTCCCTGTATGAAAGGGGTTTCATTCAGTCCTTAATGGGAAGGATTCACCTATGGTGATTTGATGGACAAATGAAATACCAGAATAAACCTTACCTAAAACACAACATGTTATGTGTAAATCTTAAAGTGTTCATTAATAGAGCCAAAAGTTATATCAAGTGGTTTGGTTTTTTTTCCCGTGTAGAAAGCTTTATTATGACAAGATGGCCTGAGGTTAGTCAGATATTGATACGATGTCAAATGCTGTGAGGTTTGGATTGTATGACTGTTGCATTCAAATTTCCTTTTCTCTAATCCAGTGATAACACAACAGTAATCCCTATTAGCCTCAGTAATAGGGATTTACAAGAGTAATGCCAGGTGGCATTTTTGTAGTGGGTATCTGATCTTTTCAGGCTGGTGTTTACAGTAGAACACCAGCAATTTAATAAAAGGAAAAGAAAAAAAAAAAGAGGAGGGTGGAGTTGAGCCCTTGGTGATGGAGCAGTTTAAAACTTTTAAAACTTCTGATAGGAATCTTGAACATTTCTAAGTTAGGTTGATGTGGTAAGCACAGAGGTTTTTGGGTGTGTTTTGTTTTTTTTTCTTTTCCAAAATGAAATAATTTTTTGCTGAGTGGATAAGGTGTATTTTCATGATGGTATAATTCAGTGATAAAACAGCAGGAATATAAAACTGTCACTCGGCCTAATTAGTATTTCTCATATTCTCCCACTCTGCAGAGGAACGGGATGTATTTGTCATATGATATCTGTGACTTTTTCTGCTATTTTACAATTCCACCTAAATACTTTAATCAAGATTGAACTTCCATGCTGTTAAATATGGCTCCTGTATGTACATTAACCACACAGAGCAGACAGTTTTTCCACAGGAAAAAAAAATACAGCTGATAAGATGAACAAAGAAATCATTGTTGTGTCTCACAGGGAGGCTTAAAGCACAAAAGGATTTAAAGACACGCAGGAAGTCTGTTGGCAGAGCCAGGAACTGAACTGTCTCTTAAGTGGTGGTGCAAATGCCTCTGCCATGGGCCAAGCTCCTTCAGCTGGAGAGAAGCCTCCCTTTCACTGCCCTGCCTCCGGTTTGACTGGGAAAAGAAACTGAAAAGGCTGGATAGAGAGAAGGAAAAGAAGTAATCCTAGTTGTGAAGCTGTGGCCTCTTAACAAGAGAGAAGAAATGTTCCCAAACTAACCGACCGATGCTTTATTTTTTTCTTTCTCTTCCTCCCTGGCCTCCTTTATCCTATTCAAACCAAAAAAAAGTAATGTTGCTGAAGTAATCCTAATGTCACAGTAGAGGGTTCTGTGCACCTGATCAGCATAATGTGCTTCCCTTTGCTTGTGCTTTCTCTGGCCATGTACAGAAAGCCCTTCAGCTGATATTTGTTTAATATTCTTCAAGAGAAAACACGTGCAGAAAAAGCCTTGTATTATTGGAACAACCCCCTAGATTTGTTTTCAGATACTCCTTCCTTGCATCCTCTTTCCGCCTTTTAGATTTAAATCAGTTTGGGGGGTTTTGTGAAGGTTATAGAACCAAAGCTTTCATTATTTTGGCAGAAATTGTTTAGTTCTGCATAATTCTACTTCAAGAATTTTTTTTTTCACCTTAAATCCAAGTCTTGGATGCTACATAAGAGTTGTAGCAGCAATTTAATTAAACAGAATCTGGTCATAACTGAAACATTAACAGCTTAAGTGGGGCAAAATTCTGTAAGGAAAACACACCAACTATGAGATACTGTGTATTTGTAGTTCATAGTGGAGCTGGTGGCAAATAGATGCTGCAGGACTGAGCCTCTTACTGTTTATGCAGTTGCTTAAACTGTCCTGACCTACCGGTTGAGAGCAATTTTGTTTCTATAGTAAATAACTTTTTTTTTATACCAAATTCATTTTGTTCCTGTATCTGCTGCTGTTGTCTTGATGCTCTAAAGCTTTCTATGTACTGATGAGGAAGTTTTTTCTGTTCCCCTGTTTGCATGGAAAATAATGGAAATTGAGCAGTTGAGTTTTTTCCAGCATATAAAAAGTCATTTGTTGGTTCTGTGGTGAAAAACAGCTGATGACCATGTGTCTGACTTCAATTTAGCCTTTTCCTCTTTCCTGAAATCAGTGGTATTTTAAAGACTATTTTTAAATCGTGCTGTGGAAGAAGAGAACTTTCCTCTGCTTTTGGTCCCGATTATTAACCTGTGGGAATTTATCTTGCTATTTTAACTTTAGCCTCATGTTTTACATTACAAATTATTTGCTTTTAGTGAGTTTTTTGTTGCTGTTGATGCTTATGGACTATGCCTGTAACAAGTAGCAATTCTAATTATTTAAAACCTTTCTTTAAAAATTACCAGAAGTTTTTATTCTTGCCTGGTTTTTGTCTTGACCAAGTAAACTCCCTTGAAATTAAGTTTCCAAGATTAGCTTAGTTTCCTAATGATAATGCTAAATATTGACCATTTCAGACACTTGTAAAAAAAGAAAACAATTCCCACAAAAATAAGACTTGCCAAACTATTCTAATAGCTCATTGCTCCTAAAAAGTGTAGCTCCCCCTCTTCTACTCCTCTGCTTTCTCATCCCTTCTCTTCTTCTTCAGTCAGAGTTCTGTGTAGTCTGAGCAAAACACAAGTGTCATTTTACCAGAAATTACTTAGGGTTTAAAAAAAAATAAACACAACCCCCCTTATTTATCAATCAATAGCCTTTAAATCATCAAGCCCAATTTTTTAAACCCCAAAGCATAACAGGCAATTTACTGTAGTTTAAAACAACTGTGCTTCTTGTTGTTTTTCTTTCTGTAATTCAGTTTCTGATTGGATTAAGAAAGGGAAGTTTTATACTCTGGAAATTCATTTTGGCAAAATCTCACTTCTGATAGAACACCCTCATTATCTTAGAAATTAAAGCATTTGTTACTGCAGGAGGGACATTATCACAGAATAAAGAGAGCCCATTGCAGTTATAATGTAAAATACATGTTTACTCTCATCATCTGTCCTCATTGCATATCCATTCAGTGCATAATGGTAATTCACTGAAAAGTCAAAGATACTGCTATTAACTGAGCTTTGTGTTTCAAACTAATGCTGATGACTACTGTATCTTATACAGTAAAGTTTAATTATCTCCAACTTTTTGTTAGGAGCAAAAGAAACTGAAAGCCAACACACCTTTTTCTTTGTGCATGACACGCAGAAAGGTTGTAGATTACAGGGGTTATCTGCAAGCTCTTGGTAGGAATAATCCTGTCCAACAGCAGAAAATTGTGAAATGCTCTCACTAGTGTTCATAAAACTTCTTGTGACCTTAGAATATCCATAGCGATTTAAGCCACTTTTGCAATTTATTCTGCACTTTGTGTCTGCTTACATTGGACTCTCTGAAAAACCATCTAACTCTGAAGTTGCAGCTAAACAAAGTTCTGTTACATTTACTCTCTACTAAATACACAATGCTACTCACATGCTTCAATTCAAATGTGTTTCAAATCAGTCCTTTTCAAATTAGGCCTTGACAGAAGATGTATTATTCCAAACAAAATTGGGTAACTCTGAAAACAGTGCCATAACCCTATGATGATAATGAATGAGAAACACAAAAATTATTTACTGAAATCCTATTAAAAGCTGATTTGTACTGTTTTGGTTTTGTTCTTTCTGGTAAATTACTCTCCTTTTGCAAGGATAAATTACAGTTAATTGAATGTAGTTTCAATTCAGTCAGAAAAGCCTCCTTGTTTTAGTACGCTGCAGAAAAAAAAATGGAGAAGTGAAGCACAGCAACGAATTTACAGCTTGTTTAAAAATAAAGGAGAGTGATTGAAATCAAAGCTTTTTCTGTGCTGATATCAGAGGCATTGGTCCAAATATCCATCAGCATCAACAGCTGCAGATTATACAAAAAGTAGTACCATTAATCACTCTGGACATATCTACTGATATATTTAATGGTGTAATGCATCGAATCATGGGTTTTGTTGGTCATGAGGAGGGGAAAGAAAAAAAAAAAGGATTCTTCTGGAATTCATCCAAGTCTCTCATTTGAAACGAAGCTTTAGAAAGATGAAGTTTTTCAAAGAACATGAGTTGGATATGGCTTCCTGCAGAGAACATGCCATTTGGCCAAGACAGCCGTGTCTTCGGTGCGTGGCTGCCAGACATGACTGGCACTTCTCGCTTTGTTCTGCACAAGAACGCTGCTTTCAACAAGGCCTCAACTTGGCTTTACTATGCCTTCTTCCTGCACTTGCCCAGCTGTATCTGCTCCATATCCCATAGTGATCTGTGAAACATTCTAAAATTTATTATCTGTCAACTGTCCCAATAGCGGGAAAAAAACCTGTATTTCTGAGGAAGTTATGAGAGGGCATTAAGACAACTGTTACCATTCAAGGTACTTTTCTGGCATGCTCACTAAAAAGCGACCAGGTTCCAGTTCAAATCTGACAGTTCTTGAATCGTAGAAGCTAGTCCTCATTACAAGACTTTCAGTACAGTTCATGATTTTTTGAAGCCATTTGTACAGTTTGTGTGTTTTAAGGGTATATGCATACATCAACTTTTTCAATCCTCTTTGGCTGTACTACCAGACTGAAATAGAAATCGCACTTGATCATATCAGATATGCAATTGCTACTCAGACAAAGTTCAAAGCCTTGGCCAGTACAAGTGCAAGCTGCAAGTTAATGCAGGAAACTTAGAAGATCCTGGCCCAGCAGCATGGAAGGACATTGTGAATGGCTTCAGTGGTTACACCATCTTTCTGAAGCAGAGAAACAACTTTCTAAAGTTGTAGCCAGTGCAGGAGAATACTGGTGATTTGCTCAACATCCTTCTTCTCTTTCTGTCTCCCCCTGCTACCTAAACAAGCATAATTTCTTTTTAGATAAGTTGTTTCAACAAACCTCTAGTGCAAAATCTCACAGGCATACAAAATTCCATGTCATTCAAGGAAAACTTCTGTTCAAGTAAAGAAAAACAGACTCAAATCAAATGCTTCATAAGCCTTTGCTTGATTATTAACAGCCCTGACAAATGCCTTTAAGTGTCTATGAGATGGTAGACCGTTGGAGAGGGACTTTCTGTAAGGGCCTGTGGGGGTAGGACAAGGGGCAATGGTTTTAAACTAGAGCAGAGGAGATTGAGATGAGACATTAGGAAGAAGTTCTTTCCTCTGAGGGTGGTGAGACACTGGAAGGTGTTGCCCAGAGGAGCTGTGGAGCCTCATCCCTGGAAGTGTTTAAGCCCAGGCTGGATGAGGCTCTGAGCAACCTGGTCTGGTGGGAGGTGTCCCTGCCCGTGGCAGGGGGGTTGGAACTGGATGATATTTTAACGTCCCTTCCAACTCAAGCCTTCTAGGATTTGATCATAAAAAGTTAAATTTCTTGCCTCCTTCTTCAAACATATATATATTAATTTTAGGATTCTATTCTCATTCAAAACTATTTTAAAGACAAAAAAAAGTCGCTCTTAAAGGATTTAATATATCTCAAATCCAGTAGAATTGAATGCAGGTTAAGTATAAAATAAGAAATACCGGGCAAAGAAGTGCAGCTAAACACTACTGCTTGATGTTGACACTGCTTGGCACAGCAGCATCCGGAGGAAAATCTAACAAGAGAGTGCTGAGCACTTAACATTATGTTTGATAAATTAGAAAGACAAATACAGCGAAGGTCATTGTTCCTATGGAGTTATTAAAGCTCCAAGAACATTTGTAGGGAGACTTATTGTTCAAGGACTGTTTTGTTTCTCTTGGTCTTTCCAGGTGTTCCAGGACCTCGGCACTTCTGTGTTGTCTGGTGCATTTAGAGGATACAACATCTGCCTCTTTGCATACGGACAGACAGGTTCAGGAAAAACTTACACAATGATGGGAACACCTGTGAGTTATACCATTTATTTTATGCTTCGGTTTGAGGGCCGGATGTCCAGCAGAAACACTGTTTTATTTTTGAACTGTGCTTACTGTTATGGTGCTTGCTGAGGACAATGCTTATACATGTTTTAGTTGGTATTTATATACAAAAAAAGAGTTAAGCATTTACATTTAGGTAAATAGCGTAGTATCAGCTAAAAACACTAGAAAATATTGTGTTGTTTAAATATTTATTTTAGATAAATTTAATGTTGCTATGTATGAATAGATATGAATCTTATTGCCATGTTAGAGGACAAAAAAAAATATCTATACCCCTGAATAGTGGTGGTTTTAGAAATGTATAACTCAAGATAATACAGGTATTCGTTCTCATGGGGGTTTGTTTTGGGAGTCTGAGCTATTCTGCAATTAAATTACTTTCACAAATAAATCTGGATACAAATTACAGGAGTACTTTTGTAACAGGCTTCATTATCTACTTGAGACACTTATGTGTTGCAGAAGTTATCCTTTAGCCCCTGGAAACTAATACTTGCTCCAGGTTCAGTGTTGAAATGTATTTGAATGATGTTTGCAGAAGTTGCTACATGTTAAGATTCTTGTCTATCGGGAACCACTTAAAGTGCATTTTAATCTTGATACTCAGTCGGATCGGTGGAGTCAGCTGAGGATTTCCTACGTTCTGCTCCCAACACAAGACAGTACGAGCTATATCCCTAACTATTCTTGGCTGTTTGTGAAATATGCTTCTAAAAAAAAAATATATATATATTTCACAGTTTGCGTGAGTGAACCGCTATTTCCTACACCCACGGGATTAAATTTTTAAGGTGAAATAAGAGTAAACTTTGTTCAAACCTTGAAGCTAAGAAAAAGACTGTTTTGGCATGGCTTGTGCTTTTCACAAGAGTTTGTATTTTTAAAATTTTATTTTCCCCACAGACGTCAGCAATAGGATTTTGTGAAATCATTACACGATTCTCCATTCGTTTTTTGCAAAATCAAGCTTAACTCCACAAAAGCCTGAAGAATTGTTAAAACTGGGGTTAATTGGTGACAAACTAGAATATTTGTATTACGTTATTTTGAAAATATCTTAGCAATTCAGAAAGGCCACATCTTGAAATTATTGTTCTTTCCAAGGAAATTTCCATGTGTAGAGTTTCTAAGAGATTTCTGACTTATGAAGTGATTTCTTTCTCCAATGGAATCCTGCTTTGATCTGCCCTTTAATAACATGTACTCACCGTGAAACACTGTTCAAAACTAGGAAGAAATAAATGTTTGTTACAGACTGAACTTTTGTTCGTGCCGGTCCACTTGATGAACCTGGACTTTCTCCCCCCAACACCGTTTCAAGTGGGCCTTCTAAAAGCCTATCATGTTGTCTAGTAAACAGGTTCCAGCTAAGCCTTAGAGTCATTGACAGGGTTTGCTGGCGCTGCGATCGCTGAAGTGTGAGCGATCGTGTCCTAAGAGCAGCTCATCACCCAAACCCACACTGTTACTTCAGTACTATGTAGACCGTTCGGGCAAAGTTTAAATCAGCTAGTATGGGTACTGTTAGCAGCCCATATCCCATTCTCTGAGAGACTGGATTTATGAATCATAGAATCATATAATGGTTTGGGTTGGAAGGGACCTTAAATATCATCTGGTTCCAACCCTGCTGCTGTGGGCAGGGACACCTCCCACTGGGGCATGTTGCTCGAGGCCTCGTCCAACCTGGTCTTAAACACTTCAAGGAGAAGGCATCCACAGCTTCTCTGGGCAACCCGTTCCAGTGTCTCACCACTCTCCCAGAATTTCCTTCTAATACTAGTCTGAGTCTACCCTTTTCTAGCTTAAAGCCGTTTCCCTCATCCTATCACTACAAAATCTTGTAAAACGCCATTCCCAGGCTTTCTTGTAGGCCCCTTTCAGGTACTAGGAGGCTGCTGTAAGGTTTCCCCGGAGCCTCCTCTTCTCTAGGCTGAACAGCCCCAACTCCCTCAGCCTGTTCCCATAAGAGAGGTGCTCCAGCCCTCTGATTATCTTTGTGGCCTCCTCTGGACCCTCTCCAACAGTTCAATGTCCATCTTGTGTTGGGGGCTCCAGAACTGTAGAACACAAGAAATCTAGAACAGAAAGCTGTTCTACACCTGTTGTGTCCTGCCACAGCATAAAGAAAGAAAAGTAGGATGAGGAAAACCTCAAATATTCCTGACCAACCAGGCTAGCTTCAGTGTTGGCCTGGCTTCATCTAGACTGCAACACCTCTGATGTAGGCATGTCCAGTGTCTTTACATGAAAACAGCTCTTGAATGTGACGCAAGCCTCTAAACTTCTTACCGATGCTGTACAAGTTGCTCTAGAACGACTTTTGCTAGAACCAGCATTTGCACTGAAGGTAAGGCAGCTGATGTTACACAGCACACGAGTCCCTGCAGCATTTCACATGCAAGATGCTCCTGCTGGAGCAGCAGAGCGTTGCCAGGCTGATTTGAACTACACCCCAGGGCAGTTTATGTTGTAATCCACAACCTGCACAATGCTGCGCTATGTTTATGTCTTTTCCTTATAACTTGGCTTTTATTTTTTTTAAAAAAAGTAGTTTTGCAGGAGTGACAGCAAGTACATTGTTTAATTTTTTTTTCCTGTCTGTTATTTGAAGGCATCCATTGGGCTGACACCTCGTGTATGTGAGGTACTGATTTTTTTATTTCACTTGAGTTTATTTAAGCAGATGGATTTTCTTGATGAGTTAAAAATTTTGATAAACATCTGGTTTGTACAGGGCCTCTTTTCAAGGAGGGATGATTACTCAGACCAGACAGCATCTTGCAGAGTAAGGGTCAGGTAAGTTTGTCACGGGTTTTGGCAATGCCGTGGATGCTTTCGGCAACACAGTCCTGTAATCAAACTAAGTGAAAACTGGCATATTTTGTTTCTGTTTTCTCAGATGATAATCATTTGAGAACAAGGGGAGAACGCAGAGGAAGGATGAGAAAGTGTTGGGTTTAGTTTTCCATCTCAGTAGAGTTTTTTGGATGCTGTCTGTTCACTTTTTTATCGACAGCTGAAATAGGATACATTAAAATTTTACTTCCGGTTTGTTTAACTCTTAAATCTGAGCCATAACCCTACATTCCATTCATATTCACTGTTCCCACTTATCAGGTGAAGCATCATGTTTGGAAACACGGGGATTTGATCTCACTAGTGTTTAAAAAAAAAAAGCGTATTTTATGACTTTTAAAATAATATACTGAATGCCTCTTGCTTCTTGAAAATTTGCTACTATGAGTAGCGCTGCATGGGGAAGGGGCAGATAATGAAAATTAATTCATTAATTTTACCATGAAAGATCTGTGTACAATTCAGGTGATCACATGGTCTAAATATATACTTCCTCTATTTTATTTTTTTTTTTCACCCGTGTGCACTTAACATTCATTTTTTTGGTGCTTTTCAGTTTTCTTGAAATCTATAATGAGCGTGTCCGAGACTTGTTAGAACGATCAGACCGGAAGAAACCTTACACGCTCCGAGTCCGAGAACACCCTGAAACAGGACCATATGTACAAGGTGAGTGTTAGTTTCACAACCAGCATCAGAATTTCAAATCAATGTGTAGCAGGTCCGCATGTATCTTCCTATATGTTCCTGGAGTGATTCTAATTGCTTCTACTCTTCCAGAGTTATTTTCCTCAAATGTTTTGCATGTTAATATGAACACATGTACTACACAGAAAGCTTTGCCTCTGTTAACACCGGTGGCTGGATGTTCTATACTTTTCTGTTTGGTGTGTGAGCCATACATAGTGTTTTGCTTTCTTTTGTTTTAAAGAAATCTTAACTTAATGGAAAAGTCCACCAACATCAGCTCTAAATGGGTTCTCCAGGCCAGCCTCAGGTCCCTCTATACCTGTTTCAGTCCTTGACAGCTCTATATATACAAAATAAAAATAATAAAAGTAGATAAATTCAGCTGTTGATGTTGCCAGCCAGGCCGTGAGAGTGAATAAAACCTATTTTACTACCCAAGTGAGAACCCAATAAGCTTCATTTTCCATCATCAGTGTGAAAAGTACCGATACATTATGTGATTAAAAGCATTACACACTTCTAAATTCACCCTTGTAACAGCAGCCCCTCAGGTGGCTTTATGGTTTCTAGTGAATCATGACTATCAAATGAGGGGAAAAATACCCCCACATGCGTTTTTTTTCCATTTCTGTTGTCTTTTTTATTTTAGGTTTTATCTTCTCTCTCATCATTTTTGTACTTCCAGTTCATTTTCCCTTTGATTGGAACCTTCACTTCTGGGTCTTACATAGCTTTAAATTTGAGTTTGACCATTGATACTTCAGCTCCTGATGTAAAGTTGACCTGCTGCATGGCTGTCGATCTGACCAACAACTGACAAATGACATGTCTCTGAGAATCAGTGTGCCAGGACAAAGTCAGACAGAGCAGCTTTACACTGGTGATCAGAAGGAAGAGCCTTTTCCAAGCTGATGCAGCTTTCAAAAATTAGTGAGTTTTCGGTTTTGAAAGTGAACACGTCTGTTTCTTTTTCAGTGTGCATCTAGTGGGCAGAGTTCTGAAGTTGCTTCTGGTATCACTGACTCTGCAACTGCTTGGCTGGCCACCAAGTGGGCAGTAGCACCTGGAGGGGTGTACGTTTAGCATGCAAAATGCATATCACGCAGAATTTTATTGTTCTGTCACAATCAGCTCAAATACTGATTTGTTCTGGCTTTTGAACAGAGTTCTTGTCTCTGTTTTGTGATTTTCTTTTGTTCTCCCTGGTTCACTTTTCTCCCTCTCTTGTTCTTTATTGTGGCATTGCACATCAGATTATTATCCTCACTTCAGAGATTAAGGCAAGATGTGACAACAGATAGGGTCATTTATCCCTATGATTGAATGGAGCCTGGAATTCCCAGCTCTCATTCCCTGGGCACCTGCACTATGGGTTATAGTACATCTAACAACCGATGGTTGTTACCAATTTCTCCTCTCAAAATTTGAAATAAGCACTTGGGAAGTGTTAAACTTGCATGGTCCTGTACACAAGGGACTGTCTGGCATTCTGGTTATTTCAGCTGTGCTTTCCCAGCACATCAGCATCCTCTTCTAAGGAGAGTTGGAAAATAGATGAATTGATGGTCTCATTAGTATGGCAAACTTATCATTCTTTGAAAAGCAGATTCATAGACATTTGGCCTTCATTGAGATCTTTCCAAGATTCTCTTTTTACCTGCTTGTTATCAGAGAACTTCATTGTTGGTGGAGTACAGATACTAATTATTTTCTTTGAGCAGCTGCTCATTCACCACACAAGAAAAGGTCTTTAAACTGCTTCCTTCCTTGGCAATTTCCATCTCTTTTCTCAGGCCTTATATCTCCAGTGATTCCTTGGCTGCATGTAATGGAGTTTCCTTGTTTTAAAAGAAAATGAAGTTATAGCTTCTGCCAATGGGCTGACTTGCCTTTTGTCACTATTTTGTCTTCATCTGGAACCTTCTAGGCCAAATCTGTCACTTCTTTTCCAGTTCTGTGCTCTTGTTTGTTTTTTTTTTTTTATTTAATTTTATCCTGTTTGAATAAGGATTTTAAACTTAGACATAACCAAAAATTGTAAGTGAAACAAGTTTGTGCTAGAGTTCTGAAATATCCCATAAAAGTCCCCCATTAATTAGATTTTGTAAAATAAGAGAAGAAAATAATGGAAAAAAAGTATTCTAAATAATATTTGAATAATATTTGCCAGCTTTGACCGTCTTTGTAAATTCAGTATGGATACTTCATTTCAGAAGATTCTCTCCCTCTGTGTCTTATGACAGTGTCCAAAAAACATTGTCTTAATGCCTGCAAGAAAGATTTTAATTTTGATGATAAATGTGATTTCACATTTTTAGAAAAACTGATCACATGCATGAAAAGTGAAGTAATTTCCCTGCTGAAAGCATCCTGGTATGTTAAGAGATGCTGCTGTGAGAGCGTGTGAACAGAAGTGATTTCAGGCTGATGAGTCAGTGTCTTAGGGCAACAGTCAGATGCCATAGTTTTTTTTTTAGGTATGTGTATATATTAATAAATGTATTTATGGACAATTTACACAATTAAGGACTGTAACAGTTTACTTGAGACAACCCTGCTGTCTTTTGGGGAGAGGGACTAATAAAGACGGTGCAATTCAACAGCTCCTTTTGAAACTGCACTCATTAGCTCGCATCGAAACTAAGCAGCAGTGAGAAAGTCCAGAGGTCTTTTGAATGCAGGTGAGAAGTACACTCAGCTTGATTTTAATAACCTCAAATTCGACAAAATGAAGTCCTTCACAACACTGGAACAAAACACCCTTCTCAGGTGCAGTAATACATTGCTGTGATCCACAATTGCTGATCTCTGTAATGAGACCTTTCTACGTACTGAAGTTGTTTTTGGCAGTTTTACGCATGGTCTCTCGGTGCAGGGTTAGAGTGTCAGAATATTATTACCAATAGCTAGGTGGCTGCAATCAGAATTGTCAGAATTTTCCCAGGCAAGTTGCTGTATGGGAGAGATAAAAATGGTGAACATCAGCAAAGCTCAGAAAATTTCTGTTCTTTTGCATAGATCCAATCTGTTAAGGTCTAGCATCTGTATTTGCGTCGTACTTGCGAGCCATCAGCGATTGCCAGGTTTGCTGACTTGGAGCTCTTTAGTGCGCTGTTAGTTTTTCAGTTGTGTGATTGAGATTATTGTGGTGTCAATAATACCCAGAGTACAGTTAGCACTGGATAAAAAACAGAGAGGAAAATCAGAAAACTTAACCCTTTTAAGGATGCTTAGATGCTCTGGGTAATGCATTTTCCATTTGCAAGTCCAGCCAGGAAGTCCCAGCTCTGAACAGTATTTCAAATCCTTTCCAGCCCATCATTTTTCCGCCTAAAGGCTGTGAGATTGTAGCCTTTAAAATGCTGAAAGTGTTTCAGTGCTTTGGGTTGGAATGGTGTCAAGTTTCTCCCTCACAGATGGTTGCACTGTTAAGGAATCGGCCTCTCTTAAATCAGGAAATGATGCAATCTGTTTTGTTCCTCTGAGACTGATTTCTGGGGGAGATCCTTTCTTACTCCAATGAAGAATTTTAGACCAGCCAGTGTTTTTGATCTTTCTATGGGACTTGAAAATGACCTTTCTTCCTCTAGCAGCCAACAGGACATTTTGTCATTTCTTTATAAACAGTATTTACCTGACTGAAAAACTAGATGTTTTGAGTTCTGTGCTAGGTTCACTATCCAAGTACTTATGGAAATGTAGGTAAATAAGAATTTCTTCCATACCTCCAGTTTGTAACTGGATTTTTACTCAGTTAAATAAGACCCTAAAAAAGGGCCTGGGAAAACAATATATGATAGTTTCCATATTCTGAGCTTTGAAGATACCAGTGCTGTTGGAAAAATAATAGGCCTCTTTCTCAAATGGAAAAAGTGATGACTTCTGGAATTCATGTGCGTAAAGAGACCCTAGGGAGCTGAAGAAATGCTTTTGTTTGAAAATCATCATATAATTTGTGTGTGTGCGAGTGTACGTGCATGCATGCTACAGTTGGTGTTTTTTTAAAGTGTAGATGGGTGATCCAAAAATCTTTTTTCTTTTTTTCTTTTTCCTTTATGTGTATTTTTTATTGAAGAACTAAAATAAATTCCCATCTTTGGCTTAGATTTTGCTTTCATTTAAAGTTAAGCAACCTGTTATCATGTAATGGCAGAATCTCTCTCACAAAGTCAGAAATACTTATTTCAGTCTTGTAAGTCAAGATGAATATAAAATTAATTGTAGCAGTAGATAAATTTGTTGATTCAATTAAATCACACTTTCCAGTATTCTACCTTCAGCCACACTTTTATGGCCTTCAGTAAAACAAACCCAATTTAAATCAGTGCAGAGCCGGGAGGAAATAGCCCTGGATTCCAGCTGTGAGATAAAACATTCCGCAAAGGAGTGCTTTAGTACCTGTGGCATGACGAAGACTTGCTTCGCCACTCAGGTGTGTTTTTGGAGTCACTGCAGTACAAGTGATCACTGATCATCATCAGAAAAAGCAAATGAGGAATATTAAACTGACTGCGTGTGAAATACAAGCCTGTTGAGGTTAATTTGGTGTGTCTGCTGGAATTTGCCTTTTGCACAGCACCAGCACCACAGCACCACACTGCCCTCCACTGGGATCCTGGCAGCCACAGCCACTGCTTCCACAGCAGGCTCTGCAATGCAGTGCTTCTCTCATTTGTCTTCAGTGGAGTTTTTCCCTCCGTAAAAATAAAAACGTAGTAAAAAACCAAACAAACCCGATCCTGAATGCAGAAGGTATGAATAGACCTGATGTTTCATGCCATGGCTTGGGTACCCCCTGGGGAGAAATGAAGGTTAGGACTCCCAAGCGTTGTGAACTGAAGCCTAGGGAGGTAAATGATAAATATGCACAGGGGTTGGTTCCTAAGTCTATTAGTTGTGTGAGCAGAGCCATTATTCAGAGGCAATGGCAAAAAGCTTATTTTATAGGAACTGTAGCCAATTGGTAGCAGTGACGTAGCTGCAAATCTCTTATGGAGTTCCATTTATACTACTTTGTAAATGCCATTGTTCTGCAGATAAGATGGAAAAAGATCTGCACTTCGAAGATACAAGGCACTTCGAAGGTACAAGGCCTATTTTATAGTGATGTCACTGCATCCGAAGGATGTTCTGCAATTTTTAAATTATTTTTTTTAATAATGTTTTTTTTTTAAAAAATGAAATCGCTACTCTAATTGAGAGACTAGTTGTAGAACAGACTGGCATCCCAGCAAAACATCCTTATGCTCCTGATATGGAGTAAATTGTTGGGTAAACTGACTGAAATTTCCTGAGAAAAATACGCATTTAACTCTTTTTAAATCTTCGGCAGGATTGACTCAACATTTAGTTACGGACTACAAGCAAGTTGTAGAACTTCTAGAAGAAGGAATAGCTAAAAGGTATTTCATAAAACAAACCAGACACATCTTTCCTTAACACTTGGTTCACCACATGTTGATTTCATTAATGTTTATTTTACGGACAGTGTTGCCATTGCTTTGTGGTAACAGGATGTTAAATGTACTGATCCTGCACTTGACATACACATAGGCTGTTATGTATCCTCATTTTATCCACAGCAAGAGCTACAAGCACTCATGAAGTTGTTTCTTCAAAACTGATCCCTGGCTGACTTACCTACAAAATTCAACCATCTGTCTGGGATAAAAAATGCATGCCAGGAAAATGTTTTGCTGTAAACCAACTTCTGGTTTTCTCCTCCACTTGCTCATGACACTTCGGACAGAATAGCTTTCAACACACTTGATAGTGTAACTTAGTGATTTTAAACTGCTGAAAAGATAGTGTCTTTTTATTTAGTTTCTAAAGTTAGTTGGATTATAATTATTTGTCTTCACTTGTATAATTATTTTTTAAATTCTTAGTCCAAATCGTCCGTGTTTACTCTGAGAAATATGTGGTAGTGGGCACACCAGTGAAACCAATGATTTCAGCTCTCATTCATCAAGACACTTTTTAACTTCTTTAACAGGGAGCCTTGGATATCACTGCAGCTGCCATTACAGTGGTAGAAAAGAGTTATATTTGAAAGGATTCTCCGAATACAAATCACAGTTCCAAAAGCGATACTAAATCTTATCATAAGAGAGATTGAGATTTTAAAATAGCAGTGATGGTGGAAAGTAAGTAGGAACTAAGGTGCATTATCACAAAACCATAGAATATAGAGCAGAGTTAAGTTTTGCTGCTTCTGTGTAGTAAGAAAAATCTTTTTCAGAACAGCAACAAAATTCCAGTCTGTCTTCTAATGTGATCCTACAGTTGAGTTGTCTCATTGCTAAGGAAGTAGTAGACGTAGAGAAAACAAAATCAGAGGTTCAGTGTTTTGTGTGTTTGTGATGCTGACGTTTCAAACTTTATCACTTGCATGAAACCAAGCACCAACTTTTTCTGAGCATCTTATTTGGAATATCCAGGAAATGTCTGTTGACCTGTCATCTTTAATTTTTAGGGAATATTCCACAGAGCATTTATTAGCACATTATAAAGACAAACAAACTGATTTAACACATCTACAGTCTGGGAAATTATGCCAAATGAACATTAGCAAGATTTAGAGATAAAGAAGGTGGCAGATAGGTTGTAGTTGCCCCCATATGGCTGGAGGCAGAAGAGAAGCAGATGAGACATGACAGCTCCAGGTCTGACTGTACAGGAAAGATAAGAGGGGAAGCTCCCCTCAAACATAGGTGGGACCTGCTGTGGGGGAAAAGGTGACTACTAACAACCACCAGAATTCACTGAAGGAGTTTTTTCTACCCGGTGGTTTTATCAGGCCATCTCCAATGGCAGCACCAGCCTATTACAAAATAAACTATTATTTGCAACTCGCAATCTTTTTTTTTCTTTTGTGATTGTAACCAGTGCAATCATTTTTTTCTCTTTACGCTTTGCAAAACTCAGTCTCAAATGCTTAAAACTAATATTTTTTAAATGCAGGAAATACAGATTTCCGAAACCATAGACCCAGTGCTGTGTAAAGCAAAACAATCAATCAATCTAGATAATATTATTAGAATAGTTAAAAACCTAAAAATGTACACCATATACCACAATGAAATAGAATATATGACATATATTTGAAATATATCTATATGAAATGTGTATTAATATATATGAAATATATGTTTCAAATATGTATAATATAGAGTATATGAAAGACTGGCACATACATTCTGACGTAAAAACACTCACATGGGTTGTGGATAGTTGAGATGTGAACTTGCCCTCCAATTACCCCCTGTGCATTTTTGGAGGTGAGAAGCAAGTATTAGCGCTTTCTCCTCCAAGTCCTGGGGCAGTTTCTAGTTCTCTTTTGCTTTATAAACTTCGGTACTAATCTCATTGACCTCCTCTATCAGGGTAAAACTATTGTATCAGCCCTTTAATAGAAGGGAGCTCCAGAAATGGTGTATGAAGGAGCTGGGACCCTTTGAAGTGCCAAGAAATAAAAATGGGGGCAATATGGGGAAAATGTACTGGGCCAGTATATTCGGTGGTGTTGGGAGTGAGCTGTACAATGCTGTTGCTGACTGTGCTTGTCCACTGTGTTCTACCCTTACACAACATCTTATACCTGTGCTGTAATGCTGCTTTAAGATAGTTCTTCAGAGTGCTACTGGTGAACAAAATCACCTCTACACTGACCCTTGAATTCCACCCTTCCAGATCTTCCACCAAATGCTCTGTGATCAGCTCCAAGAATACAGCCTAGATATTCTCCAAGGTTCACATTTCTCCATCCCTGAATACAGGGAAATTAGCCTTTGTAATTGAATGGTATATTCTTCTTTCTAGAATCACGGCAGCTACACATATTCACAATGCCAGCAGCAGATCCCATGCTATCTTCACCATCCACTATACTCAGGTTAGCTAAAAATAATTCAACTTCCTTTTCTCAAAAAACATTGTTCAGTGTGTTGGGCATTGTTTGTCACTGCTTCGTGCTGATTGTAATGGTCTTGGTGGAAGCTGTTACTTATTTCTTTTGGATCATGCTGCAGATGTGTTACACTTCCTACACCGCCTGATGTGGTGAGTGTTTACTGAAGGGTTCTTGTTCCTTTGTGCAAGTTTATAGTCAGAAGTGATGCCAAAGACTCACTGTAAAAAGAAATGTTTAAAGTTTTAGTCAGCCCTTTGAAATGCAATGCCACTTCTAGGGTGCTGTGAAAAAGACGCATGAATATGTTTGAAGTTAGATTTTGTCACACTTGTTTGGGGTCCTTAATTGAAGTATAGCATTAGTTTTACACTTACCAAAATTTTGTATCTGTCCAGCTTTTCAGATGTGCTCATCTCTTCAGCCTTTGGCATTCAGTACACTCCCAGACACAACGCACTCTTTCTCCAGAGAAATTATATCCTTCCCTGGCAGGGAAGTCATCCAGTGATCCAATAGACCTTTTCTATCTCACACTTCTAACATCCTGTAATCATACAACATTTTGGGATATTTTTCAGTAGTTTCACAAAAGACCTTTGGAATACACTAGTAGAAAATAGCTCTGCAAGATCTACAAGAAAGCCTTTCACAGTCTCTAGGCAGTAAAGTTTTTTTTCAAGAGAAAATCAGCATAAGCGGGGGTTTCTCTGTCGCGTGAGAAAACTGTTGAGTTAATAGTTTGAACACAGTCAGTGGATCAGGATCAGATAGAAAGGCAGTGAGACAGTTATGTCTATAACTCAGTTTCAAATTAGAGCACATCGATTTTGTTTTCGTTAATTAATTAAGAGGAATAATCTTCCTTATTTATATTTTTTCTCTTCAGGCTATATTGGAGAATAATCTCCCCTCTGAAATTGCAAGCAAGATCAATTTAGTGGACCTTGCAGGCAGGTAATACTATGCTGAGGGGCAAAAAGGTAATTTTCTCTGAAGATGCTGGTGGTACTGCCTTAAAAGCTGAAATTTAATAGTTTAAAATATCATTAAGTTAACAATAAGTCTGACTTTCAATATGCAGTAACAAAAATATTGAGCTAACGTTGTCTCTGTCATCTGTACTTCTGTATCGGAGAAGGGAATTCCTGGGTCCTCTGATCTGATGCTGTACTGTTGCATGCTTTTAAAGTAATTCTATTCAACTCTATATTCTTATGAAGTAGCTTTTCCAGTAGCTATTGGTGGAATTGCAAATCTGAGCTTGAAAAGAGAGAGGAAAAAAAGGAATGGCTGCCTAACATGGGCAGGAGAAAATAGTAATATCTCAATCCTTACATTGGTTATGTTCCAAAAGTTCCCAAGTATCTTAGCTATGCATTTCATTGAGGAACTTTTCAGTTATGTGAACGTGACAGAACAGAAAGATGGAAGTTGTGTTGAAGAGCTCTAGAAAAGGGAGAACAAGATGTTTTTCTTTCTGAGGAATGAAAATCACCATGCGTGTCTGAGCAGAGAAAGTAGGATTGAGCGGATATACAGACTTTTGCGCTGAGCCAGTCTACCCTTGCATGGTTGTGAAATGCATGTTGTTGGGTTTTTAAATTCAGAACCACTATGATTGGTTGCCCAGTTCAGGCTTAAATTTGTTTCAGTGGGTCTTTAACAGTAGTTTGTGCCAATGGCCTTTGCTCCTGGTTGTTTGGATTTTCTGAACTGGAGAACAATGTACAGTATTCAAAGCATAATATTTTTTTTTGTAAAGCTTTCAATTTCTGTGTTCTTGTATGTCAGTAAAATACAGACTGTTTTCATACTCATTGCATGTTAATAATTAAGCGTTTTTGTTTGGTTTGCATTGTCTTTTCCGTGCCCATGTGCTACAGTGAAAGAGCTGATCCCAGTTACTGTAAAGATCGAATTACCGAAGGTGCCAATATTAACAAGTCGTTAGTTACTCTTGGAATTGTGATCTCCACTTTAGGTAAGCACAGTAATTATTGAAGGGTAGTGATAAAAGCACAGGACTTCACCGTGTGCTGTGTCTAATGTTTACCTATACAACAAAAAGCTGAACAGAACAGCAGTGTGGCGTCTTCAAAAACTGTGTTGGCATCTAAGAAAATGAAACAGCTGTGGCAGAAAAAAAAAAAGATAACCCCTTTCCCAACCTCTGTTATATTTCTCCTTCAGCACAAAATTCACAGATGTTCAGCAGCTGCCAGAGCCTAAATACCATGACAAGCGAAGGGGATAGCAGCCAGGCGGACAGTCCTTCCACAGGCAGCGGCAGTGGGACCAGGCGACCAGCTTACATCCCATACCGTGACTCCATCCTCACCTGGCTTCTGAAGGACAGTCTGGGAGGCAACTCCAGGACCATTATGATTGCCAGTGAGTTTGGTTTCTATCCATTGTTAACATTTTGCACTACATTACCCCTTTAATGTACATCTCCACTGCAGTGAGAGGACAACTATATCACTTAGAATCTGCTCTTGTAAAGATTTTCATACATACTTTATTGCAGAAATGAAAAGATGTGCTGATTGTGCATGGAGTTAAGCTTAAGAGTCTTTCCAAGGTCATAGTTTTAATTAAAACTGATCTATTCAGTTATAAATACAGTCTCGAGAAGGCATTCTCTGTGTTCGTGAAATATCCTTAAGGATACTTTTGATTTTGCTTTTTAAAGAAGCGAGACTAAAAAAATCCACCTTTTTGAAAACTAATGAATTAAACTGATTATATTTTAAACCAATGTTTCTTTTCTGTTTGTTTTCTGTCTGTAGCTATCTCTCCTGCCAGCTCCAGCTACAACGAGACCATGAGCACCTTGAGATATGCTTCAAATGCCAAAAATATTATTAACAAGCCCAGAGTCAATGAAGTGAGGCCTTGAATTCTTCTTTTTATTCTTGCTCTACTTTATTTTGCCTATTATTTAAGGTTTATTGAGTATATCTGCTCTCCAAATAAAATTCATACCTCTTTTTCCTGTGTTAATTAGAGCTAAATAGGAGTCTAGATAGTACAGAAATCATTTCCTTGATCCGCTGCAGCTTAAACTGTTCAGAATTTCACTCCTATTTTACATACTTTATTTCTGTCTATTGAGTTTCAGTGATCCTTCTCTTTGAATTGTTATTACATATGTGTTTACCCTATGTCTTTATCCTAAATACTGACAGAGTTACAGATCTGTTAGGATTATCAAGGAACTTAAGGACTGAATCACAGTGTACCCATTTAGAGGGAACTGAATTTAGGTTTCAAAAAATGTCTTGATTCCAGCATTTCCTAATCTTGGAGAAGTTGACTTTACAACTTTGGTAGTGTTTGTTTGTGATTTAGCCCGAATGTATCAAGATTTTATCCGTAGATAAAAGAGTAAAATCTTAGACATGTACTTCATGTGAGACCACATCTGGAATATTGTGTCCAGTTCTGGGCTCCCCAGTTTGAGAGGGACAGGGAAGAAGCCCAGCTGAGTCTATGAAGATGATGAAGGGACTGGAACATCTCTCTGATGAGGAAAGGCAAAGAGGTTGGGGCTGTTTAGGCTGGAGAAGAGAAGCCTGAGAGTGGATCTTATTCATGTTTACAAATGTCTGAAGGATGGGGTTCAAATAGAAGGAGCCAATCTCTTTTCTGTGGTGCCCTGTGATGGAATGAGGGGCAATGGGCACAAACTGGACCCCAGGAAGTTCCACCTCAACAGGAGGGGAAAATTCTTTCCTGTG
The DNA here is from genome assembly GCA_013396935.1 of Baryphthengus martii. Lineage (NCBI taxonomy): Eukaryota > Metazoa > Chordata > Aves > Coraciiformes > Momotidae > Baryphthengus > Baryphthengus martii. The sequence continues at coordinate 58,666 of VWZK01017392.1, forward strand.
AGGGTGATGGACCCTGGAACAGGCTGCCCAGAGAGGTTGTGGAGTCTCCTTCTCTGGGGACTTCCCAAATTCACCTGGACGTGTTCCTGTGTGGCCTGCCCTGGGTGATCCTGTTCTGGCAGGGGAGTTGGACTCGATAATCTTTAGAGTTCCCTCCCAACTTCTCCCCTTCTATGATTCATTTATTTGCTTTCTCAATGATACTCTGTTAAATCTTGGGCAGAAGACAACCCTTCTAATCTAAGTTTTCCCAAATTTAATTTGCATGCATATTACCAGTGCCTATAACTAGTTTTTAGACCTCACTAGTGGCAGAAATAGAGTGCTTGGGTTTGACAACAGCAATTCTCAGCTCCGTGACAGGCCACAGGCAAGTAAACACTGTCCTCCTGGGTTAGCCTCTTGTTACATAGAGCAAATCAGCCTCCTAACTTGTGTGCCTGACACTCTCTTGCACGGCCCTTGCCAGACCCTCAACTCCATCCCTTCAGCTGCAAATTCACCTGAGCCAAGGGGTCACTGGCAGCCCAGACAAAGTTGACTCTTGACTCAAGTGTTTTCCTGAACTGTCTGCAAACAGCTGGTTTCCAGAAGCTGCCTGTGCAGAGATGTTTGTTCTGAAAGTGAGGTAAATGCCTCCATGCAAGCAGGCAGGAGAAGCTTTGTGTGTCAGGTGCAAGGGCTTCTGATACCATGGCTTGTGGCATTCTGACTTAATCTCTTCTAGCCTGATTTTTCTCTTCTGCATGACAGAAATAACAGCATTTTTCTGACATAATGAGACTGTTTTGAAGGTAAATCCATAAGGCTAGCAATGTATCCAGGTATTCTTGTGGTGAGAACAAATACTGTGGTAAGTCCATGTGCAGAAAAGAGATGGAACAAATTTATGGGAAAGGAGAACCTATCACAGATGGGAATCACCTGCCCATAGGCAGTACATCCCAGGGGCCTGGCAGAGAGGAGCAAGGAGTACTGTGGAGAGCGTGCCCACTCTCCTCTCCTCCTGGATCTTGGAACAGCTCTGCATTGATTTCTTTAGCTAGAATTTTTTAAAGAATGATTTTTCCTATGTCTGTGTCCATCTCAATGTTTCAGGATGCAAAAGTGAAACTCATCAGAGAACTGCGAGAAGAAATTGATAGATTGAAAGCCATGCTGATGAGCTTTGAACTGGTATGTAGAGTGCTTCCGAGGTGGAGTTCTGGTGGTGCTTTAGGTAGCTACAGTAGCTTACTTCCAGTTTATCATGTTTGCATGTTTATTGTAACTGGAAGGAAATGAACTGTTGTCTGAGTGATTACGTGATGATTATAAGGCTAACTGCATTTCTGTCATTTCTCCTGATAATCCTGAAGTATGAGCAGTTGTGTAATGATTAGAAAGTATTTCTTTGCCTGTCTTTCATGGATTTGGATGATTTCGTTGTTTAGAAATACCGTGATTTAGAAATATTTTGTTTGCAGGCATGTGGAGGCACCAAGACAGTACAAAATAGTAATCATTGATGTAATTTGCCCACCAGACTTTTTACTCTTTCCCCCCCAAAAAAAGTGAACTGGTAAACGTCAACATTATTTTGGAGGTTTCACCTAGACTGTGCATTCTGTCCCCTAAAGAAGTTGTGAACATCTGTGAGCCCTCACAACACAGCTGACACTCTTGGTGATTTTCTCCTTTGGAATAATAATAGCATCTTGGTTTTCCGTGCCATGGATAGTATGTTTTGCTGGTAGATACTGGAACTACAGTCTAGGATTTCATTACACAGAAGTATCTCTCTGTTAATAGTTTTTCATCAGTTCTTCACAAAGACTTGCATGCAATAGATGGCGAGGTGTAGGCTAGATGCTAGAAGGCAGCATCAAATGTCTGTGTATTTTGTCTTTCCTTGTCCTGAGTTCACCTCCTTGAAACTCTGGAGAGTGAAAGAACATGCCTGCCCGTTGTCAATAAGGAAACTTAACATATAGATCCTGTTATTTGTACAGAGGAATTCCAGTCCTTCTTGGAGCGATGACAGGGATGGAAGTCTGACCGAGCTGGTTCTTCAGAATGAAATGAAGGTGTGTTTGATCTTTTTGATGCTGTAACTCTCTCCTGTTTCACTAGGCCAGGGGAGAATTACACTGCCATAGTTGTGACACTACAGTGAAAATGTGGTTGTCCTAATCCTTTCCTGTTTGCTCTGAATACGCAGAAACTGCCACCCTTAACGCCTGTTGGATGCTCTCTACCAATTTGTGATGAAAGTCTCATGTCCTTAATGGAACGCTGTTGATTGCGTATCACTAAGTCTGCACAATCTACTCCTCATTTGAGTCTCAATGTATCACAGTAATTCATTACACAGAGCCTTTCTCTTCTAAGTTTAAACTCCTGCAGCCTATTCAAAGAAAATTGTTGTGCAGTCACCAAATTACTAAGAAGCTGTGATGGCTGAAAGGTTTTGGAGATCTTAATTTGAAGTTTTGCTTAAAGATAGGCAAAATAACTAGATAGCATGATCATTTAACTTTCTGACTTTTGGGGGATGAGTTTTCAATAGATTAAATGTGCTTCACTAGGTGGTAGTACAGTTTTTACCCTTTTTTGTTGTTGTTGCCACAGAAATGTGCTGCAATTAGAAATACACCTTCACTGCAACTGGTGAAAGAATTCTGCGGTCTGTAACTGGAAGGAAATGCTGTTCTTTCTGAAGAAATTTATGTAAGAGAAAAATTAACCTGCTTAGCAAGTAAACCAGTTTCCTCTCCTATTCTTTAAGATTGATCAATTGACCAAAGACTGGACAAGTAAGTGGACAGACAGGAAAGCCATCATGGAAGAATACAGTGTGGACATCAACAAAGAAAAAGCTGGAGTAACAATAGATTCTAATTTACCACATCTGATGGCCATGGATGACGATATCCTCAGCACAGGAGTAGTGCTGTATCATCTCAGGGTGAGATATTGTCCTATTTTTCCCTTGAATTTGAAAACACTTGTTTTCTTTGAGAGAAAAAAAAACTAGTGTGTTTTTGGAAACAGTTTTCTTTAAAAGAAAGTTGGAGGGTGATTAAGATGGCATTACAACAGCATTGATCAAAAGGTAAAGGCCATAGCCCACAAGACACAGCTAACAGAGGAGAAAAAGCAGAAAAGGATACATGAAAATGGAGGAGGAGAAAAATTAATTTATGGGATAATAAATTGACCTCTTATGAATGCATATGCAAATTATTGCTATGTATCATAAACAGAATACTCAAATTAGACATCGGTAGTCTGTCCACAAAGCATGAGGACAGGTTTGTGTGGATGCATATGTGTGTGCTTAAAGCATACCAGACATACTGGTCTGGATTTCACTATGTACTGGTCAAATTGAGACGGGAATACTTGTAACTGTGGAGATCAAAGATAAAAGTAAACTTTAACAGACATAAGCTCAGTTTGACAATGATTTCTATGTATCGATGGTTTAACCCTGCCAGGCCTGCCAAGTAGATTCCGGGTGTGTATCTTGTATGCTAAATACTTGTGATCCCACTTGAGTGACTCTTTTCCAGGAGCAGGTAAAAATCCTGGCCTCATGGATACTGTTTTCCTGTGTAGCTCCTCATTTAAGGCAATATTTTCACCAAGGAACTTTTATAGCATTGTAAGGTATCAATACTGTTTAATGTAGAAGAGGTGATGGATGGGCACCTCTGCAGTGGTACACTCAATAGCAAAAAATGTGTTAAATATGGCTGAAATTCATGTATCTGTCTACTAATAAAATATCGTAATCCAAATTGAGGTTTTGTGCTACTTGATGTAGTTTAGGGACGCAGGATTTACTTTTTTTCCTGTTAAAAAGCCATGACAAATATTTGAAACCGAACTCATGCCATTCTTTATCGTGTTGAGAAAGAAATCTTATTATATTTTTCTCATGCCAGCACAAAGACATTGTACCAGGTAATAATTAGGGACCAAGTAATAATGTCCAGTGCTGACCAACATGCAACTTAAACTTCGTAATTCTACATTAACACGAAAGAGTTATTAAAAGTACTTGCTGCTACTTAAATGTTTTCCCATTATGTACCATTCCAAAAACAGCAAATATTTTCACATACTAATTTTGACTAATTGCCTAAAGTAATCTAAAGATGTTCATTTTAGTGGAGAAACCTAGCTTGAGAGGTCACCTTCTGAAGTCATTAGCATCTCTCTGTCACACTAACATCTTTGTCCCCTCTTTCTTTGCTCCTAGATGCTGCCTTTTCTTTTCTTTGTGCTTTGCATCTTTTAGACATTGGTGTTTGTTACCTTCATCTGAACAGCAAGAAGGTAAAATATTAGTGGTTCCTTATAGTTTAGGGCTTCGACATATAACAACACCTTACATTGTGCTTCTAGAGAGAGGTCATGGCAGCAGTTTTCACATCATGTAGAACAAACATTGCGTTAATCTTTTAGTCTCTTGATATTCCATAGTATTACATTGCTGCGCCTATGTTTAACCTTTCTTTCTTAGGTTCTGGTTTTGTTGGATTTTCTTCTGTCTTTCATTAACAATTATATAAGTGTTCACTATAATTTAACTGACGTTTTTGCGTAGCTTAAAAAGGTGGAATTTCCTTATATTGTTTTAGAAAAAGGTGCTTCACAAAGAAGTGTTAGAAAGTTTACATCAAAAATTTTTTTGGAAAGTTGGAATACTCCCGAAGCTGAAGGGAGAAAACAATCTCAGTCTTTATGGTTCTGAAATGCACTTTGGGAATTCTACCTTTAATCAGGAAACACTGCCAGAAGAAGGTGACAGTGTAGAAGTGCTTCAACAGATACAGAGATGTACCTCACTATGTTAAGCTGAAATTGTGCAATCGTTTCATCTGAATCATGTCTTTCACTTTTTCAGGCAAAATACTCCAAATTAAATGATGAAAGAGTAGAAATATTTGAATTATTAGCTCCATGATAGTATTTGAAAAAAATGAAATGGGCATGGGCCTGGGTCATGGCTATTTTCATTTTGTTTTCTTTAGGGCGAGTTAGTTTGCTGGTATCGTATCTAAACTTCTGCTCTCAGCTGCAGTTTTTAGTAGTACTTAAACTCACCCAGAATCACTCCATTAGCTGGCATACGATTGTGAATTTCATGAGCCAATACTGCTATAATACACTTTTCTGCATTAAGTTTTATTACCAGAGAGTTATTTCAGCACATTAGAAGAGTTTCTTTTGGAATGACAGTAACTATTGCTTTGCTTTGTCAAGAAGATAATTCAAGAAGAGGCCTTTCAGGAGTTGGTTTGCTTCTCTTTGTATAAAATACACATTGCTCACTCACTTGATTTTGTGAGGTGACTCAAAGACCATGTGGATAGTAAGCTGTGGCCAAGCCAGGTGGATATTTTTGGGTTGAGTCCACTGAATGTTAAGCTGACATGTGACTCAATCATCACGCCAAAGCAGGGACACGGGGCACAATCCAGCTTTCAGTCTCTCCAGCAAGGAGTTCTCAGCAGGGCTTGTAGCAGAGGACTCTGTTAGTTGGTTCAGATAGCTGAGCTCCATGAGGAGCTGGAAGATAATCCTTCCCTTTCCCCTCAGTGCACTAAACTGCTGTGTTTTGCCCAGTTACCCATAATTGCACCATCTTACAGTAATGCACAGCTTCCTCTCCCCAGGCTTAAGATTACAACTTCTTACTTCATCTTTAAATCTAGGTTATAATGCGCATGGAGCAGAAAGCATATGCAATTGATTCTAATTAGAATACAAAAATCAAGGAGCTTAATGACCGTAATTAATTTTAATATGACTGAAAGCATTGCCACTGAAGTCGTTTTAGAGCACGTTCACTAATCAGTTTACAATAACCAAGTGTAACGTCTCTTCAGAGATGGGAAATGATCTGGCTTTGTTTTCCAAAGGAAAAGATGAGTCACGTAATGGAACATACTAGACAGGTGGTAAATTCATAGGGGGATTGTTTTGGTAGTTTTTTCTCATCGCGTTTTTGAAATGACTGTTTTGTTGATATTTGCACTGTACCATAAGAATGCTTTCTCCCTTCCATCACTGGCCCATAATATGGGTTGAGTCTTCTTGTTCTGGAGACTTTTGTTTCTAGGCAGTTCTTTTCTTTGAAGTTATCAAGTCTTCGAATTTGGGAACTTGTCCATATACCATTATCTCCAAGAGAACTTTTTATAAATGTCATTTAAGTTTCTGGAAAAAGTTTTCCTTTAGTAATTTAAAGAATTCATCATCTATGACAAAGTTCCCCTACAAAACAGAAATTCTACTACTTTATATCTGAAAAACCTCATTAACTGAATAATAATTTTGCAGCTTCTTCCTTTCTGCATGGATATTTATAAAAAGAATTCTGCAAACAGTAAGTCTCATTATAAAAGTTCAACGTGTTCATATTCAAAATATTTATCGCAAGCACAGTCCAAAAATGATCCATTGAGGGTTGTTTCATCTACTGGACTCATAATAGGAGAAGCTGCAGGATAAGAAGTAATTGCAGCACTATGGGGAAGTATGAAGTAGTAGATGGAACTTGCTCTAAATAATTCAGTCATTCAGATGTAATTTATTTCAGGTATTTGCCAAGATGTTTTGCCAAAGTTTTTTAAGATGATTATATATAATCTACTTTCAGTAACTAACTTTTAAATTAGTTCTTTTCTTGTGTTAGGAAGGAACAACCAAAATTGGAAGAAGTGATTCAGACCAAGACCAAGACATTGGTAAGAGCATGATGTTGCAAATTATTTTATGATATGGTCAGGTCAAACCAAGAGGTTTGCATTTGTCATGTAGCAACCAGGTAGTGCTTCTGTTTGACAACTTCCTTTACAGAAAGAGATAAGTAGAAGAGAATAATTGTTTAAGTTGACTAAAAATGTTTATGTTTCAGTTATTTTTTTTGTTTTGTTTGCGGTTAAAAGTCAATGGCTTTGACCTAAATGAGATTTCTTCAGAATTTTCTTCTCACTTGTGGAATACTACACTAGAGTTAAAAAATATATTTGTCCAACACCCAAATGTTGGTATATTCTATCTTAAACTAGCAACACAAGTGATCATGAGACATTGAAAATGCTTTTCAACTCTACTTGGCAGAGTATTTTATATATAAAATGATCTGGAGTATTATTTTATTTCTTTTCTTAATTTCTGCTCTTAATTTTGACAGCCAATCTCAACAGCTATACATTACAATAGAGAGTTGAAAATTTATCCTGAAATTGGAAACTTTGTGGAATCTCAGCTTTGGTTAGTTCTGTTACGTTTGATTAAGCTTACCTGTAGTCAGCAAAATACAAACATGAAATGCCATAATAGCCATAAGAAAACTCAGCACAATAGAAGAATTTGCTCATCAGCTCACAAATCAGAAAGTAGTGTCTAGTTTTCCAGAACCAGAAATACTTTAAAAGAGAAGTCTCACTATTTTCAACCAAGTAAGTTCATTCTGTGCTTGGGTACTTGGCAAGCAATCAAAGGAGACAAGTTGAATCTCTTTGCTCTGCACATGACATAGTTCTCTGAGGTCTGAAATATGTGTCCAACAGAGTGTGGTACTTCCCCTGGAGGAAAATAGTGCAAACCCAACCCCTTCAACAGGTGAGATAAAACAATTCTATACATTGTAGTTTTGCAGGGGCAATGGATTAAAAGGGATCATTGTATGATAGACAACAACTGTGGGATTGTGACACTGCGACCAGTTCAGGGCGCACGCTGCACTGTGAATGGATGTGAAGTCACTGGATCATGTCGTCTGTCACAAGGTAAGGCTTGCTTTTCCTGTGAATGCTGCATTATAATCAACTTACCTCTGCAGTTTAGAGACAAGGATTTATGGAATTCATACAGGTCCAAGAAATACCTCTCTCAGTCTCCTCTACTGCTGCCTAGCACCCCAAAGTTTGATCCATGGCTAGAGCTTCCAGACTGGGACAAATAAATTAGGTACCCTCCAGAAAGTAAAATGAAGACATAGGTGGCAATATTAAGACCCCTTTTGGCATTAGCAATCTATAGCCTTCTGAAAAGAGAATACCTGTAGTCAAAGGCACTGGTGTGGAAAGTAGTGGAGACTGGCTCTGAGCCAGCTGACCATCGATGGGGTGTTTTGGAGATTAAGTAACGTGGTTGAAATGACCTTAACGTTTTCACAGTGTGTTTAGATGGAGGGTACCAGCCCCTGAGACATGGGCTATGGTGAATGAGCTCAGATGATGAGATGAAATGGGTCATGCTCCTGTATTTTTAGTTTGTTTTGTTTCTGTTTTTGTTTTTGTTTTTTAAAAAAAGGCAATCCAGTTTCTAGGAAATCGCAGTGATCTGAATTCTTAAAAAGATAGTGTAAAATCAAGTTTGCACTAGAGGCTTGGTTATATTCTTGATATGTGGCAAATTTTAAAAATAGTTCTCTGCTCTGTGACAGTCAGAAAGCTGTTGTCAGAATATCTTAAATTTTTAAAAATATACTGCTCTGTAGTAGTTTATATGCTGCAGTCTGTATACTGGAGTTGATGTACTCTGTAGATTTCTAACTAATTTTTTTTCATAGGGGCCCTTGTTGTCCTTGGCAAATCTCATAAGTTTAGATTCAATCACCCAGCAGAAGCTGCTATCTTAAGACAAAGAAGATCAGTAAGTTCTAAAATTATATTTTTCTCTCCTAATTCTTAATTGATTTTCCTAATTATTTTCCCTCTTAAAAGCAAGTCTGATATAGATATTATTTCTTATTGTCATATTCAGCTGCTTCATTTCCTCCATCTAATGGTCTGTAATGACACTAAACCTTTTGTGGGAGGACAATAGCATTTCTTTCAGATGTGCTTAGCAAAAGATGATGCAGATCCCTTGAATAATTTAGTGTTTCCTATTTCGAGTCATGAATACAGTAGGATTGAAACAGAAAGGCAGAATGATGCAGTAAAAAGACCAGCTAAGAACCTTTCTACATTGGATAATTTTTCTGAATTATCTTCTTTCTCTAGTCATTTCACTAAAAGAAATGGAAAATTTATGGGATTAAGTGCCTGAGTATTGTTGACTCTGAAAGCACTTAATTGTTACGTACGTCAGAAATAGGTAAAATATTTCTTGGTATGTTAATCTCAAGAACTATCTACTGCAAGGTATTTGGTCAGCTAGTTCAATAATGCTTCGAAAAATCTAGATCATTCATAAAATGACTGACATACATAACTAAAACCCCTAACTTCAGGAACGTTCTGTTTAATGACGTAACCATATTATCAACTGATATTGGCAAGAATCTACCTTTTAAAATGGGTTTTCATACAGTAACATTTTATATTTTTGCTCAACTGTCATTTTGTACTCACTTCTGTAGTTGAGATTAGGACCTTAGCTTCCATTTGTTTTCATTCTTAATTTCTTGATTAATGAAACATGTAGCACATAAAAATAGAGCTGCAAGAATTGTACTCAGTAATAAATACTTAGCTATTTTGCAAATTATCAAAGCTTAAGCAGGAGTGTGAGATTATAAACTCACATGGGAGGTATTATGCAGCATTGCACATAGTAGTTAGCAACGGCGGTATTAATGATAACTTGGAAGTTCCTGTGTTGCTGTGATGTTGGGGGTTTTTTGTTCCTCTGTTGTGTGTTTTGTAGATTAATGAAACCCCATCTCTTCTGAGTTGTGGAGCTTTGGACTGGCTCAACTTGGATGGAAGTTGCAGCCATTCTCCTCACTATATCCTTTCTTCTCTTCACAAGTAAGTCTTAAAAACAAACAAACAAACTGTTTCTCATGTGGGATGATGTCTGAAACCAGGACTTGGTTCAGACAAAACTAAATTGTGTATAGAATAGGTCCTGTCACATTTTCAAGTGATCAGATAGAAGTGTCCAAGAAAATGCACTGGCCAACTGACTAAACATAGAGTTTTATGATATCCAACCGCAAACCTGAATATTGATGCACGATGAATGTTTGACCCTCTGTGGAATCAAGATTATGCCTCAGATGAGACTTTCAAACACCTTTAATTCAATTCATTTGCACATCTGCATTATAGCTGTTTCCATTTATGAGCTAATCTGTAATTTTTACTATATTCTCACTTCAGTGCACAGAACGGACTTTTCTAGGTAATTATTAGTCATGGTAATTATTACCAATTCAGTTTCCTTGCTAATTTGTTGTGGAAATCTGAAGACTTGTTTATTCATAAACTCCCTTTGTTTCAAGTCCTCTTAGAGCCCTTCATCTCCGAAATCTGTTGTGGTTCTCTCTCTTTTTTTTTTTTTTAAAAAACTGAGCAGTAATTAAGGCATAGGCTGCTTCCAAAATGTTGGTGGAGCTGTTCATACTCACAGTGTCTAGTCTGCTTTTCATGGCAGAGCCTTTCTTAAATGGAGAGGATTGGTGTGATGAGGACAGTGATTAATATGTATCAGGAAAATAAATTGAGATATCTCCTGTTTTTCAGTTCGTAACATTGAAATGAGACTATCACAGGATTAAACATAATTGAGTTCTTTCTCTTTTTTAATTCCTCTCAGCCTGGCACATTCAATTGACCTATTAAAGGCAAGAAACAGCCATCTTCTCATTTGTATTTGTTGATAGTTCTGCTTCTTGCTAGAGTGTTTTTTGGTGTGGTAACGTACTGGGAATCTTTTGTCTCTTTCTAGAGGAAGTATCTTGTCTTGTTTTTATGAGCATAAAATGTTATCTGTTTTGAACATCTCTTCATACTTCTAGTCAAGTGGCTTGCTTTCCACTTTGGATAGTGTGTTTATGTGTGTTCTCTTTAATGTTATTTTCTTTGTAAAAATTACAGAGAATTTAAAAATAAGGGTTTGTCTAATGACCTTTAAAAGGAGATACCAGTTTGTTCTTTACATGCTATAAACAACAGAGGTGGATGTCACAGAAAATTAATGTTGGTCCTAGAAAAACCTGCAGAAATCCCAAAGCATTGTGAACAGTTTAGAACAGAAATGCACTTTGGTTTTCCGCTTTTTGACCTGACAAAGCTGAAGAACATATTGGATTGATTTTTTTCAAACCATGTTCAGGTAGCAGATCTGTTTGTGCTGATCAATTTTTTAGTCACTTGAACAGGACTATGCATATTACATGGTTTAACATTGCTCTTATACTTACCTAGAATGTTTCAAATGGTTACTTCAGTGAAAATGAGAAGCATTATGGTATTATATTCCCTTGATTTTTATGAATGCCCATCTCTTACAGCAATCAGCTATAAACTATGTCTAATATTAGTTGTCTTTCACCTTATGTAATCCAGTGGTCTCTTTTTCCTCTTGAATACTTTTTTTGGCAAAGGTAAACTGAATTGATCCGCTCAGCCTTCCTTTGCAATAAGCAGTAAGCCTGTGTTTCTGTCCAGAAGAGTAGTTTTGCTCATAGGAGGGGGTTATGATTGAGATATCTAGCCTAAGTTCTGTAACATGAGAATTAAAGGAGGTATATGTGGTCTCTCAAATGTCCAGCTTTTGTAAAGAAAAGTCAATGTCAAGTACTAAAAGGCGTCTGAGGTACTTTGCAAACAGTAATACAGGGCTAAGTTGGATTGTGGGCAGTGCTTATTTGCTCATCAGTAAAAAATCCACCTAGTGCAGGGTCTTCTCCATGTCAGAAAGAGATACCTGTAGGAAAATATAAAAACAGGACTAGTTCTGTGTGTATGTGTCTCTCCCTCCTCTGACTTGATAGTTTTTGATGCTCTCCCAGCTGCTAGCCATTTGCACCTTAGAGTCTTCCTGTACTGAAGATTACAATAACATCTCTGTGTATAATAGGCTGCAGTGAAGTGTTTTTCCCTTCTTTCTGAACAACCTTGTGATTTCCTATTTTTATTTTTACAGTCAGAAATGTAGAAACTGTAAAGAAAACAAATGTTCTCCTGAACTAAGGTAAGAATATTAATGTGTTTAAATCCTGCTGATTTTTTTTGTTCCCTCTAGCTTTGTCTGTCTCCTGTTCTACACTGATTTCCTCCAGAAGAGATGCAAACGAGGCTTCCAGCTTTAATCTGCTTTTATCATACTGAAACAAGAATCTGTACATGCAGTTGAGTTATAGGCAAGTCTCTGCAACCATGTTCTTTCTTCATACTCAATCTTGTGCAAATGGTTTGCACCTTTGTTGCATGTGTAACCTGTATTTTAAAGCCATGCCTAGAGTGGGGTTTATGCTGAAGCTGCCACCAATTTACAGTATTTAAGAACTGTAAAATATAATAAATTTTATGTCAGTAGTAGTTACTGCAAATACTTATTAGTATATTGAAAATTCCTTGGGTTCTTTTCTGGTGAGAAGAAAATGTCTTTATGGAAGAGTCTAAAAAATAAGTCCTAGCATAGAACATGGTTCATTCATGCAAAAATACACAGCAACTGCACACAAAAATCACTCAGAAGTTGTTGTCTTCCATGGGTTTAAATACTCTTTAATTGTGAACTGATGATACTTTGCTTTCTTATGTTTTGTTTTTTTTTGGCTTGCTTTTTTTTGTTGTGTTTTTTTTTTATTTCAGAACCTATGAACACATATATATTATGGAAATGATTACAGTCTTATCTCGCATACTGTCATATGATGACATTTTTCTCATTTGCTTTTCATGGGTTCAATTGCCAATTCAGCCTCTAAATTGTATGTTAAAATATTTTGAGTAATGAGAAAGAAAACAAATTTCTACCATTGCACCCAAGTATTAAAACTTTAGGCATGAAACTTCCCTTGAAAAGAGGTGTGATTCATGACACTCTTACTTGGCTGTTTGCTCGTACTCCCTTCTCAGAAGAACCCCAGTGCTTCGAATTTCTGATGTTTGTTGTCAGCCAGCAAACACACATAAGGCTTATGAGTGCCATCACTCCTGATCTGAGCACCAGCACTGGCATCACCACAGATAAATTGATAGTGAAGTTCTTGCTTCTGTCATTGCCTTATAGCATCCTGCATATAAATATAAACCCTGATTTTGTCCTCTTGCTGGTCTGAAAAAAGACCTAAACAGGAGTTGTTCCATTAGAGTCCAGCGGTGTAGCAGTACACTGCATTGGAATATGTTTAAGCTCTCTTTTCTTGAAGATACCAACAGTGTTAAACCAAAACCAAAAAAAATCATCTTATCAGAATGTTGTGAAATTCTACTGAACTGGAAGGAATGATACCCATAGATATGGCATCTGTTACTGGAGAACACAAGGCAGATGTTAACTATACCAGATTAGAATAATATGTCCAACTAATAATTGAAAAATAATACTCTGAGTACTTACTAACAGTTCTCATTTGAGAATTTCAAAGTGCTCTAAAAACACAAATTAAAGAAATATTTCGCATCTCTGAAAAGATCCCTCAAATATTTTATTTCACAGAGAAATGCACTGTGTCAGTGACAGCAACTCCACGAGTTACAGCAGAATCACATATAGCTGGGTTAGCAGGGGAACTAACTGGTTCTATATATAAATGAAATTGTAAGGGGAAAACCTGTGACAGACCGTAGTTCCAGCTGAACCAGAATTTAGCAAGGCCGCGGTGATCTTTACCAGAGTGTGGCTTGTGCCCATGACTCCTTGGCAAAAAGAGGGTTGATTGTATTTGAAGAGTCGTCTTAACTAAATTGTTGCCTCACTGTTGTTTTGAGGGCTTAGACAAAGGAAAAAAAGGTGTTTTGCATAGAAGGGCTAAAAAGACCCCTCAGCCAATAAAAAAATAAATAAATAAATGCAGAAGTGTGCTTTTTCTTTAAGCAAACCAGCCAATCAGAAATCCAAATGATACTTCACCTGGTGGTAACTTCTGTAAAGGGGATCCCTCTGTACGTACGTTTCCAAAGGACCTTGTTTCTAAACATTTCTGACTGCTGGCCATTTGGACTGGTTTGATTCTCACCTTCTGCCCACCACCTTTTGCTTTGAATTGTGTGAGTGGCATTGCTGGAGGAGACGGTCGGTCATCTAAGGTCTTCACTTCTCCTTCATCGCTCTTCTCTGCTTCAAGGAGAAGGGAGAGGTTTGCACCTTCGTGCCAGACAGAAGCAGATTGTAGGATCCCGTGCAGCTGCCTGGTGCATGCTGCTCCGTGATGCTCTGAAGCTCTGTGGGAAGGGCCCTGGGTTGGACAGGGGTGGAGGGGGTGGATGGAGCGGGGCTGGATGGATATCAGTGGATAGGCTCGTAACACTGACTTGTGATTGCTCTCAGTGCTGGGATTTGCAAGAGCACAAAATGCCTTGCCAACTTTTTTTTTTTCCTGCTTTATTATTAACTCCTTTTCCCCTGGAAAAAAAAAATCACTCGTATAAGAAAAATGAACTGGAGCACTAGGCAGACAGAAGGATGGGGATGCTAACTTGACTGATTTTTCCTTTGGGAAAACTGGCAAATTTCAGCTTTTAAACAGCAGTAGTTATTTTCACTTGAGTTTCTCTGTTTGAGCCTTAAGATTTTGTTGCAGAAGGCATTCAGCCTCACCACAGAGCTATTGCTGCCATAGTTACTGGAAACTGCATTATGCTGTAGCAGCCGCCAGCCTCTGCATCAGCAGTAGAAGTGTTTGGGGAAGAGGGGAGGAGAATTGCACAATAGGATCCCGGAGAGCTGACAACAAAACAGGCTGGAAAAAATGTGGATTTACAGATGGTTCATTTAGCATGCATCATGCAAACTTTGTGGAGAGAAAAAAAAATGAGATGGAAAAACAATCCGGCAGCGTTGGTATAATATGAAAATTTTCTCGGTATTTTGTGATTGTGTTTAGTTTAAGGTTGCTGTCTTTCTGTCATCTTAATTTTACTTGCTGTTTTTAAAGATTTACTTGAAGGAGGGGTAACTGTTGACACTTCTTGATGCATTTGGTGCACCTAGAAATCTGTGTGCTTTTATGAAATTCTATTCAGAGTTGGGTGTTTTCATTTGCTATATGCCAGAGTGTCCTGGTCCCATGAAACCAGAATTTTAGATATGTCTTGATACCTACAGAAATGAAACTGTTTGTCTTATGTTTGTCCCGAGGTTATATTATTTCTTGCTAGAACTATACCGAGTGTAGATTGCTTATGTGGGAAGGCAGGAATACAAGGAGAAATTGAGCTGTGCTTGATTCCTGTGTTTCATATTATTCCTGTATTTCAAGTCTAAGTTTAATAGTACATCTGATTTGAGATGTTTTAAATGAAAGAAATGAATGATCTTATCTACTTATTACAAAGAATATGGTGAAATTTTTATGTTAACTGGATTGATATTTGCTTTTAGTTTAACCATTCAAACATATATTATGCAAACTGATTGTTCTTTAAATCGTCTGTGAGGTGATTTAGCTATGAAGTGCATGTGAATCTGTTCTTTTCTTTCCTGGCCAGTGCCATGTCCTTTTTTAGTTTAATTTATCGTGTTATTTTCACAAATCAGCAAGAGGTTGTTGACGTGACATAGCATGTTCGAAGGTAGAAAGGGTGCGTTCTTATTTCATGTTCTTGGTTTCAGCGGTTTCTGTGAGAGGCAGAGCTGTATCCCACACCAGCCAGTCATTTTGCTCTCTCAGTCAGTAGTCTCACAGCCAGAGGGAAAACATCTTCTGGCACACTCGTATTATGTAAGTGGCCCTGCATGAATGTTCATCACCTTTTTGTTCTGCTTGAGAAAACCATCTTTAAGGAGCTACTTCATAAAAAGGTGTTTAGTGCTCTGTCTCTGAATTCAGAACAGTTTTACTGCCTTGCCTGCTTTTTGTTTTGTACTATTAAAAATTACGAGATGAGGCAGAGAGGCACTGAAAGAGCAGCAGAACTGCAGTTCATATACATATGTATCTCCTGCTACAGTATGTTATTTCAGAAGCTTTAACCTTGGAAAGAGATAATTGTAGCAACTATAGCTACATCACCACAGCAAAAGCAGTACTACTACTGTCATGGTTGCTGTGCTGCATTTGGTTTTCCAAGGTTTCAAATGAGGTAGGAGTATGCCTCTGTACTCTGCCTTTTTGGGGAGCAGCTGTAGTATGGAGCTGTGATTAATAACATCGGCTTGGCCTGCGGCGTGTTCTGCTCCGTGTGCAATCACACATGTGCAAATACACGTGCCGGTTGGAAAGGATCTTACAGTTCTGTGTGAGTTCAGCAAAAAGCCATTACTGTGCACATGAGGGAATATGCCGGTGGTGCTGGGAACAGCAAACACCACACTTCCATGTCAGCTGTTTGCATTGCTCATTCTCTGATACTTTGTAATATACAGGGGAGGGGGTGGGGGTGCGGTGGTTTCAGCATTGTTGGAGGAAGAGCTTGTGACCCTCTCCCAGCTGGAAACAGATGTTACCTAACTACCTCTGCCAGCATTGTGAGGTGTCTGGAGTGACACGCAATGCTGAGTTGTTTCCTATACTTACATGTTCTGGGTTTCAATTTGTAAATAATTTGAACTCCCATAGGTCAGTTTTATGGAAGGGGTGACCAAGAGCTAAAAGTCACGGTTGGGAACAATATGAGACATTTAGTAAGAGGAATTTTATTTTATATAGTTCTAATAAACAGTTGCAGAACAGGAATTATGTGTCTACCGTTTTCCTGCTGTATTCCACTTTTCAGCCTTATTGGCGATGATTTACTCAGTTTCCTCAGTCTCATACAGAATGTTGCTAATAATAATGATAAATGAATTGAAATCAACTCTTCTGATACTTGACTTTCTGATATTTGATAATGTTAATTGACTCTTTTCACACCTCTTACATGAGTGCATTTTGCTTCTTTCACATCTCAGACTAAGTGACTTGCCCAAGGTCACGCAAGTGTCCAGGAACAAATTCAGACTCACTGAAATCAGTTTTTATTTGTCTGTTAGCAAAACAGGTTACAAACTACCCCAGTGACACTGTATGTGCAGAAATTTAACATTTACAATTGCTATTAAAGTTTATCAGTTTTAATGTATCAGCAGGAAGAGGCTTCAGCTGACATCAGGGCTGTTGGGTTTAGCGTGTAGGCACCCAGAGGCAGTCCTCACCCTGAAGACCATGCAACTTAAGTACATGAAAGCATAAAGCGGTTATAACTACTCCAAAATTGGAAGGATTTTGTCTCAGATCAGTACTTTAACCTCCAGATTATATAGCTGCTCTATTACATTTCCTCTGAAAAATATGGAAGATAACCTGGAAACCACATTCAGGGAAAGCCTCTCATCATTAAAACCAGGGGAGCGTTTCCTAAAACAGATCCTTCAGCTTTAATACTGTGTTCAAAAAGCGTTTCTTCTTTAGTTAACCAGTTTAGCTTTAACCTTTGTTTGTCCCCCAGTAGCTGGCGGCATTACAAATACCTGAACAGCTGGAGATTTGTAATGGCCGTACGAACGTTTCAGAGCTGCAGTGAAGTGTCAATTCAAACCTGCTTCAGCTGAATGAGAAATGAGACATCCCACTCCTATTTCCTGGGGATCCACTCAAGTTTATCTGAGAGGAAGAAATTACAAGTCACAGATTGTTGGCATGTTTGTAGTCAGGCCAAGGACAAATAGATCTTGGAACTGCCTATTCTTATAAATTGTTCCTGTGGGTCCCAAACAGGCACAAAGCATTTAGCA
This sequence comes from Baryphthengus martii, assembly GCA_013396935.1. Taxonomy (NCBI): domain Eukaryota; kingdom Metazoa; phylum Chordata; class Aves; order Coraciiformes; family Momotidae; genus Baryphthengus; species Baryphthengus martii. The sequence continues at coordinate 76,282 of VWZK01017392.1, forward strand.
GATGACGGTGGTGAAATTTGTACTCTGCCTGCACTATGCCAGGCGACTGAGCACAAGTTGTTCTTTGTCAGTTATTCTCACCAGCATTACATTTATGTAAACATTATAACCAAACTGAAGTCTGTTTTCCTCAGGTGAGCGAAAGAGAGTCACAGTAATATGGTAAATTATGGAGAATGAGAAGGCTTTTATGTAGTGAGGCTTTTCCCCTGCTTCTTAAGAAAGCCAAATGTGTGTTCCACATCAAGGTGCTCCATAAGATTTGGAGACTTTGGCTGCTTAGTTTTTTTGTCTGCTAATCTAGCACACAAAGTTACTGCTGTAGAAATGATTGCTTTGGACACATGCTTCAGGTTCTATATAGAGATGTCGAATTAATTCCTGTGTAGCAAAGGTCAAATGCTCTTTTCCTACAGATGAATGACTGTGTACTATTGGTAATGGTTTTACAAACAACATGATGTTTCCAAAGCATTTCCTTTGAAATTATGTCTTTGTTTTCTTTTGTCCTTCAGGGAATCTTTAGAGTTTTGATACCTTTGCTCTCTTTAAAAGTGTCAGAATGACATCGTTATAATAAATACATCATTTACTTCATTTGTAGAATATATTAAAAAAAAAAATCAAGACTTATTTACTTCTCTGAGGTTACATATGGTTACATGTGGTGCTTAAAAACAAAATAACATGCAAAGATCGTATATTGCCTTTATATGTATGATAAAGACTATTTCACAGTGATATGTGGACAAGTAGAATACATATTCCTTTCAGAGGGATAATATATTTTGAATGCTGTTATGAATCATGCTAAGAATAGATACTATTTTGATTGCTACTCTGTGTATGTGTGTGCATATGCATAAAATTTTAGCACACAGTCAGGAGCCAAGCATCTTGGAGGTGACTGTAAGACAGTCTTTCACAGGTTAGTCACTTTTCTGATCACAATTCTGCTCCAAATATAGAAGCAGTAACCTAATATAGCTGTTGCATCCAACAGAGAATTGAGTGATCACGTTCTTTCCTTTGTACTGTCGGTGTAATCTCAACAATGCCTGTAACCCTCCTAGTTTGGAGATTTTTTTTTTTTCCCTGAATACAGAGCAGAATGTTTGTCATTTCTGTAAAGCACTTTGAAGTACTTAGATGACAAATATCCTATATGATGGTTATAAAATTTTATAATGTATAAACAACCTCTCCTCCCCAATTTCTTTTTCTTTTTTTTTTTTTTTTTTTTTTTTTTACTGGAAGATCTGCAGCAAAATGAAAAATGACAAGATTTTTAAGTTCTTTTTTTTTGCTGTAGATCTTTCTGGTGATGGAAATTTCTGCTTCACCATGAGACTTTTTATGTTTGCTGGCATTTGGGATACTCATAAACACAATTACTTTACCCTCACCGAGTTTTGTCATAACGCAGCCTCCTGAACAAAACAATACCTTGAATGTTGCCTGTCTGTATATGTGACTTGTTTTATTACAAATGTTTGCTATTTGTTTCTGGTTTAAATTGACTGTCAACATTTCGAACAGTAGGGAAATAGCTGTTGTGCATGAAGAGTACAAGCAGAAACTGAGAGACCAGGAAGCTTTCCACAGAAAACAAATTCAGCGGCAGCAGCTCTATGTTGAGGATTTAAAGCAGCAGATCCTGAGAGGACAGATCAAAGCCAAGCAGGAACTAGAAAATGACCAAGCACTCATCAACCAGCAGATCCAAGAAAGTGGGTACTTGCTTCTTCCCCTCTCTCACTTCCCTTCCCTTCTTGCATTCTTTCATCCTCTTGATGTTTTTGTCCTAGATATGCTTCATGTTAGGAGTGGAACTTTCATTATATCTTATTACTCGTTTTGTTTCATAGCTGCCTCTCACTTGAGAACAGTCACTAAGCTTTGATTAACAGCACTTAAAGGGCCTCCTTTGCAGTGCCCCAGCAGCACTGGTTTAGCTCTGCCGGTCGCTGCTGGGAAGTACAGCCCCAGCGTACTCCTCCCCTGTGGCACTGAGCCTCTTGTCACCCAAGCTGCTCCCCGTCCTGCCAACTGGCAGCTTTGCTCTGCTCCTGGCTGTAGTGCAACCCTGCCGTGGTGCAATGTAAATGGAGTTCAATGTTGTGGTATAAGTTTTTCTTGTGAGAAGAATCCAATGTGAGTTTTTTTCTGGGTGATTGAAATTGAGATGAGTGTGGGAGTTCCTACGATAAGCTTTCAGGGAAAACTGCTCTAACAAGAGGATACGATAGGAACCCTTCCAAGACATGCGTCGATTCAGCTATTCTCTTTAATGATGTCACCTATAACAATATAGACCATTTTTGCATTCTTTTAACGAGTCATAGACTGGTAGGGGTTGGAAGATACCTCTGGAGATCATTAAGTCCAAGCCCCCTGCCAGAGCAGGATCACCCAGGGCAGGCCACACAGGTGGGTTTGGAAAGTCCCCAGAGAAGGAGACTCCACACCCTCTCTGGGCAGCCTGTTCCAGGCTCCGTCACCCTCACAGGAAAGAAGTTTCTCCTCATGCTGAGGCGGAATCTCCTATGTTTTAGCTTGTAATTTCACTCATGCCATGGCCCTTTTTTTCCTGTAAGACTCCAGCTCAAACTGAATTTTCTGTGGATGCAATGTGAGTTTTAAACAGTGAAAACAAAGAAAACACATCTGAGAAGTGGAACATCAAAGTTCAGAGCTAAAATCCCAGCCTCAGTCAAGGGAAAAGTAGTTTCACGGGCTGTTATATAGTCAATATTTCCACACACTGCCCCCTCCTTCCTGTGATATGAAGAAAAATGTATGAAGATATACTGTGGTAGAAACTGAAGAACATCAAATTAAGATCAAAAATAAGATGTGGGATTTATTTACGTTAAAGATGATTAGCGGTATTGCATCTCCACTGCTGAATTTGTTTTAAACTGAAACAGGATTAAAAGAAGAGGGGGACGCTTTGGTTCAAATGGGAGTTATGTCCAGAAAGTTCTACAGTGTTATGCAAGGCTACTAAAGGCTAGATCAGTTATGATTCAAATCGCAAATAGCTATGTCAGAAGGCGGAATCACAGTGCATTTGGAGAGGTATTTTTTAGTGTCAGTGGCTTCTGGCTCCCAGGAGTGCTGTCTCCATGAAGACAGACATATTTCAGCAAGATGTCTACGGGGTCTGGGCTTCCTCTTAAAGAGTTATAGGCTGATTTGGGAACATTTTAGACTTTGAGATGTTTTTGACCACTGGAATTGGATGGGTATAGTGCTTTCTAGTTTGTCTTCCCATGAATGATGTGATCCAGGTTTCTTGCTAAGAAAGTCTGCATGTTACAAAGGCACTGTTCCGGATTGGTAAAACCTACTATTGGTTGCTGGAAGAAGAAAACTTCTGTGAGTTTTTAGAAGATTTTCAGACCCAAACTTATGCCAGCCACAATGAAGAGATTAAAATGAAATTGTGGTGATGGGATGTAGCAGAAATGGGTTCAGAATATGTCAATAGTACAGAGAATCAGGGGAGCTCCCCCAAAATATATTTATTTCATGGCTCTGTAGACTTGTTCTCCACTTCTAATTCTACTGGTTTTGCTGTTGTTCACATGAAGCTTAGCCAGGCAGGTGGGTTTTGCCAGGCAAATACAATTTTTCTCTTGTCAATGCACCAAAGTTCTCTGCCTTTTCTGAACTCTCTGTGTCTCAGCTCCTGACAGAGGCAAGTTTGTGAGCAGAGACTAATTAGCATCTTAGATCTTGCGTCTCTGTTGCAGGGAAACTCTTTATCTGCCAAATGTTCTGTTTGCTAGAAAGATGCTAAAGAGGACAGATCTGGAAATAAAAGGCTGAGAGAAAAGCTTTATGTGTGAAAGTTAAAAATGTTATTAAGAAAAAAATAACTAAAATAATGAATAAATGCTTCCCTTTTATCCATAGAGTGACCATAGACTTAGAATTCCTTCTTCTGTGCACGTGCTGTTGGCAGAGCTGCCAACATAAACAGGACAGGAGACTCACTGCAGTAGCGATCACTAATGAAGTATGTTTAATTAGATCAGTAGTTACCAAGCAAGTAATGCTGATAGCGCCTGTGCGCTAATGATTTCTTACACTAGGGAAACTTCCACAACGCAAGATTCCTCTCTTGCAGCTGAGCAGGGCAGAGTTGTGAGTAGCCCTTCTTCATCACATCAGACTTAAATACCTCTTAGTTCCTAACACTTTGAACAGGCAGTGAAATGTTACTTATTCAGTAAAGGACTGCAGATTGATGGTAAGCCCAGCCAAAAAGATGTTGCTGCTAGTGAGACAGAAGTGCTTTGAAAAGCTTTGGTCCTTTGAGAAATGCTCTGCTTGCCAAGGAAACTTACCTGTGATTTTTACACTGCTTTTTCAGCTAAGGATAGTTTTTGTTAAGAGAACTCAACCCTTGTGATCTCTCAGCTTCATACCTTATATGACATCTATGGAACGGAATACCTTGTGGTCAGTTTAGGTTCACCTGTCCTGGCTAGTCCTCCCTGAAGGTTTGACTTTTTGACTTATGACCCTTTAACTTACGGTGCTCCGATGTGGTACACAAGATTCAGCAGAGAGCTTGGTTTCTATAGGAGTGAGAGAGCCTTTCTGCACACCGGTCCTTGGCAGCAACTATAAACATTGAGCGTTATCACTTCTAGAAGCAGACACTGTCTGCACAAAATATGCTGTTAACTTCAGCAAGTGCAGTTACTTAGAAGAGCCTGAGCTGAAAAGCAAAATCATTGAACAGAGAATTGGTTCTGATTTAGCTCAAACCAGGACAATGGTTTGTTGAGAGTTTGAGCTATGTGCGTAGAAATTTTATTCTCAGACGAGCTCTCACAGCTGATTAAATTAAGAAACAAGATTGCAGCAATGCTTTTCCTATGATTTTTACTTTCTTTCAATCATTGTTTTATTTACAGACCAGCAGTGGCTTATAAGTGAAAATAAACGACTGGCTGCCCTTCAGCAAGAGCAGAGGGAGTTTGCAGTGCAAACGGAGCCTACGCTGTGTGCAGAGGCTGAGGTGCAGAGTACTTTTGGGCTGGAAATCTGCCCTTCCCTGCTACAGCAGAACAAGAAGAGACTGGTGCAGCTGGAGCTCTTGCAAAGATACTCCTTAAAAAAGGCAGAAAGAAATATAAGACGGAAAAAGGTCAAATTCCAGCTGGAAAGAATAGTCAAGAAGCAGAAGTTATTGGAAGCCAAGCAAAACCTAGAGCAGCTGGAAGCTAACTGCTGGCTCAGTGAAGAGTGTGTGAAAAGATCCCCAGACCTAAATGAAAATACTGCTGGACGGTCCTCTTTGGATCACCAATTACAAAAGAGAAGGAAATCATTGGGTTCGAGTTCTTTGCAGCACAGGCAGCATTTGTTCTGTAACTCACATCTACCCCAGGTACCCAGGTAAGTCATCATCCACCGATTCCTCTGCGCTTACAAAAGTAATTTAGATTTAAGGTGTTGTCAGTGGCCACCTATAATCCAGAATGCCTGTCAATGTATTGAAACAATCCCCAGACTTGCAATATCTGTGAATTTACTATATTTTAGGTCACGCCGGAGCTGTTTGTCCTTTTTCCTCAGATCTCTACAGGCCATTCCTTGCTTGGCTCTTTGACAGGGTCTTTCTTACTGTTTTTTGCATTCTTCTCTCAAGCCTTTCTGCACTTTTTACCTCTTTGTGAGTGCTTTCCAGGACTGACTTAACTCTTGTTCTTACCTTGTTCAAACTGTTGGTAAGTACTGATTTCTGCATCATTTTATCTTGATGAGGGCCAAACTCTTCCTTCAGAATATTCATATCATTGGGGTGATTCTGGATTGAACTGTTAAGTTGGCCGGTCTTTCTCAAGCTGAATTAACATCTCTACGAGATGCTAAAAAATTAGGGTGCCAGGGTGTCTATCGCAGCATGGTCCTGGAGGCAGGAAATGATGTATGGTTACTGATAGGATTTTATTTATGTATTTATTTATTGCTAGAATTTGGTTTCGAAAGGCGTTAAGATTGTTGCTTGCTGTGTTTTTACTCTTAACGACAGGACATGACTGATGTGGAAGTGATGTTAAGTACGTTACTCAAGCAATGACTGGGCTTTATTTCTTTGTTATTTCCACAGCTGTTTGTTGAACAGGGAGACTGTCTCAAAGTTATCTACCTCACCAAATCCTGATCAATGCTGTGAAGGCAGTGCCACACGGAGGCTGTCATCTGTAGAATATCATTACAGAAGAGGTCAAGACGTTTCTGAGAGTGAAGAACTTAATGATGAAAAACGGATCTCCTTTTCAGTCCAGAGGCAGCTAATTGAAAAACAAAAAACATCTTCATTTGGAAATAAAAAAGGAGCAGAAAAAGACTCTAATGATTCAGCTACCATGGCTTACATCAATAAAAATGATCAAAAAATTGAAAAGTTGGATGACAACCCAGGGCAAGCTGGATCTCAAAACCAGACCTCTAAAGGCTCCTCTCTTGATCTTTTTAAGGAGAAAAATGAGCCTGAAACCTTTATTCCAGGGACAAGAATGACAAAAGTAAAGGTGCTAGGAAATTTAAGTCAACCTGCAAGTAGCAATCTAGAACAAAATGGAGCTCAGGTATCCAACAAAAAGACTAGAATGGATATCAATGGAAAAGGCCACAAGTCTTCTCCAGAAAACTTTCCTAAAGAAACAAAGAAAGCAGTATATGGAAACCCACCATCAGGGCATCTCAACCAAACAGCCAAGAACTGGAAGAGAGCACCAATCTCAGCCTTGCCAGGTGATGAGAAATCATCAGTGGAACAGCAAGAATTTCTGATGGTGGCAATGTCAGTAGGAAATCTCACTAAGATGAACACACAGGCACCGCTCTCTTACGTTGAAAAAAAGTGGCACAGTGCTGAGATGCTAAGTGCTGGCATGTCCAAAGCAGCCACAGATGTGCTGGGGAACTGGCAAGAGGATGATGAAAATGAGATTTCTGACACTGACAGTTCCTTTTCTGTAGATTCTCTCTCCTGCGCTTATGCAAAATCTTTCACAGAGAAACTGAAACCAGAAGATTCTGACAGAAATAAATGTCTTGCTAACCCAGAAGATTCTGAGAGCGATGACAGTCAAATGTCACAAGACTCTCTGATAGAAAAGGAAAATAAAGCCAAAAAGCAAAATAAAAGCCGATTTCACAAGTCAAAGGCCCACCATGAGCCAGCTAAGCTTCACAAAAGCAGAACTGATCACCATATTTCATCTTTGATGACATACGCATCTCGCAGGGGACTGGGAAAGCCTGAAAGAAGCTTTTCTCTGGACAGCTTAGCTGATGGAGAAGAGACGCCAGCAGAAGATCCGGTAGAAGAATCTAAATCTGATTCATCTGATGAAGTGCCAGCAGAGATTTTTTGGAAGTTACAAACTCCTAGATCACCAACGATACAGGCTGAGGAAGACTGTGAGTCCAAGACCTGTGACAGAGATACAGAAGGGACGACAAATTGCAATCTGAAGCTGAGCAGATCTTTTTACTTGGACACTAAACCACAGCCTGCTTCCAGTAATGCTTGCAAGCAGTTCCTGAAGGGGACCAAAGTCTCCTTTGTAGAACAGGAAAGGTCTCTTGATACAAGACTGTATTGCACAAGTGGAAATCCTTTGCATACTACTGATGCTTGGTCTTCCTGTGACTCACAGGTTGACATCAGCAGCCCCAGAATAAGAGCATCTTCTTCCCATGAAAATCTGGAATTTCAAGAAGCTCGTCTGTGCTCCTTGAGCAAACCAGAGCTTTGGCTGAAGAAAGATGATCTAAAGCAGTCAGCTGCTGAAGTTTCTTTTGTTTCTGGCTCTAAGCAGATACACAGCGTTACTCATTTATCACATCGAATAAATGAAATAAACACCGTTTTCTCCTCTGACACATCAGAACTACCGTTACCTGAAACAACAGCAACTGCAGGCAGAGTTTCTGAGAATGGATCATTAAATAAGATTCTTAAGGGATGGATAAAATCCAATGAAAACTCTTCCTTGGAATCTCAAAATGTAATGTCCTCATTTGTTAGCTCAGTAGGACCAAGCTCCTCTTTTGTTCCTATTTCAGCAAAGCATGATTATTATGAGCACTCAGGATCAAGTCATCCTGAACAAGAACAACTGAATGAAGTATCTACTTGCAGGTCTACCACTGAATGCACAGAAACATTCCGCTATTTGGAAAGTGCCTCCACTGCAAACTGCTTGTCACTGGTATCTAGGGAAGAGGAGGATTCTCTCCCCACAACTCATCCAGAGCTGCTGAAAGATCACGATCTGAATAAAACACCTTTTGTTTCTGTGTTGCCTGTGCAAATTTTGGAGCAGAGAAATGGCTGTGCAGGTGTAGATTTAGAGGATGATTTCTTCAGAACTTCTGAAAAAGATGACCTCGATGATGGCTACAATAACCTGATGACAAAATCAAGTCTGACAGATTCAGGCAGTGGAAGTGCATCTGTCAGTGCACCTGCTACTGAAACTTCTACAGGACTGGCTCATAATATGACCTCAACAGAGACAGCTGCAATAAAAGAAGTCCAATTTGGAAACCATGGGCAACTTTTTCCAGGAAGGGAAATACCAACATGTTGTGATGAAGCTTTCTTTCTCCGTGACTTAATAAATGAGAACTGTTCTCTAGTAAACAGTTACAAGCTTCAGACGTTAGCTGGACAAGGAGCAGAATCAGCTCTTACAGTAGGCCTCCTCAGATCTGGGGAGAGTGAACTGGAAGCAATGCAAGAAACAGATTGTGAACAAAGACCTGCTGAAGAAATAACAACAGAAACAGATTTTTCCTCACAGAAGACCACCTATCGATGTAACGCTTTAATCATGGCTCACAGTGCAAGTTATGACCAATCTGCAACACCAATCAAGATGACTCAAAAAGAGATCATCTGTATGGAATCCAGCACAGATAGCTTGGCAGAGGTTGCACCAGAGGTGCCTTCATTCAGAGATACTGAAGAATGTGAACCAAAGGATGAAGACGTGTCTTCACTGAGTCATTATGAATTCAAAAGCAAACCTGTATCAAAAATTTATTCCCCTGAATGTGCTCTAGCAGACAGTCGAGCAAGCTGTTTATCCCAACAAATTTCAGAAAATCCTACATTATGCATTGATAACATAAGAGAAGAAAGCAGGGAAAGCAAAGAACACAATGTCTTGAACTCTCAGGCTGCAGTTCAAGAAGAATTTTCATCCAAATGTGAGAACTTGGTGGTAAATGAAACGAGTTATCTTATGGTGAATGTAAATGGGAAAGATGCTGAGTCCTTCCCTGCTGCTATTTGTAAGAGTACAAATGATTTTCTCCCAGAATCCAATTCAGGCATATTTTACAAAGCTTCAACAAAAGCTAATATTTTTCAAAGTGCATCTGAGACTGAAAATTATGATAAGCAACTGGAGCACGTCACAGTAGCGGAAGGAGATTGCAATGCCACATCTAATCTTACTGTAGAAGTCAGTGCCGCAGAAAGTTGCTCCGATGTACATTCTGTCCGCCTTTGCGCAACATGCTCTTCAAAACCAACACGGCAGAACAATTGTACACATAAGGCAACGGACAGTTCTGTAGATTTTGATGCAGCCATTCTCTTGGAAACAGAAACGCAGAACAAATCTTCACTTGAATCGAGAGAAAGGAAAGAAGCCTTTTTTGAAAGTGATTGCCCAGAGGATATTTTGGTTCTTGAAGATCATGTAAACTCAGAGTCGGGAAGAGTATTTGAATATGACACAAATACATCAGCTACTGTTTCTCAAGAGGAAAGTCTGGATATAAATAAAGAACGCAAGTTCTTAAGAAACCCAGAAGCTGATCCAAAAGAAACTATAGTTCCTTATGAAAATACGAAAGAAAACACTGATGAAGCAATAACAAAATTAATCAATAGTGCAATCAACTTAGAAAAAAATGCATTGGAAATTCAATTCAGACAGACTGAAAATTTACCTGACTACCCGGTAGCCAAAGTCCAAAGCGTAGCTGAAGACAGGAGAGGAGAGGATTTTAAAGGCATTAGTCTATCTCAGAATCCAAAGAAACCTATTAATGTTGAAGCCTGTGAAGGCCAGTGTGAGTTTTATACAAATCTGTGCCTGACACAAAAAGAGGTGGAGAAAGATGAACTGCAGGTAGCCAGCACCAGGGTAGACCACACTCAGGGATCAAAAGCACTTGTTCATTCTGGCAGCCCACTAGAAACAAGTAGCTTTTGCCAAAAAGAAAAAAGCGAGAAAATAGACTCAGGTATTTATTCACCAGAGCTTTCTGTTGCTCCTCAAAACAGTCCTTCAGCTGTGTGTTCCCACACAACAGATATTGATCAGAACACTTCAGGCTTCCTTGATAATTCTGAGGGGCTTTTACAGATGAACAGAACAATAGAAAATGTATTTAATGCAGGGGACATAGCCACAACGGTACTAATCACAAGTAGGCAAGGAAATATTTTAGCTAAACCTGAAAATGAAGGGCAAGTAAATTCTACCAATTTAATTGAACCTTGTGTACCAAAATGTTTGCCCCAGGAAGACAAGGTTAACAAATGCAAAGTAATTGGGAGTGAAGAACAAATTATCATGACAAATACTGAGGGGCTGATTATTACAAAGCAAGAAGTCACACACACAGGTGGAAATGTTTTATTTACTGAAGAGTCTCCAGCTCTACATGAGATGTGTTGTGACAGAGATGACAAAGAAGAAATTTTTAATGAATTTAAGATCCCTGAAAGATATCTGACAGCTTCAGAACTAGAAGAGAATATACTGTTAGAAGATGATTCAAGATACCATGATCTTACTGAAATGAGTGAAGATGGTGGCTCAGTGGACTCTCTTACAGATATAAGGAATGCAGTCATAAAAGATACCGATGCATGTGAATATGCAGTTGATGACAGTACTGGTATCAGCCAGCACAGAATTGAACAAGAATTTAAAAGTCTCCACATTAAAGAGGACAGCCATATGTATATGAGTTGCTCTGTGCAATGTCCTGAGCGTGGCACTTCAGAAAACCTGAATATGAGTATTGTTAGTAAAAGACCTGATATTTGTGAATTGGATCCAGTAGACTCTAGAGTTGAGGAGGAGAAAGCGCATTCGATGAATCTAGTACAAACGGCCGAAACAAACAAAGAAAAGCAGATGTCTGTAGAAAACACAGAGGAGGTAGAACTGATCATTTTACAAAACCTGAATGAGCTATTCCCTGAAAACAAAGACAGCTGCCAAATGACAAATGATGACATCAGATTAAATGAAATCTTAAGAGAAAGCCAGTGGGTGTCTACCAGCTTTTCTGGAAATGATGAAGGTGTCAGCAAGCAACAAAACCCACCAGCAACACTGAAGTCTATGGAAAAAAGACAAGGAGATTCAATTAAAGACTCCCCTCGCCGGTCTGCAAATCATCTTTTGTATCTTGGAGTAAGAGATGATTCCCATCTTGTTCCAGATGTTCCCACTGCATTGCAAGGAAGTACAAAACCATCTAACAGCAGTGTTGGAACTGGAGCTATTCTGCCTTACTATGAAACATTAATGGAGAGTGAGGTCTGTGCTGTTACACCTGTTGCAGCCAACAAAATGGGAGCAGACAAATATCTTTCTGATAAAACGCAAAGTAAGAATGTAGCTCTTCTGCAAACCAGGACCACACAGGACAGGCAGGAGGAAGAATCCTTTGTATTTAACAATGCACCTGATCATGCTCTATCTGGGCAACCTGTCGATGAGAACAGCTCTTCCACTCCCTACCGTGCGGGCAGTCCTGAGTTTGAAACTGATGTACTTCAGCAAGAGGCCACAGGAAACTCATTTTCCTTGGGAAAATTGGATTCTTCTGAAGATATAATTCAGGATATTAACAAAGCTCATGAAGAACACGGCGTGGATTTAATGGTTAGTAAACTATCAAAAGACAGCCTTAATTCCATAGAAGATGCAGCTCAAGAGGAAAAGGGTACTGTTGTGCCTGACTCACTGCTCTTGGATAATCCAAGCCCACTTTCTACTTCAGAGAAAGAAGTGGTGGAAGACACAGGGAGGGTAAAAATGTATTCTTTACTAGAAATGTCTTCACAAGAAACGTTTCACAGTATTAACACAACTCAGAAAGTACTTCACTCAGGGAGTTTATCACAGCATGATGAGAAGGAGATATTTTTAAGCACAAGCTATACTACAAGAAACAGTAAAAAAGACAATGCAAAGTTTCCTGGTATAACTGGATATCAGTGTGAGCCCAGAGAAAATCAGGGACGTCTGACTTCTGAAGAACGCTGCGTAGACCAACCAGGCAGCTCTGTTTCTGGTAACACTTCAACACTTTCAGAAGGCCTGAGCAAGTCTTCATGGGAAAATCCACACTATAGTAAAGAGTTTCTAAATTATAATAGGAACTCGGGCACTTCTGAATGTTCTCCTTGTTTCCTAAATCATCCAGCATCATCTGCAGATGTTTTGATTGCCAGCAATAGAGAGAAAGGTAAAAATGATGCTGTTCTCTCTGAAGAAACAAAATACTTTGAAAATGAATCAACTGGTTTAAGTGTATCTCTAACTTCTCCTGGTGTTTCTGAAAAAAGAGAAGGAAGGAAAAGTAATTCTGCAGTTGCAGAGACCACATATGCTCAAAATAGTAAACTCCCTGAAAAAGTTGTGGAAACAGATCAGAAGGAGAAAATAATTCAAGGTTCTTTCCAGAACTGCACTGACATAAAAGAAAACAAAATTTGTGAGTATTCAGAACATTACAGTAACACTTCCAGTGTGACTGTACCAGAATTGGACTCACTCACTTTTCAGAGCCAAGGACAGACCGACAGTAAAGAAGCAAAGTCTCTTCCGTCCTGCTTTGCAGAAGACCCTCCAGCTGATACACCATTTCAAAGCTCCAAGAACATCAGTGCTTTTGACACTTCTTGTTTACCTGACGACTCTAAATCTCTAATATTTCCTCAGCTTGAGGACTCACTTCAAGACACCTTTTTGACTGAGCAAGTGTCTTCCAGTTCTGCAGATGTGTGCCCTGTAAAAGAAGGAGATTTTCCCCATGCCTTTACGAGTGTCAAACACCCGTCCTTAACACCCTTTTCAGAACCATCTTTAAGTGCAGATACAGGCCAGGGTGAAACTGGCACATACGATGTTTCACGTGCGAGTCTATTGAAACGTTCTCCATTTGCCGCTTTGCAAATCCAAGACACTCAGTCTGATAAGGCTGTGGTATTCGATGAGCCGATACGTGCTTCAGGAAGTATTTTACTGTCTCTCGCCAAAGAAAACAGACATTGTCCGGTATCGGACACAGACTCTACTTCATATAAAAATTGTGCTGCAGATGGGGAACGTGTATATGGAAGTAATCGTAAAAAATTTGACAATGATATAGAAGTCGATCAGCACCACTGGGGTAAAGTTCCACCACGAGAAGCTTGCACAGAACACGCAGAGAAAGTACTAACTGCTAATTCTCTTTTATTGCCATCGTTACCTTTTTGGGATACTGGAAGGGCAATTCGTGTTAAAGAGGGACAATGGAGAAAAATACTTAACAGAAATGAGGAAGAACTGCATTCAAATACTGAGACTGGGCATTTTACAGTAGAGACGGAGCAGAGAGAAGCATTAAGTAGAGAAACCGTTGGAAAGCAAACTCATGTATCGTCCAATTGTGCAAATGAAGTAGTAGGTTCAGAAGTTACAGTGCTAGAAAGTCTGTGTCCAGGAGATGTTGATGTGGATCCTGAGCACACCTGTAATTCATATAGTCCAGCATATCCCTCATTCAGCAGAAACACTGATCCTGGACGACTGTATCACATTGCCTTGGGTTTTGAAAAAAACCCTGCAGATCTGCAAGGTAATTGTCAGTATGTGCCTACAGGTGAAGAGACAGAGCAGGTGCCAGATAGAACAAATACGAACGGTAGGAAAGAAATTTTACTTGATAAAAATAATACAGGTTCAAGCATCAGTATCCCTGATGCTGATGCAGACAATTGTTCGACAAGGGGAGATGCTGTAATGAGGAGTAAGACTCTGCAGTCAGAAAGACTAAAGTTTTCTGTAATGAATAATGAAAGTACCCCCATAAATTTTTTACCAGAAAGCCATTATTTACCACCTCAAGAATCCAAATTGGTACAATTCAGGAGCAAGAGGTCATTTTCTAGTACACAGACTACAAAGAGCTGTAAGCAAAGTGGGCACAGACCTTATTTGCAAAGTCACAGGCTATCAGCCCCAGCTATTGCTGTCTTCTCTGATAGAGAATATGCTTTGGAAGCTTCATCTAAGGCAGATCCTTTGTTATATTCTGCATCTAAATCACTACAAGATTTAAATATGAGCGTAGAGCCTCCATCACCAACTGAAGATGATCTTTATGGAGCTGAAAGATTTTCAAAGCAGGCATCAAAGGACTTTCTACAAGTTAAATCTAACCCCAGATTTCAGCAAAGAGTGGGACAAACTAAGAAACTTACAAACAGTGATCCCCAAAGTTTACAACATTTTGCAGCCAGAACCCAAAACAGCCAGCCTTTAAAAGACTGTACTACTCAACCTCCCTCATCCTTACTGCACAGAGCTCACAGCTGTGTGGGTGCAGAAGCAAATGCCCATTCAAAGAATAGTTCTGTAGCTCAATGTAGTGAAGGGAAAGTTGAAGAAGCTGGATACCAGCCAGAAACAGATTTATTTTTGCAAGATAATAAAGATGCAATGCGTTTTAGTTCAAGTGATATCAACCCATATATTCATCAATGGCAGAGAGATGAATTGTGCAGGATTGGCTGGAAACAGTACGTTTTCGGAAGTGCAAGTGATGTCTCTTGCAATCAAATTCCTTTAAGCCTGGAAAATTGTAAAGTTATGAGATGTTCCAGTGTAGACAATGGCTTGAATTCTCAAAATTCTCCTTTTCATTCTCATCTCAGTTCATATGCTACAGCAAAAGTTTTAAGCAGCACTTTAAGCAGCATTGAAGGTCTTCAAGGATGGGACAATGTCAGACAAGACTTTCAATCTGCATACTTAAGTGACAGTACCAAGCAGTACGGCAGCGTATCCAGTGAAACATTGAAAACTAATCCAGGAAACACCACGGCTGAATTTGAGAATCCTTCTGCACAACCTGGTAACTCTTCAGTGCAGGTTGATGAAATTGTACTATTATATCCTTCTGAGTCTGAAAGGTCTTCCAAAAAACTTCCAGGGATTACATGTGAGCAGGGAACACAAACAGCAACTACAGGACGGTATAAAAGGCAGAGAAGACATCAGAGAAGCTATACGGATGTTTCTGCAAGAAAGCAGGAAACAATCAGAGATTTATTTCATCAACCTTCTTCTTGGACAAGCATGCAGAACCTGTCCATGCATCTGTCACAGCTTCTTCAGAACACTTCTGAGCTGTTGGGAAACCTCTCCCAACAGAGTATCATAGAGAATGAGCAGAATGCCAAAATCAACCGAAGAGGAACTGAAGAGGCTGTAAAGGCTACTAGATCAGATAGCTGCACTCAGACTACAGCAGATGTTGGCACTCAGACTGAGATTTTGGGAGAGCCTCAAAGCAAAGATGAAGAAAAGCAAGTGGAGGCAAAAATGGAAAATGAATTGACGGCAGCTCAGGCAGTAAATGTTGATTGGAAAAGAATAGGTGCAGATCCAGAAGGTAAGATTTTCAAAGAGAAGGAGGAAACGGTCTGTCTTGAAGAAAGAACACAGGAACGAACAGGTATGAGAAGTCTGGGCAATCCTGACTTCCATGACAGTCTTGACAGCATCTTGGAAGACTCCTTTATGCGTCTGCCTCTTGTACACAGAACCTCCACCCCTATCTTAGATTTTCAAAACCCACCATTAAATGCACAGCAGAATGTTGCTTTTGCAGGTACCAGAGTTTCATCTGTCACACCATCTTTGCAAAGTTCAGGGCAAGAGGGTTCTTCATGCACTGTGGTTAGCAGTCCTACTGATAGCACCTCTCAGTCTCCAACATCTTACGCTCAGAATAAAAGAAGTGTCAATGAACTAGAGGTTCCAGCAGAAAGAAAACTCTGTTACAAAAATACCCTGCTAGTTGACAGGGCCTCTTCCCCTATTCTTACTCTTAGTGCTAGCCCCAGCAGCCAGGCTGCTTTTAGCAAGCCTAGCTGCCCTACTAAGGAACCTCTTGGATATTCCAGTGGTGCTTCAAGTCCCCTTCACAACCAGAGAAAGCAGAGGGCAGGTCTACAGTCCAACGTGCCACCTCACGTGGACAATTTTTCACAGACAGAAACAGAGAGTGAGTCTAGTGCTTCTCGAGAACAGAAGGGCATAAGAAAGAAATCCGAAAGTTCCTCAGATAAGAAAATGGCCAAAGATCTTTTAGGACAGGATGGTTCAAAAGACTTGGAACAACAGCGTAGGCTCACGGTTGACACCCGCGCTACCATTTTTGCGAAACGACTGTATCACTCTAGTAGTACGTTGGAGGTGTCAGACCACAGGGAAGTTTTAACAGGTGATCTCAGAGACCGCAGTCCTCAGGCACGTTCGCTTCGTTGCATGTACGTCGCAAGTGGGGGAAGAGGTTTTTCAGCGGGAGTTGGACAGGAAAAATACGTGGGTTATTCTGATACTGCTTTGATTCATAACTACTCACCTCCAAATGCCGACGTACTTTTTAATCAAAGAATTAGTGCCACTTGTTCAAGTAAGACAAATGCTGGCGTGTCCTCAGAATCTCTGGTAGAAACATCTTCTCTACAATTTCGCGATTTCTTCTGGAAAAATGAAAACAGCTGTCCTCTCCCTCTCTCTGATGTGAGCGATGTGCAAACTTCTTTCCAAGATGACAATGCAGATTCTGTCACTGGAAGTGAATGTGACACTGAAATTCCTCTCCACAAAAACACTGCTTTCACAAAGCCTTACAGACCTCGGAGCTACAGTCTCCGTGACTTACCCATACACAATAAATTCAGCAACTGGTGCGGTGTTAAGGGCAGCCCTGCTCCTTCGTTACTCAGCTTGAATGGCAGCATGACCCATTTACCAAGTCAGGCAGAAAAGAAACCTAGAAGCAACCGGGCAACAGGAACGGAAGGAAAATCCCAGCTTTGTGACAGCAGGAGCAGAGAGATTGAGAGACTTCAACGAGAGCGCGCTCAGATCATGTCTGGCATTCACCTGGACCTGCATCAGCATCCCCTCACCGTGGAACTGACCGAAGCAAAGCTCAACTACGGCATCGGGGAAACGGATGCCCTGCTGAGAGTCTTTCAGAGCGGACATGCGGATGATGAAGTGGCCGTTCCAGTGAAGCAGCAACTTTATGAAAGGTGAATTACTTACTCCTCCAGAGGAGGTCACAAAGATGATTCGAGGACTGGAGCACCTTTCCTATGAGGGTAGGCTGAGGGAGTTGAGTCTGTTCAGCCTGGAGAAGGCTCTGGGGAGACCTTCTAGCTACCTCCAGAACCTGAAGGGGCTACAGGAAACCTGGGGAGGGACTTTTGATAAGGGCCTGTGGGGATAGGACAAGGGGCAATGGTTTTAAACTAGAGCAGGGGAGGTTCAGATCAGACATTAGGAAGAAGTTCTTTCCTCTGAGGGTGGTGAGACACTGGAACGGGTTGCCCAGAGAAGCTGCGGAGCCTCATCCCTGGAAGTGTTTCAGAGCAGGCTGGATGAGGCTCTGAGCAGCCTGGTCTGGTGGGAGGTGTCCCTGCCCATGGCAGGGAGGTTGGAACTGGGTGATCTTTAAGGTCCCTTCCATTTCAAGCCATTCTGTAATTCTGTGAAGTATTTTGAAAACACTGCGTACACTTTGTGCACCATAAGTTACATTTAATAAGGAGCACTTCATCATTTAATCAGACTGAACTAGATGTGAAGGAGAGACTGTATTAAGCTTGTTTTATGTGCAGTTAAATAATGCATTTAAGACAAAATTTTGGGGTTACTTCAAGAAAATAGGGAAAAGTGTAAGATTCAGTTTAAGTAAAATCTAGTGTCACCTCACTCTTAAAATTTCTAGCAGCTATGAGAGTGATCATGTGCACCTGGTGATCATGGGAACACATTTGATTGATTTACTGCAATATAAAAATAATTGATATATCCTGCTTATGGGAATATCTCATTCATGCTTTTGTGAATAAATGTTGCCGTAGAAATACACAAAACCAAAATTTAACAGCCCCCCTAAATATACAGAATAAATGATGAAAAAATCCAGATCCTAGATTCTTGTGTTTGGATTATAGGAGTTAATTGAGGAAGCTGTCGTCACTGAAAAAAAATAGGAGTAGCTCCATTAGTCTGTCTTCAATCTGCCTCTCAGCTGTTACAAGCAGGAACCAAGACCCTCTTAGCATTTTGTATGGTTATAAAAGCAGTGAAGTTGTACAATTTCTGCATCATTTGTCAGCATGTGGCCAAAAGGGCGTTTGCAAGGGGACTGTGTGGTATTGGATTCCCATAAATTTTACACTACAATAATACTTAATATTGAAGTGGTTTAAAAAATCAGACAACATAACTTTACAGGCTCAATTTTGTCGCTCTAATTGTGTTTCCCAATAGACACATGAGGACTATTGAAACTCTAAGGAAGGAAAGAGAAAGAAGGCTGCAAAGATACCAAAGAAGCCGAAGTCTGAGTCCTCAAAAGCATTTGAGTCTGTTGCAGACGCCAGATGCAAGTCAGAGGGATCTAGACCTCCCCAGCAGACGCCGAGAATATCTGCAACAGCTGAGAAGAGACGTGGTGGCAAATACCAGGTGGGGCAGTAGGAATCTCGCTTTTGGCCTGAGGCGAGGTGACGGTGCTCACAAGGGGTGCGCATTAATGGTTCTCACTGAGAATGCTGGGGCAGAAGAATTCTTCTCAATGCAGAAGTGTTAAAGTTTGGGATAGAAAGTGTTTTCTGGAAAACCCTTTGCCTGATCTTAGAAAACATTCATGAAAATCTTGTGTCTAGTTTATGTTCAGTCCATACCAATTGTCTACTTTATTTTATGTTTTTGATGTATGGGGACAGCCCAAGTATTCGATTGTGACTCATTATAGACCAGTCTGTCTTCTTACTCCTTCACTAGCTTAAAAGCCACATGAAATAGTCAAATTTCGTGTTAAAGATCAAAAAAGTTCTGTAAGCCTTTACCATTTAGAATTTGAGTTTGTCATCCTTCACCATATTCCCTAAAGGACTTTTACTTCTTTGGTGGTAGGTCAGGAGACAGTTATTTTCCCAACACAATTATTTTGCGCATGATGTGCCAAACCAGTAACCTTAGATCACGTGGAAAGTGGACTTTGAAAACAGTGCAATCACTGGAGTAATCTCAGTGGTAAACTGGACTTGCAATCTGAATAATTTTTCTAAGTCAGTGTCCAAGCAGCCTTTAGGGAGCAAAGAGAAAGTTTTTGGAGGCTAACGTGGTCATTTTTGATTGTTTTTTTTTTCTGGCAACTTTCCTATTACGTGTTGAAAGATTATTTTCTCATAGTATTTTGTGTGTTTCCCCCCCACATACCTATCCTTATAGAGTTCAAGAACCAAAAAGAAGAAGCCTTCAGCATCCTTCAGACATTGAACTGTTGCTCCGAGACTATCAGAGGGCACGGGAGGAAACCAAAACTGAAATAGCACGAGCGAGGGACAAACTTCGGGAGAGAGCTGAGCAAGAAAAAAGGCGTATACAGGAGCAAATATTTTCCCAGTTACAGAAGGTGAGCATGACAGAGGAAACCGTGATGCATTATTCACATCACTGCATTTTTCTAAAAGAAACTTTTCCATGACTAAGTAATTCTCCTGTTTGATGAACATTGGTGTAAAAGACCCAAAGAGTTAAATGCAAATTTGTGCTTAGAAAAAAAATTTTAATAATACTCAACTGATACTGTCCATGCTTCTGAACTATGTCTTCTGAGCAACCTGGTCTGGTGGGAGGTGTCCCTGCCCATGGCAGGAGGATTGGAACTCGATGATCTTTAAGGTCCCTTCCAACTCAAGCGATTCTATGATTCCTGAAGCCACATTCTAGGTACAAGAGACTTCTAATGTTTTCTCGTTGGATCAACCTTACACAGCCATCCTGTGGGGCATCGGCCCACTCTATGGAAGAGTTTTGCAAAGTCTATTTCCAGTATATACTTAAACACAAAGGCCTCTATTCTCTTCTTTCTTCTGTTTCTCTTTTTAGATGGTCCTCAATGTATTCGTCCTGTATTTTTGGTTTTTCCTTCCGCACTTTGTTACCCATCTCGCACAGTCCAAGCCTGAGCTTTTTTCTCCCAGCTACAAAGACAATACCTCACTAGGATGTGTCTGTTCTGCCCAGTTTCTCACTATGCTTTCAGACAGTAACTTTTGTCATGACCTGACAGCGTAGCTTCAGCCGAGGCTGCAGAGCCCTCCTCTCCTCACACGTGCGTATCTGGTGTGAAACATGGGAACACTCCCTTCATTGCTCTGCGCCCTTTAAGGCACTTTCAATTCAGGCACCTCCACTGGTTGATTGGATCTTACATCTGCTGACGTATATTTCTTGTGAGATGTACTATACCTGAGTAGGAAAACCAAACTTAAACCTGCTCTTCCACGTATAAATAATCCTGAAGTTCTCAGTATTTTCTTGTTATGTAATTTTTATTTTGTGACCTGGGCTGACATTGAGTAATTGCATTGGTTAAAGTAAAAACTTTAGTCTTTAACAACTAAGTTTGACCAGCAAGTTAAGTCAGGGGCTACACAAGAAGTAGG
Organism: Baryphthengus martii; assembly: GCA_013396935.1. NCBI lineage: Eukaryota > Metazoa > Chordata > Aves > Coraciiformes > Momotidae > Baryphthengus > Baryphthengus martii. The sequence goes on from VWZK01017392.1 coordinate 97,100, forward strand.
CAAAGACCAACAAAGGGGACCAAAAAGAGATTTTTTAGAACCTCTTTTCCCCTTTAAAGTCTCCCTAGTATTGGTTTGCTAGCCTGGACTCTCATAGGGGAAGAGTAACAACAGCAGAAACTGCATTTTCCCAGACTGCCAGCTTTTACTGCGGGATTCACTCTGTGGTTTATAGAACCTTAGTCATTCAAACGAATCTACTTCTTTGATACTTTCTGTATGGCAACAGCTTGTATCCTGTCAACAGTCCTTGAAAGAAATTGGACTTCTTTGGATTATTCCCCTTTCATCTTTCCCTGCTGTTATCATGGATTTGACAAGCTGTGTGCAAGGCAAGATTTGTGTGAGGGTTTATTTTCATTTGTAATACTGTGATACCTATTCCAGGAAGAAGCAAGACTGAAGACTCTTGCAAGTACGAGCACTTTATGCACAGACTCCAGCCTCAGCCTCTCCTCTGGCCCAACCTCTGGTTACAACAGCAGTAATACTGCCACGTACACAGCCAGTCACCTCAGCAGCCAGGAAGGACAGGTGAGAAACAACAGGCCTGTGAGACAGAGGTCTCCTGATGCTTCAAAATAACAGAGAACAGAACAAGATGTAAGAACCTTTTCTGAGTTGGCTTGTGTTCTGGCACAGATATCAAATCGGACTTGTACACAAAGGGGTGATACGGGGTGGAGGGAGCATTACCATGTGATTGCAAAGGACAGTGACACTTCTTTTTCTGAGTGTGTTTTGTTTGGGGTTTTTTTTTAAACTCAGATAAAAAGGAGATAGTGTTAGTCAGCAATGCCACTGTCTGTCTGTCAGATGGTTTAGAAACAGCAAACCTTTTCTTGTGATAAACCAGAATCTGATATTCTCAGTGTGCCTCCTTCAGTGATTTAAACGTTTGTGTGAACATGAACTTTCTTGCAGTTCCTTTTTTGGAGTGCGCACCTTTGCATGCGCCTCGCGCTTGGTTTGCTACGTTTCCTGAGCCAAGGTGTCGTTTCATAACCAGGGGAAAGGCCAAGCAGTTACCTTATGATAAAGAGATGCTTCTAGCCTCATAGCACATTTGCTATGAATATGCCACTTGCTATGTAACATAATTTACTTTTCCCAGTTCACAGCAAAAACTCCCATTTCCGCTCTTTCTTAAATCAGGTTTCTTCTGGAAATGCTTTGCTTTCAAGAAACACACGAGGTCGTTCAGCTGTTAGAAACAGTCAGCTTTATGTGTTAGAGCAACTACAGAAGGATTCGACACTTGGTAAATAAAACATAAATCTGCTTATGTTTGAGTTGTAGCCCAAAGCCTAATGCCATATGTGATTCATGCAAATCAAAATCTGATTTGATTCTAGGTGGTTTTTTGAGGAGGTCTCTACCATTACATGATTTCAGAAAAATACTGTCAATCAGCAGCCAGAGCCTGCTGAGAATTTTGTGAAAAATTTGTGGAAAAGTAACTGGTGATTTGGTCCCTCTGAAGTTGGTCTTTTGATGTGGTAACATCAACGTACAGTGTTCTGAGAGGATATGAGGACAACGCTTTGAATAAATCAAGGAAGCGTTGAGGCGGGGGGGCAGGGGCTACAGCTGTAATGACTATAGGATTGTACATTCAAGTTCTTATTTTTATCCTCAAGACTGATGTTGCCTCTTTTTTTTTAGGTTATTTCATTAGCTTATATGTGGTAATAACCATCAAACTTGAGTAAAGTTTAAACTGGAATACATGAAGGGTTTCTCCAGCAGATTGAGGGAGGTTCTCTTCCCCCTCTACTCTGCCCCAGTGAGACCAAATCTGGAGTGTTGTGTGCAGTTCTGGGCTCCCCAGTTCAAGAGGGACAGGGAAATACTGGAGAGAGTCCAATGGAGGCTAGGAGGATGATGAAGGGACTGGGACATCTCTCTTGTGAGGAAAGGCTGAGAGCCCCAGGGCTGTTTAGTCTGGAGAAGAGGAAACTGAGAGGGAATCTTATTCATGTTTACAAATCTCTGAAGGGTGGGGGTCAAGTAGAAGGGACCAGGCTCTTTTCAGTGGTGCCCAGTAACAGGATGAGGGGCAATGGGCACAAACTGGAACTCAGGAAGTTCCACCTCAACAGGAGGAGAAATTTCTTTCCTGTGAGGGTGACAGAGCCTGGAACAGGCTGCCCAGAGAGTGTGTGGAGTCTCCTTCTCTAGAGAGTTTCCAAACCCACCTGGATCTGTTCCTGTGTGGCCTGCCCTGGGTGATCCTGCTCTGGCAGGAGGTTGGACTAGATGATCTCCAGAGGTCCCTTCCAACCCCTACCAGTCTATGATTCTAATGAAAGATGTAACTGCAGTGTAATTACCAATAAACAGGTGGTCTCACCAAGGGATGTTACCAGTCCTTCATCAGAATCAGGTGGATTGGGTGTTTCGATGAGGATTTGATTCCCTACAACTATAGAATAACGTGTTTGGTTTTTTTTCATTCCCTTACGGCTTTTTTGTTTCCTGCAGAAGCCGGCAGAATTCAGCCACCCCTTCCTTCTAGTAGCGTCAGCTGTAGGTTCACTCATGGATTAACGATTTCCGTCAGCTCCTCTTCAACAAAAGGCTACCAAGATTTATCCAAACATATCTTGGCCAATGCTACCACCGAGGTAAGTTAACAAACAGAGCTTTCACTCATCCCTGTATCTCTTACTGGAAGTTGTAGCAAAAATGGGTGAGACAAGTCTTGTTGTTCTAGGCTGACGGTAGTTACATGTTTGTCAGATACAGGGAGACACACTGGGCAATTCTGAACGGTGGGGAGCAGCAAGGCAGGCTGCAGCAGTGGGGTTTGGGAGAGACTGCTGCATGTTAGCTGAAATATTTGAGTGAAGCTGGTGAAATTCCTGAACTCCTCTAGTGGCCAAGAATTGCTACAGGGCAGGCTTTACGTCTCAGTGTAGGACAAGGTGTGTGTGCATAGCTAGAGGGAAAGCATGCCAACGGTCTGGTTCAGAGCAGTAGAATCACTTTAAAGTCATTTGGAGATAGATGCCCCTCACACACCCACCCCCTCTCCCATTTCCTCACACTAGCTCAGGCTTTTATACCTATCTCGTCCTTCAGCAGCAGGCGGGACAGGCGAGTCCCAGCCGTGCTACTCCCTAGGGATGACTAGCACTGTGGTAAAGCCAGCGTGGTAGGATGTGTAGAAGAGAAGCATGGCAGCATCTAAAAGCTGAGCACCATCTAAAAGCTCAAACACCTTTCTCTTATGTGTCTGCTTGTTGTTTTCTAAGGTCATGGCAGCGTGTGCTCATAACCTGCGGAATCTCTACACGTGCCAAGCAGCAGCTGGGTGGAGGTAAGTTCATGGCAGCTCTTCCTAAAGGGAGGCCATTTGATGTCCTTGGCCCTCTTGTGTGCAAATACCTTTCACGGGTCTTTGACAGGTATCAGTGCACAGAAAAAGAGGTGCTGGTTTACTACAAAGTCTTCCCTTCGGCGACGAGGCACGGCTTTCTGGGAGCAGGGGTGATAGAAAGGCCTCTGCCCTCGGTGTGGAGCCTAGTGAGAGATCCTGGCAAAAGGCACCTGTATGACAGAACTATCAACACGGCTCGAATACACAGGAAGGTATCCAGCCACATTCAGCTGGGTGAGTAGCAGCACAAACGCCTGGCCACCGCTGTCACTGTGCACTGCCTCGGCTCAGGGTGGCAGCCAGGAGGAACATTAGAGGCAACTTATTTAATTTCTTCAGATTTGAATAAACAGTTTCACGACTTTACAGGGTAACCTGAGTTTTGCAAGACTTTGCTAAAGTAAGGGTAATATTAAACACATCTCGCTGCAGAAGTAGAGCCAGAGGCCAGCAGCTTGAGGGGCAAATTAAACTTTCACTGGCTTGAAAAAGCACCTTAATGACACATTATGGCTTTTCATCTAGAGCTCTGCATGTGCATTTAAGGGGTGTGAAAAAATTGTGACAAGTTCAAGTTGTCAAAAGTCTAACAATTCCCCTTTTTTTGTTGGGGTGTTTTTTTTTTCACAGTCTATTTAATGACCGACACCTCCCTCTGTTACCTAAAGCAACCCCGGGATTTCTGCTGCATTACTGTAGAAGCCAAAGAGGTAAAGTGAACGTTCTCTCTGAAGCACAGAGGAGTTGTTCTGAACTGCTGGTTCAAGGACCCTCTTGCAAATGACAATTGTCAACCAAGCCCCATTAGGAAGTACCACAAGGGTTACACAGGACATGCTGGTTACAACCATGGAAGGTCATGACAAAGAAATATTTAATAAGTATTATTTCTTGTTAAAAGAGCTCTTTTAATTAAGTAAGTGCATGCTATGAGGACTATGCCTCATAGCAAAAGCAGAAAACATTACAATATGCATAAAATTTTTTTTTCAAGTTGTCATCTTTACACTTTGGCACACACAGGAGAACTTGTCTGTCCTGGCTGTTCAGTCTGTCTGCGACGCATCCATGCCTCACCCCTGCAAGGAAGCGGTGAGAGGGGAGATTTTGCCAAGTGCTTGGATACTGGAGCCTGATGTAGTGAATGGAAGAGATGTCACCAGAGTTATTTACATGGCACAGGTAAGATTCTGCTGTCTGTCCGACGGTGAACACAAAAAGCTGTCACATACCACAACATTTCAGAGCTGTAACAACAAAGACAGATAATTGTTATGCTATTCTCCATGAAGTGACTTTAAAAGCCACATCCAGCTCACACTGATATCTGTCATGATGTCCAGCAATGCAGAGAGTCTTACTAGGCTTCTGCATAAGCACATGGTACTGGACTGAATTCTGCAGAAGCACCTGAGGGCTGGAGCACCTCTCCTATGGGGACAGGCTGAGGGAGTTGGGTCCTTCTAGCGGCCTCCAGAACCCAAAGGGGCTACAGGAAACCTGGGGAGGGACATTTGATAAGGGCCTGTGGGGATAGGGCAAGGGGCAAGGGTTTTAAACTAGAGCAGGAGAGATTCAGATCAGACATCAAGACGTTCTTTCCTCTGAGGGTGGTGAGACACTGGAATGGGTTTCCCAGAGAAGTCATGCATTGCTCCATCCCTGGAAGTGTTTCAGAGCTCTGAGAACCTGGTCTTTAAGGTCCCTTTCAACTCTCTAGTCAGTCTATAATTCGATGATGATTCTACGATACCAAGTTTTTACGTCAAAAGCTGCTTCCTTGAATATCGAGACTTTTCTGCAAAGGTTTATTAGCAATTTTAGTGCAGGTTGTATTCTCGGGGGATGAGCCAGGAAGGAGAGCCTTTCTTTGCATTTCCTTCTTGCTGCGGACACAGGAATTCCACCTCGGGTTATATTATTTTGAAAAAGCATGAAAATACTTGTTAACTTTTATAAATGAAGTTGTTAATTCTTTACACTTAATAAATACAAAGGCAAAGTCAAGATCAGGATTCCAGTTAAGAATAAGAAAATCTTGTCCTCCATTTATTAGAGATTCATCTGAAAAGTAGGCTCTCCTTGAGACACTGGTACCAAGTACTTAAAAATGACTGGAAGAAAACACCATAATGTGTATAATGTATTTTAAAGAAGTGCTCAACTGAGATCTAAATGACATTAGTCTTTTAAACTTTTCTATATAAAAGACATTTTTGAAGATACAGTTTTAAAATATTATCTTTAAATGATAGTAATTACACATATGCATTGTAAAACATATTAATTCAGATGCATTTAAAAATTTTATATGCATTTTAGGTTGCACTTCAGTAAATGCTTATACATTTTCAGTAACACTGTATCTGTCTCAAACTAGTAATATTTAATCTAAGCTCAAATTCAAAAGTTGCTGAAAGTAACATCAAATAGCAAAGCTTTGAAAGTCTGTGGAGTATTGGGAAGGAAAAGCTGAAAGGCCCTCACGAATGAGAGCATCGGGCTGTAAAGTACTTGTATGCTGCTTAAACTGACACCTTCAGAGCTGCCGGAGAAGGGTTTTGTTCAAAACCAGGACCAAACCCCAACCTGTGGCCTTTCTTCCACTTCCTGCAGGTGGATCTGGGTGCCCCGGCGATTCCCGCGCGGCTCCTGAGCTCCATCGCCAAGCGCCAGCCCCTGGTGATCGCGCGACTGGCGCACTTCCTCGCTGGTTAGGGTTTGGAGCAAAACCAGACCCTGAACAGCAGCTGAGAGCCCACCAAGTGACAGAAGCATCTGGAAGGGTAATGTAAAGTGCTGGCTCATCACACAGCCACAGCCAACCTCGCCTGGGGAGCCCAACTGCTACCGCTGGGCTGTACACAAGTATAGTTAGAAAAAAGGATCATTTTAGCTAACGCCGCTCAGAAGAAACCCAGAAAGTTTCATGGGGAACTTGTCCTGGAACCAGCAGTGGAAAGGCCTCCATGGAGCAGCAGGAAGCTGTGCTGCCTCTGCAAAGAGCAGAGGAGGAGACTTTGCTTTAGGACAGCCAGCATCTTCCATGCAGAAGTGCAGTATTTAATTTCTGTTTGCAAGAAGCTTCAAAGATCAACCTTCCTTCTTTAAGAAAGTTTAGACAGCAGTGGGAAGGTGGCAATGGAAGCAATGAAACACACCTCAAACTAGAAACAGCACACGTAGAGCTGGAGACCTGCTGCAAGCTCTTGAGGAGAGCTGAAAGCCACTTTCTAACATTGAACTAAGAATCAGATGCAGAATTCCTAACAGTGTAGATAAGTTATTTCACTGAGCGAGCTGGCTGAGCTTCCCCTTGAGAAGGGAAGCTAGAACAGCACGATACCCACCAGTCATCCTGCACCCTAGAGAGGCTTCTGGCTGACTGCTTGCAGCCACTACGCTATGCAGCATCCGTGGAAACCACCACACCTCAGGACACAGTTTTACTGTACTGCAGAATTAGGTGCTTTGAAATAATAAAAGAAACCAAACCAACAGCTGTAAACAGCAACACTTCGTCGTTAATAGGGAGTAGTAGTACTGAGGAAATGGCTTGGTTCTAGAATTTCAATCCCGCAAATAAGAGTAGCTCCAGCATTTTTCCACAAGGGCTTTTTCCATCAGCCCCTTCCCACTTTTACCCAGGTGCATTATGAGTGGGAAATGTAACCGGTCACAGGCTCATCGCACCTCCTTGGTCTCCAACATGCCCGGCTGCCTCGTGGCAGTGACCGCAGACTCGTCCCATCCAGTTACCTCATGGTATGTTCTGTTGAGCTTAGACCAACAAATCCTGCTTTCAGGCTTTACATGTTTGTTCAGTGCGCTCCCTTATTTGGTCACGCGTTCCTCCAATTAAACAAAACGACACCCAGCTCAAATCTCTGAATAACTTCATGGAGTTCTTCAGCACAACGGTAAAGAATCACTTTAGATACCTTATCTAAGCAATAAAAGCTGCTATGATATGTTTTCTTTAGCTCAAAAAAAAAAAAACCAGCCCACATTGTTAAGAAGCTATTGCACTTTAAATTTGTCAAGTGAGAGCGATGCAGTCAAGCACCCACCTCACCCCAGTCAGCAGCTGCTACTTGAGCAGTTACTTTCAGTACCAGATGTGTTTTCCCAGCATACAGTGCCGTCAGCTGCACCACCCACCCTGCAGTTCCAGAGCCATGAGTGACTTGTACTAGATCTTTGCATAGGTGTAATTTTGGCTCTCAGCTTCTGTGTTATTTCCTGTTATTAACATACTAAGTTTTAAAAGAAAATAACTGTTGATAGTTAAGAAAATAGCAGTTTTGAGATGTACCAGCCCAAGGCTTTCCCCTCCTCCTGCCGCCTAAAACTATAATCAGGTAGAATAACAAAACTTTTCACATAAAAATATGCTTTGTTTTATCTTTAGATGGTCATGGTTGCAATCTTAACACCAAGCTACTCCTGTTCTCTTTTGGTGAGGCTCTGGCCTGCCAAACTCAGTCATGGGATGGGTCATGTCAAGTGTCACACATCTTCCATAGCCCCTCAGAAAATGGGGCACCCCATCACCAAGTTTACAGCAACTGTGTGGAAAGACAGATTGCCAGGTCTGCAACCTGCCACACAGCACCCCCCTCGTGGTGGAATCCAAGAAAGGACGAGCTCTGTAGACAAAAACCTGGAGCAGAAGCAGCAGCGCAGGGCATGGGCGCTGGCCCCAGCGCTGCTGCCACAGTGTTCTGGCAGAGGGAGGGAGGGCTTCATACAATCCCCAAAAGATTTGCTCAGTGCTTCACATTTTTTTTTTTTCCCTTTTATTTTTGGACACGGCACTAGTGATAAAGCAGTTTTTGTAGGAAAAACATCTAGGGGGACGCCTGTTGATCAACGATGCCAGTGCCTATGAAGGATAATGTCTTCTTGTACAGTGCATCAGATGTTTATTTTTATATACACATAAGTTTTTTCTATGTTTACAAATTAAGTTATTTATATATGCTTGTTTTGAAGCGTTTTTATATGCTAGCAAAGCTATGTTTTATTTTTATCGGTGTTGAATTAATGTAACTTTTTTTTAATACAATCTTCAATTGATACTAAAAAAAGGCTATTTATATGAATGTTTTCCTTTGCAAATATAACATTTTATGGTACCCGTTAACGTATGGCATTGGTTTGTTTGGAAGGAAGAACTAAAAACCCAGCAGATACCTAATTTGTTAAGCTACAACAGGCCAAACCCAACTTCCTGTAAGTTCCTGCTGAGCAGTAGATGATCAACCTGGTTGTGTTGTACCACCTACTGATGCAGCTCTGCTCTTAATCAAGATTGCTATTTTCATATCCACAATAAATGGTATTTTCTACACAAGAAAATGTGCCCCACGTTATTTTGCTCCAGCTGAGATAGATACCCACCCATCTTATGGAACAACGTTGGATGGAGAAACCACATCAAGACAAGCTGGAGGGCACAGAGGTATGTACGGCTCCTCCGTACGGAATATAAATTGGCAGCACAAGTCAAGAAGCCTGCTGCTGCTTAAATTTGGTTTCTGTGACATGGTATCTTATCCAAGCGAAGGGGTTGTTGGTTTGGGTTTTTTTTTTGTTGTTAGAAGACCAGCTGAAGCTTCATGCTGAGTCCGGTTACACAAGACCTCTGGCCTACACATCCAGAAGGAAGTTAATATAATGCTACTTTTTCCTCATTTTCTTTTGAGAGTTACGAGTTTGCAGGAGGGCACCTGGCAGCAGGCAGGCCACCCGCTCTGCTCGAGCTCACCCTGAGCTCTCCTTGTACTAAAGCCAGCGTCAGCACCCGGGGAACAGGTACAGTGGTGTGAAGCGCTCACACAGAGAAGTCAACTGGCCCCGTGGGACTGCAGAGTCAGCCACACTCATGAGCATGGGCCCACTGCCGAGGAGCCCCAGGCACAAGACACCAACTGTTCCCAAGGTTTAGTGACAAAAGTCGAGTGTCTGGCTTTAGAGTGGCCAAGGATCACGGGATGCCCAAGGCCTCGAGTAGCTGCATTAATTAAGACACAAGACCATGAAAACAGAGGTGTTTGTTCCTTACTGCTGGTTCCCACTGAAGAGCCAACAGCCTCCTGCCCCATAGGGCACACTGATGCTCTCTGGAAGTAGTAAACTGCTCCTGGGGCTTTGAAATAAAAAATTCAAAGCCTGTTGTATAAAGGTGTGTTGACTTCATGAGAATGGCAGTGGCCACGGTAGTGCTGCAAAGAGGTTTAGAATCCTCCAAGTCAGATCTAGAGTATCTTTTTTAACCATTATGGATTCCAGAGTCTTCCCTCGTCTACCATATCCCCCCGCCCCTGCACCACAAAATAAAGTTAATTTCAGGATGAGGAAAACAGCAGGAGACCAGACAGGAGCAATTCCTAAATTTTCTCTGCCCCATGCTTTGTGGTCAGGCACAGTTTTTGTGCTTCATCCCCATACAACGAGGTTACACAGCAACAGCTTCAACACAAGAGAGGACACTTAATCATGTTTATTATGCCAAACAACAGCTCCAAATGGCTCTGCAGCAGGATGTCACAGATAGATAGCCTCAGGGAGCAGGCAGGGTGGGAGGTGGTGCACTTGCTATTTCAATTTGTGTTGCCACATCCTTCCTGCACACACAGCAGCCCTACCTCTAGGGACCCTCTGCTTCAAGCACATCAGAACACCCCTGAAAATGAGGCACGCAGATGGAATCTTTCACTGCATTACTTGGGAACCGAGTCAAGAAAAAGCTCAGTACAGTTCAGACACTAATGTTCCTCTACAGTGTCCCTCTGTAGCGAATCTATTTTAAACAGAAGCCACAGTTCTACCTAATTAGGTCTGTTTGTTTGTGTTTTTCTTAAATCACTGACTCCAACATGTAACCTTTGCTCACCTTATACAAGAAAGTGGCAAGTTCCTTAGCCAGCTAAAAAGCCCTGGGCTTTCCTCTGTCCAGATGTTGTCCCTTCTTAACATAGTATTTGCTTTCTGGAAAGAAAAAACAAAACAAAACTACAAATGAAAGCACAAAACCCTGCAGTAATAGGCCACTCCTAGGCAAAAGGAAGTAATATCCTCACTGCTGCAGGTGGCTGGGGGGAGGAAAATCCTATGAGCCAGCTAATGAGCTGGCTAGCACCAGCAATCCCCACCACAGACCCAAACCCCAGTTTAAGGAAATACTTGGGGAGGTGTGGGAGGGCAATCGAGCAAGGGGTCACATCCCTGGTGATGATCTATCTGCAAGGGCAGAAAACACCCACTGTCCTCCACAAAAAGGATTCCTTTCCAAACGACCTCTCCAGGGTAGGTCACAGTGCCTTTTCCACTACTTTTTCATCTGTTCTTCTAGGCTGTAGTGTTCTTGCTGCAGCACTTCCTGTCTGACAAAACCCAAACTCAAGGCAAGAAGGATTATAAAAACAGTGAATAGCAGCCAGATGTCATGTACCTTCACATTCTATAAAAGTGTCTTAAAAATACTGTCTTCAGTAAAAAATATAAACACCTATTTTCTCCCGTATTTCTATTAAAAACCCTGGGAAATTACAAGTTCTGTTTCCAACAAGAGATGGAAAAACACTTAAGCATCTACATCTTTCAAGAATAATGCCATCAGTGTTCTGGTGTATATATTTAATATGGTTTAACTTTTGAAACGAGTCTTAAAAAAATTAAAATAAAACCTTTGAAATTGAGCTTACAACGAAAAATAAATATTGGCTCATCTTCATGTCATACAGGGTCACCTTTTCCCTCCCCTGATAGGACAGTCGAAGGCAGGGAGGCAGGGGAAGCCACCAGGAAACCATCATTCTGATCATGGAGTAACTTGTCCCCTTTGATTGATTCCTGGGTTTGGTCACAGTCTGTTGCTGCACTAATACAGAAAGTCTCTATGAGTCTAAAAAAGGGCTGCTCTCAGCCATGGTCAAGGTGCTTAAAGGACTTTTGACTTGGAGATCCATTTGCTGATGTAAATCCGTCAGCAGAGTCACCACAGCAAAACTTCCGTGAACAGAAAGACCAGTGCAGGTTTTGCACAAAGTGACCTGTTATGTGCAGAAGGCTCCCAGCAACAACCTCCCAATGCATTTGGAAACTCTACGCATTCCATCGGCATCTTCATTACTAAGTTTTGGCCACTAGCTTTGTGCTGTCACAGTACCTAGAGATTGTCTAGTCAGCTCACAAGGTTTAGTCCTGCGTTCTTCTATATGATGTTCTGATATAAATACTCTGGACAGCATTTCCAGTTCTTTTGAGAAATCCTGTAACACACAGATACAAACCAGAGAATCCTTATTAACAAAGATCAACACAGAGGGTTACTTACTTACTTTTTTTCTAGTAAAGAACCTTGCTGTTGATGGTTTTCCTGGGCAGAAACGTAGACGAGCTACAAAACTGATGGCAGCGATGAGTGCCAGGAGGTCTGTGTGTTCAGCCTCTCCTCTAATCCCCATACCCTTCTCAAAAATCACCGCCACAATTTAAATGGTTAAACAGCCCCGACACGCAAGTGCTTATCAATCAGCCTTGAAATACTGTCTGTTGTTTTTAGCAAGGGAATTGGGCCTTTTCCTACATTTTGACTCCTCTCACATTTGGGTTGTAGGTGGCAGACAGGTTTAAATGCAAATCTGGTCAGTTAAGACCCTCCCCAACATGTCATTGTCAGGTGGAGCACAACAAACACATTTGGTCTAGAACTGGGAGCTGGTAACTGAGCCAGTTGGTGGCCAAACTGGTTTACAATATTCTTATAAATGTTTCCGTTGTGTGGGCAATGCTGGGACACTACAGATTTCAGCCCCGCTAGTAACAGTAGTAAGCCTGTGGGAAGCCAGTCCTGCTTCTGGGCAGGGAAGGCTATGGGCTTCATCTACATGAAACAGAAGTACAGGCATTGACTGTTCATGGAGCTTTACTTTTTATTTCACTTACTGTTCACACACACCTCATTACTTACTGAGGGCCAAGGAAGCTCTTTGAGGCTACGCAAGCAACTCTCTATTTCACTAGTTCTCATTAGCTCATGTTCTACAAGACCATGAAGCACGAAAAGGAATAAATCCCACTGCAGAAGAGAAAAAAAAACAGTAAAATTAAAATCAGCAACTCAAAAAGAAATGGATTTTGTGTCATTTCTTTGTCCATACAGAATTTACATCTTTCTTCTTGGATCAGAATGTGGAGACAAAGAGTGAAAGGAGAAAGTCCATTATTTCTCTGGATGTGGTAATGAGGGACACTAAAGAGCAACACTCAAAAGAAGGGAAGAAAATAACCTCAGTTCATACATTGTATCCCACTCAAGTCTCAAAATTTCTAATTCTCAGTTTCCAAACACACCATCCACAGATCGCAACGAGCTTTACCTCTCGCTGCTGAAGCTCTGCCAGATAACCCATGTTCTTCTTGCTGAAGATCAGCTGCACAGGAACAGGTGTCCCAAAGTCCTCCTTCCAGACAGAAAGCAGCAGTTTTAGAAGGCCATAGGTGGGATTGTTCCTTACACGCAGCCTCTCGGAGCGCTTCTCCGTCAACTCGAGCCTGAGACTGAGTGGAACACGATCTGAAACTGTCAGAACGGGAAGCAAGGTCAACTTCTATAGCTGCATCATTTTCCTTTTATAGTCATCATCTTGGTCTGACAGCACAGTGTACGTTGCTAGTATCTAAGTGATCACTTTAGTGAGTGTAAACCAGTGTACAAGGACTGGGGTTTAGAAACATGCAAAATAATGAGCTTAGAAACTATACAAAGTAGTACTACATAGGAAGAGATTTATATCAGTCACAGAATCACAGACTGGTAGGGGTTGGAAAGGACCTCTGGAGATCGAGCCCAATCCCCCTGCCAGAGCAGGATCACCCAGGGCAGGCCACACAGCAACAGATCCAGGGGGTTTTGGAAAGTCTCCAGAGGAGAAGACTACATCACCTCTCTGGACAGCCTGTGCCAGTGCTCTGTCATTTTCAAAGCAGGGAGAAAAAACACCTGCATATTTAACACAATAAAGCAAGAGAGGGGGGAAAAAAAAGAACCACCACAACCAAAAAACCTGAAAACATTTAGAGAAGTCACAATACACAGAAAACAAGTGACTTCCATTATCTCCAAAAAGAGCTGCAAAAATGTAACTTAAGGGAATAGGTCCTTAACTTTTGGGGCAAAAACCCAACACCTCAGCTGCAACTTTTTCGAGGCAGAAATACTGGAAAATATATCACATATTTAAGTGACGTTATCAATAAATAAAAACCAAAGGAGATGTGGATGAGAAGACCAGATCTGAAGGATGGTTAATCACAGTAAAATGCAGAAGGTGGAAGGGAATGAAAGCACCTAAATAGACTGAAAAAAAAGAAAAAAAAAAAAGTCTGCAGACTTAATGACACCAAGGAGAATCAAACCTCCATGAGCTCTAAATACTGAAGTCTCTGACCCCAAGGATTTAAGAGAACTGTAATAACAGATTTCAGTTTAAATAGCTTATCATGGTTGACTTACCCAGCAAAGAAGCCAACTCAACTGTGCACTTTGCCAGCTGTTGTTCTGATGTGGGACACATGAACTGGAAAACACAAAAATATGTTGTATCTTTGTCCTTGCACTGCAGACTGGACAGAGCAGGGCTTCACAGGGGATAAAAATATCATAGAAGAGCAGGCAATTTACATCAAGAAGGACAGAGTTGTCATCAGGAGACCATTACAGACAAAGACAAGATCATACAGGAAAAAGGGATCCACAAAGGCTAATTCTAAGTAACAAACAGACAGAAAAATTATAAAAAAAGATGCAGTGCAACTTTGTCAAGTTGAGCTCAGATCAAAAGCATTCAACTGAACTCAACGGCGAGATGAGACAAACTAAGAAGTTTACAGGTACGAAGAAATCTCAAAGTGGTCCAACGATTATTTTTTTTCATTGCTTTTTTTACTTCTACCTTTCGACATCGAAGTGTCTGACTCAATCTTCCTAGCAAGCACTCCAGCCAGACGTGGTCAATCACTTCATCCTCATCCCGTGGCCCCACAGCAACACAGAGTACATCCTTGATGAAAACGAGAGCAGTAATTCACCTATTAGTATCCTGCACTTCCACAAACAGATCTTTTAACAACACATAATCATAAAAAAAAAATTAAGCTAGTTTCCTCATTTCATTAGACAGATTAAAGCTGAATTTTTTACAGCTTCACCTAGATATGGTTTTCTGCCATAGCTCTCACTAATGTGATGAAGTCGAAGTCAAAAAATCAACGAGGGCAACTTCTCCAGCCTTCTTAAAAGTAACAAGGTCTGCAAGCTCTAGATACATCTGATAGCAGAGCAAGCAAGTTCAGGGTAGAAGGGCTACAGAAATCCAGAGTCCTCTTTTATTGTCAGAGTAGATTCAGTGTCAATAAAAAACCTGAGTATGAAGAGCACTAACAGAGTTATGATACGAAAAATGGTTTAGCCAATTTGATGTGGTAGCACTTTCCATCACCAACAATTTACCAGCCAGTATCAGAAACCCAGGATGGAAATCAAATTTTAAAAAAGAAAAATTTTACAAGCTTTACCTCAAGATGCCATGCAAAAAAAAAAATAAAAAAAAAAATCAATCTTAAAAAAAGCAACAGTTTACAGAAAAAGCCCCTAGTTTCCTCACATACCTTACCCTCCTCTTTTTACTTTAGCTCAAGCAGGAAAGTGTTACAGGATGGGTGCTCATTCTTATACAATTGCTGGGAATGTGATGATAGTGAGATTCAGCATTATTGCTCAAACAGACACACAGCAGCAAAAAAAAAAAGAGGCAGAACACATAATGGTAAAAAGGTGAGATTTTTAGAATTGTTCTTTTCCTCATGGGTTAACTCACACAGGTTATAATTGTACGATTTTTACAAGAGCAGTGACATTTTAAAAGCCTGGGATAAAAAAAATACCAAAATTTAACTTGAATGAGCTAGAATAGAAATCTCCACCTTAGGTCCAAGCAATTTAAGTTCATACCATCACCACCTTTTTAAGATACTCTGGTCCTCCCTAATTATAGCTGAATGAAGGTGCAGACGCAGACTGGCAAAAATCTTTCAATGGATTCATCTGACACTTAATTCAATGTAGAGTTTCTGGTGTGTAAGATTGGATTGTCTGTTGAGCTCTATGGAACTGAAAGGCCCAACAGGAAACATTCTAAACAGAGACCAGGAGACTCTCCGTAAAAAGAGTATAATCTACTAAAAAGTAGCTATTTTGATGTGCTGACTTGACAGTTGTGCACAGCGCTCATCACACAATGGCTTTGTATCAAAAAAGATTCATTTGCCATTGTATCCGAGATACTACTCCTGACCAGGGAGCACTGAGCTACACACAGACAGCAAGCTGGGGGATCAAAAAAAACACGAGACCTTTCCATTGTGCTTCTTAAACACTCCTCACAGCCAGTTCCTTAGAACCAGAACGTCCCCTTAATATGAAAATAAATAATAATAAAAAAAAAATAAAAAAAAGAAGCACCCACCCGCACCAATGTGAAGAATAAGAAGGGAGTCAGGGCAGCCAGGAAGCAAACACTCTCTACCTTAATCTCGTTGATGATCTGGGAAGGAAAGGGAGCACAGTGCTGACAGCCTGGAGGGCACTCCCTTCTCAACTCCAGAGCATCCTCACCAGGCACGGGAAGTCCTGGGACTTTAAGCATTCTGTTGAAGGTTGCCTTCACTTCTCTTTTGATGAGTGCTACAAAGAACATGGAACAAATCCTGTTTACTTCAGCTTCTCTCTCCAGCAAGGCAAATGTTTCCAAACACTCCTCTCATTAGCCTCTCGTTCTGAGAGCCGTGGCAAATGAGTAAAGGACAATTCACACTCTCAACTCCCTCTCAGTCTGAGCTCCCTTTACATGTAATAGGCAGAGGCACAGGTGGAGAGAGTGTGTTAACCCACAGCTCTAAAAGACAGTTGCCCATTCCCACCAGGTATCACTCATCTCATTTTCCATCAAAATATTTCACTGGGTTTAATGAACCCAGGAGCTAAGTCAGGAAGCAGTGCCAAAGTAGAAAGCTGAGTCAGCATGTTCATACCAGTTCTACCACCGTGCCCATGAAAGCCATATGTTTTCTACCAAAATAAGCTTTGGTGAGCACCCAAAATACTACACTCCTGCTGCTGGATATTCCTCCCCAGATTCTTGGCACAACCTCCTTAAACAATGGGTTTTCAGAGCTTCTGAAGAGTTGCCAGAGCACTATTACAGAGCAGAAGGACTACAGTTGCCTTCAGCCTGCTGAAAACACACCCAGTCCAAGAGGTGTTTGTTTTACAGAAGATTTCAGGAGCACTCTGTACATGGGGACCATTAAAGTTGCTCGAGAGAGCAGCTGTCTGTACCATATGTTCCAAGTGCTACGACAGCTTCAGCCTAGGTGCCATTTATCAGCAGCAGCTTTCCACAGCATTCATTCTCAGCATCCTACGAGCCTCCGTAACTAAAAATCACTTACATGAGGCCAGGACTGAAAAATCCCGAAGCAGGTTCTTGGAGCTAGAAATCATTCCTCTTAGTCCTAAATAAGGAAGGACAGAGCAACTGCCTGCCTCCCACTAAAAAAAAAATGAGTAGGATCAAGTACTGGAATAAATTCTACCCCTCGATCTCTGAAATAAAGTACAACACACAGGTTAGAAGGTCCAGTTCAGGGTAAGAAGACTCACCTGCAATGTTGGCAGAAAGCCAGCCACAGGCCTTCTCAGTAGCCAGTTCCACTGCAATGTCTTCTGCGCTACTTAAAACCTTTAGAGGGAGGATAAGAAGTGATAGGAGATTTACTACCAGTCACAACATTATAGGCAGTGAGAAGTCAGAAGGAAGCCTAGAGTGAAAAAAGCTTAATTTTGGCATGCACCATTTAAACAGCACCGCCACCTCTGTGGGAACTGAGCAATAGGACTGAGCCCATTTTCATTTCCCAAACCCCATCAGCTCTTGAGGAAGTTGATGTTAAACCAAAAGCATTCTCCTTGCAAGATGAATGCAATTACATCCAAGGCAGCCTGGCAGAGGTGACCCTCCTCAGCTGTTAGTCCTCACACGAGGCCATCGATAGATTCCATTATCCTACACTATTAAGGGATAAGTGAAACAGCAAGGGAAAAATGGTAATGGTCCAGACTTAAAGTCAAGGCCTTTAGGGAGTTTTAGTGAAAATACATACTGCTGCAGATGTTTCTTCTGGCAATAACACTCTTACTGCCTCGGGACCTTTCTTTTTGCAAAATCTGCAAGAAAAGAAAGAAAACGTGCCACGGGACTAATCAATGTTCTAGGACAACACGCAGAGGCCGTTCCCTGTAGCAACTTTCACACACATTTTCTTACAGTCAAAACCAGTTGGAAGGCTGCAGTGAAATAAGTCAGAGCAAAAGAGTCAGACAAGGAACGAGCAATCACAAATGACAAGCCACCACGCTGCACCACTTTGTTTCCCAGAGGGGAAATACAATAGCTGCAGTGGACGTCTGTGTGGAGCTGGGTGCAGAGGGACACAACACAGCATCCTAATTCCTTCCTACAAACACAGCACTAACTGGAGGCGCAGCACAGTTACCCTAAGAAGAGCAGAGGTCAAGGTCTATAATGACCAGAACCTGAGTGGGACAGGCCAAGCCGAGGGAGGCTCCGAGACTCCACAAGAAGAGGAGAAGGGAAGGCACAAGTTTAAACAACTTTTCCTCCTTACTCTCTGCCTTTGATGAGTGCCTGGGCCCCTTCCTCATACAGATGAGCGCACACCTCTTCTAGCAGCTTGTCGTGATTAGCAGCCTCCTCCTTCACTTTATCCTGCAACATGACTTCAGCCCTTTGAACCAATTCTGCTACCAGCGTAGCCCTGCAAAAAAAAACACCCAAGAACAATCTGACAGACTGAAATCAATACGAGAAAGAGTGCACACTAACTGTAACCAGCTGTTCTCCCCGATTTAGGGGGATATCCATCTCAAATGCAGAAGGAGAAACTTCTTTCCTGTGAGGGTGACAGAGTCTGGAACACAGAGGTTGTGGAGTCTGTGTCTCTGGAGACTTTCAGAACTCGGCTGGACACAATCCTGGGCAACCTGCCCTGGGTGATCCTGCTCTGGCAGGAGGGTTGGACTAGGTGACCTCCAGAGGTCCCTTCCAGCCCCTACCAGTCTGTGAAACCACTCTGCTAAACAAGAACTAATCACACCAATCACCCTCTCCTTGCTTGTTTTGTAAGGAAGAAAGCAGCAACAAAGACATCAAAATAGTACTAAGAGTCAACAGTCAAAACCCTTTAGGTTTTAATAGAAACATATATGATTATAGGTGTCTTTTCTATCCTTATGTTTTCAATGGATAGTGGTCACAAGTTCAAAGATATCAACAGCAGCCCACTACAGCTGGCATTCCTTGAGGGCTGATACCATTTAATGTCTTCAACAAGCTGGACGGCAGGACAGTGCAAACTCTCCGCAAGCTCATGAGTGACACGCTGGAGGGCAAGGCTGCCATTCAGAAGGACTGGGACAAGGTGGAGAAATGGGCTGACAATGAGGTGGCCACTGGGCACCTGTACAGGCTGGAGTCTACTGGCTAGGGAGCAGCTCGGCAGAAAAGGACCTGTAGAAAAGTTCCCAGTAGATAAGCTAGATGAGTGAGCTGTGTCCAAAAGAGCCAACCTTATACTGGGCTGACACAGCAACAGTGCAGCCAGGAAGCCACTGTGAGGCTGCACCTGGATCACTGTTGTCCAGCTTTGGGGCTCCAGTACAACAAAGGCAAAGACTATTTGAGTCATTGCAGAAGAAAAGAAAATAATCCTTAAGAAAGACAGCTGGGATGCTGGAGCACACAATCTACAAGGAGATTGGGGGAGCAGGTTT
The DNA here is from genome assembly GCA_013396935.1 of Baryphthengus martii. Taxonomy (NCBI): domain Eukaryota; kingdom Metazoa; phylum Chordata; class Aves; order Coraciiformes; family Momotidae; genus Baryphthengus; species Baryphthengus martii. Next base: position 116,401 of record VWZK01017392.1, read on the forward strand.
CACTTATCCTGGAGCAGAGGAGCAGGTGAAGGGAGAATGAAAGGTTCTAGAGAAGACAGAACAAGACTCTCCCAAGAAGTGTGCAGCTAAAGGTTGGCAGGCAACATGCACAAGCTGGAACAAGGGAAATTCTGACAGGATAAAAGGAAACATTTTTCACAAAGCCTGGGAAAACTAAGTATTGGAACATGGTACTAAGAAGCTGCTGAATCCCTGTCTTTAGAGACTTTCACAACTTAACTGGCAAAGGTGCCAAGCGACCTTATCTAACTTGAAAACTGGCCCTGCTTTGAGCAGGAGTTTGGATCATATGATCTCCGGAGGTCTTTTTGACCTGATATTTTCCTATCATTAGCAACAACATTCTGAAAGGGATCTAAAGTTTCAAAATGCTGCACTGTGTTCACATTCCAAGCATCTCACAGTCATATAACCCTCCTCTCTGCATCCTTTCACAAATGCCGCTCTACGATGGCAATCAGATGTTGCTGGATCCCACAGCCCTCGGTGTTCCATTATACAGCATGGTCTGAGGGACACTTTCTTGTCCCCAGACACACAATTTTAAAGGATCAACTCTTTGCCTCGTTAGCGTCAAGTTGCTAAAGCCACAGAACAGATCATTAGCACTTACTTGATGTGCTTAACGCAGTTGGATCCCACCCTCTCCGCCACAAATTCAACTGTTCTCCGCAGTGAGGGAGGCTGGTTGTGGAAGAAGGCCTGCTCCAGCTCTACCTGTTCAAGAGAAAAGTGCTACAATTATTAGAGCAATTCACCCAGATCCTCCTCTCCTCAGAGTAGGAATGGGGGGCGGGGAACTACCAGGTGGAACTGTGCTACAAGGCCTGCCATTGGCCTATACTAGAACTTTCTGCTACTGTAGCATTCAGCACACATGTCAAATATTTGCTGTTTCTTTATAACCATTTAACCCAAAGTTCATTATCAGCTTTTAGGAACCTACAAAAGCAGACACACAGCAAAGGGAAGAATGGGAGAGTTCTAACAGCACCTACTAGTAGTGAGTCACCACATAGGGTTTGATTTTGGAAAGAAATGATCCTCTCTTAATTATAGGCTGGCAATCCTGTAGGTTCCTACACAGTTCATTCTTTCCTTGACAAATGTAGCTACAATCCAACCAAAACAGAGCATGAGAAACACGCCAACATTTAAAGAGGCAGCCAGAGAAACAGACTAGTTCTTCTAACTACAAGAATGTTTACTGAAGTTACCTGGATTTCAGCACTCACATGGTATCCCAGTGACATAACAGAAGAATACAGAGTAAGGACACTGACTGTTAAGCACAATGTTCCCTGGGGCCTAGGCTCATGCTCTTCTTTCTCTGGCATTAGGACACCACTATGTACCTTATCCTCACATAAGCAACTCCTCCTGCCCTGCTTCCCCTTTTGACTCCTCTCATTTCATTACCTGCAGCTTCCTCTGTGTGATAGAAGCCTTGGGTGCCAAGGACTCTGCAGCTGTGGGAGTGATTTTCCTTATAAAGCCACCATTTTTCGCACCGCTGCCAGCCACAAAAGAGGCAAGCAGTTTCCGCAGCTCACCTGTACAGAAACACACACAAAAGCAGTCAACACCTTTGTCACCAAGGGAACTAATCAAAACCTGAGACTTCCACATTATCAGTCCTGTTTCCAGAGCAGATTCTCTCAGCTTCTGTGAAAGCTGAAGTTTCAGAACAGCAGCAGGGCAGCCCACCCATTTAATTTGCAGGGCACAGCAAGGCAGGCAAGCCTCCGAAGATAAAAGAGGAGGTTTCCAAAAAGCTCCCTGGCACATAGGACTTGTTCAGAAGGATCAGGGAGCTGTCATTTTTATGCATCCCTTTTTAGCACAGCAAGCAGGAACTGCAAGGTCTACAAGGACAAGAAGGCCAACAGAGTTAACACACAATTCCAACAGGGTCAGGGGAAAAGCTTGAAGACACATTCAAGCCCTAGAAGCTTTCGTGATGCAGGTTTAACATTCAATTTTCCTAGCAGCTAAGTCCCAAGAAGCAGAGCACCATCTCACCATCTAGGATTCTGTTGCCTACAGAAAGGGATTTCACCAACGGCAGTCAGATCCCAGGAAAAAGGTATCTCAAATAACCACCAGATAAAGCATCAGGACAGAAAAGGATTCTTCCCCCTTGCCTGACAGGAGAAACACACTCAAGGATCACGGCATTCCTCACAGTACAAACAGCTCTCCCTGTATCTAGGATGGAAAAGTTGTAAACCTACTCCTCATAACGCTTCCTTCCAGTTTGTGAAGGGTGAGTTGCCCTGTTCCTGTGTATACTAAGCCCTGCAGATCAACTGTCCCCACTGAGTGGCCTCCCTCCCCCCACTTTCACCAGATACTGTTCACAGCTACGGGAGCTTCTGCAATACAGCTTTTTAGTCAAGGCTGACTCACACACACTTGAGACCTGAAGTTGTGAGGAGGAGGTAAGAAAGATGATGTGAGGACTCACAGTATCAAAGGACAAATATAAACAAAAATTTAAAAATACAAATAAAAAGAAATACGTACTAATACACTTCATTTATATAGCAAATACAAATACTCACCAAGATAGGGACAACAGGTATAAAGCAACTGCTGATCCACCAAGGGCACAGAGTCCTGATGAGAAAAAGAGGGAAATGTTGAAAGGACACAGCAGGAAAGAAGCAGTTTTCAGCAAGTCAGAAATCCCATACACACGGTCACCGGCTTTCCAGGAAAACAATAAAATTAAGTGAATTCCAACGTGAACCTTGCAGCCCAAGACCAGCCCTGTAACGCTCAGAGAGCTGCTCTACACCCAATGAGCACAGCTCAGCCTTTGCTTCTGACCCCTCTGAAAGCCCAGCTGGGAGCTGGTGAGCACAGAAGGGAACCAGGACTGTTGCCACAGCTGCTACTTGTCAAAGAGCAACCTACCCATGGAGAAGACTAAATGAGGCACATCTGCTATGAGTTACACTCCCATTGGTGTCACCACCCAGACCCGCTGGAACACTCCACCAGGGAGCAATGGCCCTCAGTACTACATGGCACAGGCAGAGGCATGGGAGGGAAAAGCAGCTCCAGATGCGTCCTGGGGCAGGGTGTACTGTGTTCCTTTGGAAAACAAATAGAGTTTAAGACCAGGCTGGATGAGGCTCTGAGCAACCTGGTCTACTGGGAGGTGTCCCTGCCCATGGCAGGGGATTTGGAACTGGATGGTCTTTAAGGTCCCTTCCAACTCAAGCCATTCAAGGATTCTACAATTCTATGATTCTGCATCTCCTGCCACCAGAGACAGCGCAAAGCAGAAGGTTCTAATTGGAACAAAGTACACGCACATCTCAGCGAGCACGCTGCTCGTGTCCCAAGGAACAACTACTACCCTCATCCGGATTCAGAGGACATGCTAGTGCACTAACTCACCAACGCCTGAGCAGATGTCACAGTATCCATCATCAATCCCTCCTGCCTGACATCAGTGGTAAAAAACAACTCTTCGGGCACTGATGGGACCTGAAACAGAAGCCCCAGCAGTTACAGCCCAAAAGGCGGCCAGTAACTTACACCATTTCTGATAAGAGGAAAGTAAAATCTCACCAATCCGCCACCCACAAAACTCACCAGCACTAAGGATCCTCTCTGCCCTAAGGAAGAACCCCTCCATAAAATTACAAATTTCATTTGATTGCAGTAACATAACCCACCTTCCTTACCCTCCCCATAGTTTTAACCTTTCCAAGAGGTTTCTGCTGGGCAGTTACCTCGTTCCCAACTGGAGGCACAAAAGCATTTTGAAAGTTCATCACGCACCTTCCCTTTACCAGACAAAAAAATTCCCCAGTAACTCAAGGCTGCAAACCAGCACTCCATCTTTGTGACAAGAGCTTTCAGTTCTAACAGGAATCAGCTCTCAACTTGCTTACAAGGATGTAGAATGTGTTTCAGCAGCAATTAGTATTCCTACTGGAAAAAAGTTGCTTTGCACAATTCCACTAAAGGAAAGTAATTCTCCATTAGAATACAGAGGATTCTTTAAACCCCTCAAAAATGTAAGAAAACCAATGAAACAATAAGCTACTTTTTGGTAATGTTTAAACTCATTTCAATACTATTTTCTATTGAGTTTGTGCCCTGCTTTGTCTTCAGGGAAGAGCTGTGTGCACACAGGAGACTCTACCTGAAAAAGCCAACCCAGAACTGCAAGGATCAGCAGCTTGTTCAGGAAGCTCATCTCCTTATCTTCAGAAAGGACCATTAACCTGCCATGCAGCAAAAGCAGGAAGAGAGAGTGTTAGATTTCAGTAGTTCACTTTTCATCAAGGAAAAAAATCCCAAACCACTCATTTTCTAATTATACTATTTGTCACTATGGACATGTTCCTTATTTATCTGCCTAAAGAGCGGAGAACAAGCCCTACTTTTTTGTATATAAACATTTGAATAACATGCTAGTTTAAGTTTACACTGGAAATGTCAGTGTTAAGCACCTCTTTAGAATGTGCTTCATATTTTTCTCATGCGTACAGAAAAGGAAACTAGAGCATCATCAAGGCATGGGAGACCTTGTAGGTTTCGGGTTCAAATTCAAGGTTTAAAATTCACAGTTGCAGACGTAGAACGAGCAAACAAGGATTTAAAAAATTTTGTTTCCTTAGTGAAAAACCACAGATTTAAACCAAATATTAATCTCAGAGTTGAGGATGTGCTCCCTTTTCAGCATTATGTAAGATAAGAAATGTTCATAATTTGCACGCAAAAAAAAAAGAAAAAATTTACTAAGAATCTCAAACTAGGAGAATCATGGATTCTCAAACACTACGCACCTCAACTAAGCAATTCAACCTTCACAGAAAAGTTCCTTTCCCAGGCTCTTACCTGTATACCTGCAGCAAGAGACAAAACACTTTTCTGTAGTAATCAAGGAAAGGGGCAATATGATCCACCAGGGAAAGGTACTCCACAATCCAAGGAATGGTGAGGATAGAGTGCTGATCCCGAATCGATTGTCTCAGAAGCTTCAAGACATCCAGTACAGGCAGGGTCTTAATGGACAAGAAAAGTCAAAGCAGCAGCTTGAAGTTACCTTTTGATACTGAGAGAAAAACTTTGTATCTTGACTTTTTTTTCCCTAGGATTTCATCTTCTGTACACGTAAGAGGTGACTTGCTGGGTAATGAAAATGTTTCTTAGCACACCAGCAGGGGTAAAAAACACACTAGGATGGCAATCAGAGGTCCCACTGGGACGTTCAGAAGTTAAGCCTGACTACGCATGGGTGGAGCCAAGGTCTAACCCCTGCCTCCTCACGTTCGGCATGACGTGCTGCTAGCAGATGGGTGTGAAACCAACACAAGCGTTCTTGGTAGCTGGATTTTACACTATAAATACAAGTCTTAGCTAGGTCAGAGTTCTGATATGACAGTCCCAGATTAGCAGAAATAACAGAAGACCGAGCCCCTCACCCTCAGTGCACTGCTCCCTCTTTTCTGGCTTACACAAATTCTTCTTTTCTTCGTTCCCAATCCCAGAATACACAGCAGGGGCACAGAACAGTCTGACATCAGCCAGGAGCCACTGGCTCTGCTTTGAGAGAGCATAACCACCCACAATCCCCTCCTTGGAATAGAAAAGCTGCCTGTCAAGCAAAAGGCCACGTTATATTTCTTAGGAGAGTTTGTTTTCTTACTTGGTTTCTTAATGAGACGGCAGAGTCTTGCAAGTCTCTAGTGGGTTGCTCCACCGTGCGATAAGGCAAGAAAACAAGAAATCCCAGGAACTTGGCGAGGAGTCGTAGGCTTAACAGGACCACAGTGAAACGTTTCTTCTCATCCTGAAATGAAAGGAAAAAAAAACAAAACACCACAAAAAAAGCAAGCTGGGGCAATGCTACTCCAAATTGGCAAAGCAACTACCTACACTGAACTTCCACTCTCTTCATATCAAAGGACCACAGAGCTTTATCACTGCTTTTAACTAAGGGAAGTTTCCAAAATATGTATTTATCAAGCATTTTAAATTGCTTCTGACTCCACTGCTTCACTTAGAGTGAGAAGAAATTAATTCAAAAGCTTTCTAAACCAAGCAGCTCCTCAATCACCTCTTCCTATTAATAACTTGGGAGCCAATGGGAGGGCAGAGCTGGTCCTACATTGTCTCCTTTATCCCTCCTTTATCCCATTACTGCTCTGTGAGGCTTCGTCAACCTTTGGCTACTGCTTTGCTAACGGACAACAAGCTGTGACACCTCTCAGAGGTGTAGAGGAGTGAAGAAACATCTGAACAGGTAAAATCAGGCACAGCTACAAATTCATTCTATCTAAAATATTTCTGTATGGAAAAATAACAAGGAGCTATTTATTGCAAGTGAGTGCAACAACCGGGCACAGGTATTTCACTGTTCTAATGCAGGGCACTAATAACCTACAAGGAGGCTCTCACTTTTCAAACTCTTGTGCGTTATCTCTTATGACACAGTTCTACGAATCACCCTGCAGCATGCAAGTAAGCAGCAAGGGGCTCAGACATCCATAACCAAGTCACAGAGTTATGACAAAACCAAATGAAGAAGCTCTTGTCCAGCCAATACAGCAGTGGAAGCTCCAGGCAGCTCACAATCAAGCCGGTAACTCTTCGGGTACTAGGAGAGCTCAGGGAAATTCCTGCCAGATACATTTGCAAAAAAACAAGCTTACTTGTTCATCCATATCCGCTTCTCCATCACTGTGCTCATGCTCCACCAGAGTAAGGCCATTCAGTTCGAGTATCTTCAGGCACAGACTATCCATCAGGTGCTGATTGAACTGGTAACTTCAGCAAAAGATGATGATGAGTCAGACTGGGCTGAAAACAGCAGTAAAACCTCAACTAAAGCACGGCAAAATTTCAAGCTTGTCGCATGAGTTGTCTCAAGCACCAGCAGACATCCAGTGTAACAGACTGACAGACAAGAAAGCAACAGACAAGACCAGTACTAGCTGATCCTTTTCTTTTCTACTCAAAACCAGGAACCCAGCTTCCTCCTGCAACCCCTGAGCTTCTACCACACAAGAACCTCTTGGCCAGCCCAGCACCCATGCCAGGCAGAGCTGCACACTTTGACACTGGGAAATGCTGATGGCCTGGTACAAGATACTACGGTTTTATAGAAGGAAAGTTATTCCCATGTAGTCCAGCCTAATGTAGCGCAGACACACCAACACATGGCATGCTCCAGACAGAACCTGCTTATTAACATGTTCGCCACACGTGCCAGCCAAGAATATGAACTGGGGTATTATTCAGCTTAAAATCATTTCTGATCTGCTCTGCCTGGGCTACCCAGTGCTCCTGGCTCTCTGGGCAACTCCCTGGGGCAAGAGCAACACGCTGGTGTTCCCTGCTCGCCCACATGTGTCACGAAGGAAACACCGGCGTGGGGCAGCTCACCTTCCCGCGCTGAGGATGAAGTCCCTGAAGAACTGCTGGCACCCTGGGAATGAAGGGGGTGGACAAGGTCCTCTGATGCTCTGGGGAACAACAAATCTTTCCTGCAGCCTCTTCAGACGGCTCAGATTATCAGAACCCAGCATATTAAGGACATCCTGGTCTGGAGTGTCTCCCCAGCTTGCACCACCACCAACAGGACCTTTACACATCTTCAGGAGACAGAAAGAGCAGTGAGATGGAAAATCTGTCCTAAGGCATCATTTCACTTCATCTCTTAACTCATGTATTTCCCCTTCCTCACAAGACGTTGTTTTCAGAGTAATCCAAGCATGGCCTTTTCAAGCAGCTGCACTTACACAAGATCTGTTTTCCTCATGCCAAAGCACGCTACCCACCTAGGCCATGAACAGCCTAGAGATCTCCAGAGATGGAATTCCAATCCTCTACATCTAACTCACATCTAAGGCTGCATGTGATGTGTGAGGAGAATACCTATCACTTCCATGGTCTTCATGAACTATGATCTTTAGTCCAGGCTCCAAGGACAGTGACAATGCCCTGTGCATTCTCGTACCAGATTTTCCTGGAGTTTCCACAGAGTTAAATACAGTTAAAAATCAATGCCCCGCTCCCTCAAGCACATAGATACTACTCAAGACTCGAAGAATCACAATGTTGCAAAACTGTTTAGGTTGGAAGAAATCTCTTGGATCATCTCATCCAATCCTCTCGCTCAATGAGGATCAGCTACAGCAGGTTGGCCAGGACCTTGTACAATTAACTTTTAAAAATCTCCACAGCCTGGGACTTTGTAACCCCTTTGAGCAACCTGTTGCAGTGTTTGACCACCCACAGAGTAAAGAAGCGTCTTTTTGCGTTCAGACGGAATTTCCTTTTTCTCAATCGGTCTCCATCGCCTCACGTTCCGTCAGCAAACACTACTGAGAAGAATCTGGCTCTCTCTTCCTCATCCCCTCCCATCAGGTATTTGTACACAGCGCTAAGATAACCTGGAGCTCTCAGCTTCTCCTCACACAAAACATGTCCCAGCGCACTGGACTCACTCTGCTGAGCCCGTATCTTTCTTGTACTGCTGTGCCCTAAACTGGACACAGTATTCCAGACATAACCCAACCGACGCTGAGAAGAGATGACTGGGTACTCCTACCTCTATGTCAGGATAGTTTCAGTGAGAGAGATCATACTAAAAAGCAACATTTAACTATGTATATCAAGTAAACAATTACTCGGTTATGTTTACTCCAAAGTGAGCATCCTCCCCTCCCAAAAGGATATCTTGCTACAATTCCCAGCCTTTAAATGACCCCACCTCAACACAAAGCCCAGGCTAGGTTCTTTTCTGCATGAGTATCACACACAAAGTTCCACAAACGGCCTTCTAGTCAGATACACCGGATTCATTGAAGCCTCCTAGTTATCAGTTTAAATCTTTGGTTACCCTTGTGAAACCCTACAGTCTGCATTAGGTAGAAAGGAAAATACAGTACCTATGACTAATGAAATCCTGTTGATGCAACAAGGTCCTTCTTGCCTCATTCCCACAATATCCCTGAACACACACGCACACATCAGACAGGACCGCTGATGCCAACTCAAACTGGAGGACTTTTTAACATTCCAACAGCTCAAAACCCCCTGGTAGTGTGTGGGGGCTAAAACTCAAGGTGGGGGGTTGTGTCTGCTTTGCTTCAAAAGGAACCCACGAATAAGCCAGCCATTTATAGAGAACACAGTGAATATCTACACACCAATCCTTCATTCCTTCAGTTACAAAGAAGTCAGATGATGCTTGAGACTGGCCCTGCAAACTGCAATACTGCTGTTGCAGTGCTACACAGAAGAACCAGAGACTCTTTGCACTCCTATTGCTACTGAACATAACTGAGAACCTCTGCATTTGATACATGTCAAAATACATCCTTAAAATTTCTAAAAATGTTAACTGTTCTTAAATTTACAGCTCATGATGTGCTTACTGTGTCTTATCCCTGATTTACACAGAGTTCATCATCAATAATTTATCACTGATTTATATTTCTGGAAAAGGAAGGAAATCTCGAAAAGCCGGCTCTCCCCAGAAGATGTCAGTAGGAAAATCTCAAAGAAATTTTCAAGACAGTTTGTTTCCTCAGGCTGAGGAAGGACCAAATCAGTTCTGATATATATCTTCATTAAAAACCAAGTCATTTACCTGGATCAGTTGCTTCTGAAAGAGCCTGGCAAAATGGCTGTGGTTGCAGGTAGCAGATAGGTGAGCCATCATGGCCCTGTGAAGAAAAACATCACAAAATGCTGACTGGATCTCTGTGGTGTTCTAACTTCAAACTATACCAAAAGCATAAAATAACTGTTTTTAAGACAATGATCTCCAAAGGCCACTGCAAAAAGCAACATCTTAATAACCAGGTCTCCCAAGCACTGAGCCCCATCTGCTGATCACAGAAACAAAACTGAGACCCTGCAGAGCAAACACAGCTGTAGAGATAAAAAGACTGTCTGTCTTTCCTGCAGTAATGCTGTTACTATGAAGAAAATTAACTTGTTCAGCTCCCACTCTCCCCTGTACAGAGCAGTGAGTTGAGAGTTCACAAATCCGCAAGTAAGAAAACAGCAAGAGAAGTACTTCTGATTCTCAAAGAGAAGGAAAATTTCTCTAAATCTCAGCCTTGATTTGCTCTTGCAGTGAAAAGTCACTTTCATACAATTAACTTGAGTAGGCTGGTGGCTGAACACAGAAATCTGGAAACATGAAATGCTCACACAACACAGACAGTGACAGTGTTCAGACCACAACACACTGGTTGTGCAAGTGTCTTTTTCTGTGATTCTGAATAAAGAAAGAGCTACACCAAGAGTGATCGTATGAAGCCCCACGTATGGCTGGTTTCTTTACGATAACAGCTGATACTTCTAAAAAGAAGCAAGTTTCCATGTACAGTCTCTTCCAAGAAGCACAGCCCCCTACAGATCAGTGCAGAAAAGCATTAGGGAGAACTGCAGATGCCCAGTTATGCTGCACCAGCAATTCAGCTACGTTAAAGAGCCAGCTGAAGCTGCAAAAGCCTCCTACCTGATCTTGCCGCCCAGAACTCTTTCAAAGTCCCAGCCAGTTTTTTCATGGTTATCCTCCCATTCACGCAGCAGTTCATAAAATATATCCCTGTGAATCAAGACATTTAAGGGTATGAACTCCTACTGTTCAAAACTTGAAGTGACAACAACTGAATACTCAATTGCTCCTAAATTCCCCAGCAAGAATCTACCTCAGATTAAATAACTGAAGCCTCTAAGCATTTGGATACCTTTGCAAAACTCATTAATGTTAGTGGCACTTCAGCGAGTTTCCATTTTCCATGTCTCTGACAGCAAGTGCTTAAGCTTGTTATGCCCAAGCTCTGATGGAATGACCAAAACACCCATTACCAGAACACACTGAAGACTGAGAGGCAGGAAAGAATAAGCCACATGAAATAACACCTATGAGGAGAGAAAAAAAGGACCAAGACAGCTTGCCACTCTCCCCTCACCCTGTTGCTGCAGGCATGGAGGGAGGTGGCAGGAAGAATAAAAGCATACCAGATTTATATGCAGAAGCAATCCAGTAGGGTGCCACACTGTACTGGTATTTACCAGAAGTCTCAATAACTCCTGAAGAATTAGGCTGTTCTTCCCTAAAGACATTAAGCATTTAGCTCCTGCAGTCAATATGGACAAAGACTCCTTTTTTCTATTTTTTTTTTAAAAAAAAAAATAAAATTAGAGTGAAAATCCTAATATTTTTCTACAGCATTCTTAGTATCCTTTGTTTACAGTCATGAAAGATTATACCCTGAGCACCACACAGTAACAGTAGAAGAAATTTACCTTTGTTTCTTAAATATGTGAAATGCTCTGTCATTGGGAAAGTTAGAGCGATTGTCTGTTTCCGGCTGGAAAGAAACAGACTGTACAGAGCATGGTAGCAGAAGAGACACCTGTTAAAAATATAAAGGCAGCCATGAGATTAATGTAAGTCTCTTATTTATCCAACAATCTGAGGAAAAAAACATGATGAGGAAACCAAGTATCACCAGTTGAGTTGTTCAGACACGAGTCATTTTCCAGTTACTAACTGCTAGTGAACACCAACAGTTTTACAATCTATATTACACTGTAGAGATAGAATCACTCAACACGATCTGTGGAAGCATCTTCTCTCTCTAAGAAATCTCTGCAACCAGTACTGACAGAATGTGGCAAGAATGATGTGCAAACAGCCAAAGTGTACCTTCAAAACAGGGCTCCAGAGAATGCAGGATAGTGCCTGACAATCCCTGTATTATTATTCCTCTTTCTCTTATGTCTTCAAGTAACAAGGGACCTTTACTTACAGCTTTAACTAAAAAGCTCAGCTAGGGACATATCCCAGTCTCAAAGTACACAGCACATTCTTTGCCAAGAGTAATTTCAATTTTTAAAAGATGGATGACATAAGATACAAAATCCCTTAGGGAAGGCATTTCTACCATCCAACTTTAGTTGCCTAACCCAGATGATTAGATCAGGAGACAGTTTTCACAGGCTGCACCGTCTCCTCTGAAGTTTCATTTGCCTAAAAGGAGTCTGCAGCTGTGAGACAAATCCGCTTCTTTCAAACTACATTCTGATATTGCACCTAACCAATCATTCTTCTGGGACACATTTTTATTAGATGAGAATCTCAAAAGCAAGCCTGAACCTGTCAAAGGTGTTGGTCGCGGTAAGGGCCTGGAGCACAGTGCAAGGCTAGCCAACAGTGATTTGCAGCTAACCATCACTGGACTCAGCAATCCACTCACTCACTGACAAGAAAAAAAAAAATTAAAAAAAATGCAGCTTTTAAGCATTTGCCAAAGATGACTTTGAAGTAGAAGGAATGAAATTTAACATCAAAGCCATTGCAAATAAAAGAGCAACAACACAAAGGTCTGAAGCAACGTCACTTGATGTATTTTTTACCAAGTTTTTACCTTGGCTGTGCTGCTTTCATAAGCCTGCCTGAGCCTCTCGTGCAAGGTGGGAGAAAAAGACGCAATCCGTTCATTTTCAGCCAAAAGCTTCAGCATCCCCTTTTCTAAGCGAGAAATAATTCTGCCAAGACAACATGGATAAAACCCAGACAGACAGACATAAACAACACATGATCAGACCTAAAGAAATGCTTACGCTCATTTCTTATGAGGCTACCAAGGAAAGACTTCTAAGCCCCCAGGCACCCAGTGTGAAATCCTACCGACATCTGCAGGGCCACTTTTTATTGCCCATTCTTTCATAATGACACTGAAGTTCAGTAGCCAGACCAGTGCAAGGAAAACTCACAGACAGCCAAATCCACGTTAAGTTGTATGTTTTGAGGGAAAATTAACAACTCCATGTCATAAATGGTAAAGTTCTAAAATCCAAGTACACCTGCTTAATCTTGCATGTATCTGCAGACACAAGTAGCAGGGGAAAAAAAAACAAAAATATTGAACTCACTCATATTGATAATCCAAGACTTGAACAGCAAAATACACACAATTGTGCACACTTCGGAAATGCTGTCTCCCTGACACATCTAAGGGAAAAAAAGAAACATGAGACAACAGCACCTATCACCATTTACAAACTAAAAGACCAACAATTAGCTCTCAAGGAAAGCAGAAACTGTTATATCCAAAAAACAGACTTCCAGATCAATTTCCAGAATTCCCTATTCCTTGACATCTGAATAGATAAATCCTCCCATCTCTATCCTTTTTATACTAAAGGCAATTGGATTATTTAATACTGTTTGGTAAAGAAAGGATTCCTTCTCAACGTTCTGACCAACAACAAACTGATCTAGGAGAAAATACAGACCAACTGCAACCAGTCATCAGCTGCTGTTCCCATAATTGGAGATCTATAATCTGGGAAAAAAAACCCCAAAGCTAGGATGTTCCTAATCTCAGCCCTAAGAATCAGTGAGTGGAGAAACAAAGGTCATTCAAATGGAGTCATCTAAATGGAGGTGGTGTCTCATCTTAAAGACTTTTTTTTTTATATAACTATATCTAAGTATTAACTGCTTTAAGCTAAGACTGAATTTGCCAAAAAACAAATGCAACAATCGCACCTCTATATGGATGGATCCTGTGCACTCATAACCCAGCCTTAAATTTAAGAAGCACATAGCAGAGCAACAGCACTTTTGAGTTTCAAGGACCAATGGAGGAGAGACTTTAGCATATCCATCCTTCTCTCAGAGTCAGTGTTAGCAAGTAGCTACAGCTGATCTCACATTAGCAGAAAACAAGATTCAAGCGGTATCGAGCAACCCCGCTCTTATATTCTGGAAGTACTTCCACAATATAATATTAAAGCACTTTATGGAATTGAAGGCTAACTGTCCAAGCTAAAGGCAACTACTCTACACATCACCTTATCATTCCATGGAAGTAACATTCTTTCCCTTAAAAATTATTACTTACCTTTACTGCTTTCACTGACTTCAAGGTCACTTTCCCCATCTTCTGCAGTAGAAGTGCCTTTAGATGTCAACAGCTGCAGAACAAAAAAGAGCTCCAGGAAAATATTTGGTACCAGGTTTTCTGGAAGAGAGGAAATGAGATACTAAAGGTGAATATTCAGCATTGACCTGCTTTAATAAACAAAGGTATCAGATAGATACTTCTTCTATGGCACAGTCAGCAAAGAATTCCCTCTCACAAACAGTCAAAGTGTAAATCAATACGGGAATTACAGGCAAGATGCGGTAGGGAAGGGTCTGGCTTCAAACAGGGCCATACAGCTTCAGCCTCCAGCAGCTCAGAGTACTGCAGCAGGTTCACCTCCTTCCCTGAACTTTTACCTGGCATTCATTTCCTCTAATAAGTGGGCAGGCTTAGTTTCTTTTTCCAGATGTTATCTGCTTGTACACTGTGACTGTCCCACAACTTTCACTCCTCAAATACCTCCCTCTCACAACACACATGCAAGTTCAAAGCCCAAAGAAAGGTCAGTCTCACATCTTGTAGGTCTTCACCTGCTATACAGGATGAATAGAGCTGTGCCAGACACTCCAACTGCTTCTTGCAGGAGACCTTTGTAGGGTTTGCACAGGTCACTAGATGGCTTTCAGCTGGAAGGCTGGCACTGCGAGTGTAGCTGGACTTCGGAGGAGTACCAGGATCAAGAGATACTGCTGCCGGAGAAGAAGCCTGGTGCAGCAATTTGCATCTGAAATTCAAGAGCAGCAACACATCATGTGACTGAGGATGACACACAGCAGCCACATGGGCAGAAGAGGTCTTTCTCTTGCAGTCTAGCAATCAGACTCTGCTTCACTTCTGCCTCCGTGTTGTCATCTACCTCAGCATGACCTTCATCTTTTGTCCTTGCTCAAAGCGATCCCCTAGTTGGCTGGGGGCTGCGTTAGTTTTGTACCTCACTTCACCACTACTGAAGACACAACAGCAGCTCCCAGCACTAAGCACCAAGCGCTGCCCATTTCAAGCATGATGGGTCAGATGACCTCGCAGACAAGATCCAGCCCACATCCTGCTATTTCATGGATTAGTTTATACAGACCAGTGGGACATTTCAGGTAGAATTCAGAAAACTGGAATAGGTGCTTCACAGAAGCGCACAGAGGCAGGTGTGAAACTTGTGCAGTTGTTACAAATCCATTACAAACAGTAACTCACGAGACTCTCCTGGGTTAATTTGAGCCCGTTCTGGTCCCACTGAAGGGAATTGCAAGGCTCAGCAGGAGAAGAGTTCCACCCACGTGTCCTGAGGAGTTTCCCCAAGAACAAAACCTACAAACAGCAGCAATAGTTCTGTCAGAAATTACATACAATAATCTCTCTGCTCCTGTGCTGTGCTTTTGTTTTCCTGAAGCATCAATCCTCACAGACTAACAGGGATATAAGCTTACAAAGGATGAAAGTCACACAGTAACCGAATAAGAGAGACAAAATTAGTAGCTATAGTTCACCTCATCTCCTAGTACACGTAACTGCCATAGTTACCTCTAAAACAATCTCACGCTACTCACGTGCAGTTTTTCCTGACTGTGTTAGTCTGCCTAGCTGGCAAAATCATGAACAATTTCCCCATATTTGCATCATTAAGTCATTTTCTTCAAACAGACTATGCCGTCTATCACAGACACAGGCTCTGAACACAGCCTGATTACACCAAGTCGAACCCACTTGCTTTGCCGGCGCAATCCAAGGAAAATTGCACAGGAGACAGCCAGGCCTGCAAGCCCAGGAAGAGGTATTTTTATGAGAGCAGTGAGGACTGACCAAACTTCTGAAGATAAAGTCAGGGTCATTGTTCCCAAGTCAGCACACCTCTAAAATGACAAACATGAGCTGGCTGCATCAGTATACTAGTCTGATACCGCAGTCACGCTTGGGTTTAGGCAAATTAGAGTTAAAAGTCATGGATATCTGTTTTAGATATTATCCTGGTCATTTCATATCATAGAACGGTTCGGGTTGGGAGGGCCCTTCAGGATGATCTAGTTGCTGATACTGGTACCACCTTAAGATCAGAGAATTAACAATCAATACAAGCTTATCACCACCCTGCTCAGACTGTACCGTTCTTTCTTCAGCATTTCCCTCTCCTCTTGAAGGCTGTTACTTTTCACAGGCGTAAGGTTTCCCTCCTGGACAGTAGTAAAGGCCTCGGGGCCTGAGCCAGATGAAAATCGAGCAGCTGGAGCCTGGCTGACAGGCGTAGAAGTGAAGCACATCTTTGGTTTAGAGAGGGGCCGCTCAGCACTTACAGGAGTCGGGTTGATGCGCCTCGAGGGTTTGCTTTTGCTGAAAGAGGAAGAAGGGATTCCACTGAAATCAAGCTCAATAACAACAAAAAAATGACGCCTCAAGACAGATACGCACGTAAGTTTTTCAAAACCACCTTTATGGAGTCAAGAGATTGAATTTCTAAGCTGTACCTATAGTTGCCGACTTTATTTGGGTGACTGAATAAAAAGTCATGGAGCTACAGACTGCTAAATACAGCCTGCTGACCCTCACTGCAAAATTAATTATCAATCATCAAGCCACAGAACAGATAACACAGTGCCACAGAACTCTTCCAAACATTTCTACTTTGAAAGGACAGGATATGCTTTATTTAAGAAGCCAATTCACAAGCAGTTTCTAACACAACCACAGGAAATTAAAACCCAAATCTCAAAACCATCAAGCTGCGATTGTCTACCAGTAAGGGCCCAGGCTCCCAAGTTACCACAAGCCCTTTAAGTTTGGGGAAACTCACCCTTCCTGTATAAACTACAGAGATTTGTCCTTCAGGAAGAGTCTCTGTAATGCAGTAAGAGACATACTGGAAACGAGATACAGAAACATAAAGCATTACATTTCTCAAGGAGATGCTGGTTGCTACATATTAATTGCTATGGTGTTCTCAAAATCGCTGTAGCATTGGCTTCCAAACACTCCCTGACCTCTTTTTCTCACTCTTTTTCCTAGCTGGGCACAGTGTAACTGAGGAGAAGACTTTCTGTCTATGCTGGAAAGACACCTTGACCAAAAGCATGACCTACAGCATCACCTAGACCCTGCACCTGGCTCGGCTGTACAGACCCACAGACATACCAATTTTCAGCTGGTCTGTCATGTCCAACTAGAAAGTCCCACTTTCAGAGATCAGTGCCTGATAAATGAAGCAAACAGGCCGATGAGAGTGCCTTCTCTTTGGTAACAAGGATTTCAAAAAGTGAAAACTCAAAGAGATAAAGGACTGAGGCAACCACAATGCAAACAGTTGCTCAGAAGCTAAGCCAGTGTCACTAGGAAGACCAGGGCTTGCTGCAGACCAAGAACAGGCATCAGCCAACTTTTTGTCCATGATCACACGGCACAAACGAAGTTGCACGTTAACATCCATTAACATCCGTTACCAGAAGCCACAGAACACCAACCCAATTTTGCTAGCTTCGGGAAAGCCAAAAAGCCTCCCAGGACCACTGTCCATTAGCAACTGCTATTGTCTTAAACACAAAACGTTGAGGAGCCAAGATCATGCTGACTTGTTGGAACAGGTGAGGACAGAGCTGTGCTCAGCTCTGTATCAGCTGCTCTACGCACCAGCAAACTGCAGGCAGCACCACCAGCCAGAGGCTAAAGACGCATCTTGGGTGGGTTCACAAAGCGGCAACCTGACGGCCCGATGAAGCAACGCTCCCCTGCACGCAACCATAACCAAGCAGCTCTGACCGAGGAGTCCAGAAGCCAGCCCCCAGGGATTGTTTATTACAGCACCTTCTGCATCTGGACACGCACAACAGGATGAGCTAGTTCAGGAACAGTAACCTGCAGCACAATCCGAATGAGACAGCGACACAGACTTGCTCTTACTTAGTCCAGCCAGGGGCAGCACCCATGGGCGGAAACTCCTCCAAGTTGTTAAGATTTAGCTGGCTGGGTGGGGATCTGGCAGAAACAAGAGGCACTTCGCTCCGCTTCCTTCTCCCTCCGCTCCACGATACACTGTCATTCCTTCCATCTTCCTCTTCGGCAAGGGAACGACCCAGATCCCGAGCTACCTGCCGGCCCGAGGTGCTGAAGGAGCTGCTGCCTTTCCTTCGGCCTCGTCTCGCCGGCAGGGCCTCAGGTGTGGCGGCTGTAAGGAAGCTCCCCAAGCTGGCCTTCTGAGACAACCGCTTCTCACCGTGGCTGAGCACAGGGCTGTACCCAAAACTCGGGCTGCTACTGGAGACCACGCTAGGGAGGTCACCACACGGGCTAGAAAGGTTTGACCCAGAAAAGGAAGAGGAGTCGCTCGATGCCGCAGCAGGGGAAAAGCTGGTATCGGTGGCGCAGGTGGTCACCGAAGTCCTCTGGGAAAAGAGCTGCACTCGGCTGCTGCTTGCGTGGCCTGCCCTCCTTTCCGATCCTGTCCTTTGGCTCCCGTGCGCCTTGGAATTAGGAGTTTTAGCAGGAGTAGAAGGACCATTAGTCAGGATCTGACTGGTCTGCTCCCTTAAAAAATTGAGCAGAAAAGGCACAAAGTCTTTCTGAAGCAAACTAAGAGACACCAGCTTGTCATGGATGTGGTTCTCCTACAAGGAAAGGGTACAAAGCATTAACATAAAGATGCCACCTGATACTTTCTCTCCACATGCCCAGACTACTTAAGTAGTAACAATGTGATTGCAACACACAATAAAAATCAATATGACTTGCCAAAGCAGGTCACTGAAATTTGCTGGTCATAGACCTGACACTCAGCCTCCCCCACAAGCCATTTTGGCAGAAGTTTTCAGACAGTCATATGCTTTGGTCTCCAACTGGGAAACAGTGGAACTCTTCCACGCAAACATGAGCAATACTTATCGAAGCTACACCCAGGGAGAACCTGGAGCAACCGGCACCCCTAAATGCAACAGTTCAAAGACATCAATACTGAATCAACTCATTCTAATAGGAAAAATCTAAAATCTGCAACTTCTCTGGCCCATTTGTCTTCTAACACCACCTGCTTCCACGGAGGGGCGCTAAAACAACAACTGTTCAGGCACTTCGAGTTCTGCAGTGCCAAATACAAGACCAAGGCTGCTCTTCCATTTCAATTCAGTGATTTTGTTCCTTTGAGACCTCACAGAGGTCTAAATAAGGACTGTGCAACTTTAAGGCACATGATTTTTTTGTTTAAGTTTCTTAAATATAAACATCTGCCACAGACTCAACACATTTAAAATCTAAACAGGTGGTGGTGATCTTACAAGGGTAGATGGAGACAAAATAGACTTCACATTACACACACAATTCAGAGTTTTGTACATTGGGTAAAATTTCTTTTGTTCCTAACTTTGTGCTATGCTTCTGTTTCCTCTCAGTGGGATTCAGCAGTATTTGCAACAGAAGCAGCTCTCACAGGCAGCAACTTATTCCTTAATAATATTAAAATCACTGCACACACATACTCATTTTCATTTAGATTCACATCTCCACTAGATGAAAAGTCAAAAGAGCAAACACTATTTCTGATGGACTTTTTTGTATGAAAGGAGGCAGTGAAAGTGTGGCCGCTGCTGGACTCCTACAGCCCTCAACACCTATGCTGAAACTTGTGTTTGAAAGCATGAGAACAGCTCAGCTTCCTGGAGAAGCACGAGGTCCCACCTCAGTCTGGGTGACAAGCCAAGCAGCCATGGCTCATTGCTACAGCATCTTCTGAGGGAAAAAACACAGCTCAGAACACAAATCCCGTAAGTTGTTTGAACATCCACCTTCTTACCAGCTCCAGGCTGAAACTGCCAGGAAACCTAGAGCAAGCTGTAGCCTACCGCTTCCTCAGGCATACCCCTCAGTTCAGCACAGAGGCACAAAACCAGCTGCACCCTCAGCTAGGCACAAGGTCAGGTAGCTTCTCTGACATTTTGTAGCATAACCTGCTTTTGCTCATCTTTCTCGGTGCAAGTTAACAGAGGTTCGATTCCCCCATGGCCGGATAACAGCAGCCTGTCAAGCAGCTGCCAGCAGTGAACCTCTCACTTGCTTTCTCATGCTAAAGCCACTGGGCTGCTCCCAGTAGCAAAAGGCAGTTGACAAACTTTTTGGCCTCCCCACCCCTCCTTTATGTAGCACCAGCTGAGCCGATGGCATCTCTAACTCCACCACCTCCCCTGGTCTGCTTCTTCGAGTCACAGCTCAGGAAACACCGGACAATATAAAATGCTGGTCCCTTCTTCTCAAAAAAGTTTAAGATGACACTGATCCTTGACTAACTCACATGGGTGACAGCAGTGAGCTTTGATTTTAATTAACACTGGGCAACACACTCTGCAGGGCTCAGGCAGAAAATGCTTTCAGTACAAACTGTTCCTCTACATTATCAGTGAAACACAAGCACTCAGAGCGCACCTGGTGGGGGAGGTAGTGTTACAAACGCTGTCATCACCACAGGAACCCAAATTCTCCAGCCATATCCCCTCACAAACCCTCTCCAAACACTGAAAGATCCTCCTCAAGGTACAGGCGGGACGAGCAGCCAGCCAGGAGCGGCAGGACCGCGCCGTGCGTCGGAGCGCCAGGCCACACGGAGCCGGTGACAGCTTCGCCCACATTCCCCGGCACAGGCGCGGCGAGCGTCACCCCCTCGAGTCACCGCCTCAGCTCAGGCCGCCAGCCGCCCCCCCCTCCGCTCTCCATCAGCTTCAGCGGCCACGGGAGCCAGGCACCGCCTTCA